>OY977944.1:7587500-8187500 GCA_963854355.1 Epinotia brunnichana
CAGCATCTTCTTCTTCTTCGTGCCAGGCGTGCTGATACTCTGCCTCTATGTCAGAATGGGACTCCATATCAGGTAAGTTTTTTTAAATTTTATTATTTGAAAAATGGATTTATCTGTTATGATAATGTCACCCCTATTGTTACAAATCACTTTTAAATATCCTCTTCGCTTGATACCTACATTAACAATTGTGTACAATTCTTTAGCTACGTTGGATAGTGGGTGTGCTAAAACACTATTACATTGACCAGTTTCAAACAGGTTTACGTTATACCTACACGAAAAAGTATTCCTCTCAGTTTCATTCCGGACGCATCCTCTCTCGTTCCACACTCCGCGCAGTTCGGTGAAGCTGTTTTACCCATCAAAAAAGCAAAGCTGTTCAGTGGGATGTGTCCAGATCGAAGTCTGAGAGCTGTAACTATATCTTTTCTACCCATGCCCGACCCCCTAAGCCATGGCAATTGACAGAGACTAGGTTGTATAAGGTAAGATTGCAGATTCTATTAGCACGATTTTTAATGTCACCAGTTCTGTTCAAACAGATTGAGTATACGCACAAAATGAACCAAAAGGATGCGATGCGAGAGCGTGGCCAGCCATGCTATTGGTGGGTTTTTTTCCTCGTTCACCGCCTATCAACCTACAGTGCCATGGGTCCCCAATAGGTTAAAGCCCGGAGTTAAACACATTCAGTAGCCGAAAACATGGGAGAACCATTTGTAGATGAAATCGCCTGCGAGTAGAACCCGCTGGGTGAGTCTAATCATCCCCCGATGATTGGGTACCTGGTTCGTAGGTTTCCTCCACGAAAAAAAAAAGGTGAGCCCAGCGGGTTTCTGGCAGTGTAAGTGTTAGCACCAAAATTGAACGGAATGTCTTAAGTAGATGTAATAACCTAAACAGATTATTATACCGTGCTAAATAGTACAGTCAGCATCAAAAGCAAATGAAGACGTCAAAAGTCTTTATTAAAAGGGAATAAGAGCTTTTGACGTCTTCGATTGCGTAGTTACTTTTGATGCTGACTGTACATATGTTAACATAAAAAAACAATACTTCTAACGAAGTTTATCAACACATCTTCACTCGAACTTTGTTGACATTATTCGGTTTGTTTTAGACAGTTTTAGCAACATTTTTTTCGCCAGAATAATGTTTTAATTTTAAAGAATTCTATTATTGAAAATATAGTGAATGTTGATTTAAGCTGTCTATATTAGCAGTAAAAATATCACGACGCGATGTAGCGTCCCCTGCGACTGACTAATGTTTTGATACGACGCTATATCGCGTCATCCGCGGTGAAAGAGTTAAATGGAGTGTTCGATAAACAATGAAATCTTGTAAAACATGACCTGATTATTTGAAAGAAATAAGGTTGTTCTCATCTCTCTTTCAACACTGTACAAATTGTCAGAATACCCATATTTAGAGGCTTCAAGCTTCATTTGTTAGCGGCAAAGCCGTGATTTTATACGATTATGCCATTTTCACGAGCAATTTTGTCTAACGTTACAGATTTGTATTCTAGGGCAATTTGTTCAGTACCCAACGCGTCGTATTTCCCGCGTAGTTACATCATTTAAACCCGTCGGAAGGGAGCAACTTTGCTAAAGTTCTAGAAAAAATAACAACACCAGAGCATTTTAAGATATTCTAATAAAACTTAACTTAAGGTTAAAGAAGCAATTTTTCGCATTAATTGAGAGAGCACCGTTACCCAATTACAATCTTATTTGAATAGAATTTCGGTCGCTATTCACAACTCCTTCTAGAATCTAGAGTTGGATTTGTTTGTAAACCTCAACTTTCGTATTGTATGATAACCCAACATTCCCAAGCATACTAATTGGCTCATAATTTTTTTTTTTATATTATGGGACAATCTTATGGGACAATGGAGTAATAAGAATACCTTGCCTATCCGTATTTCCAAAAAGTTGTTGAATTGATAATACATGCATGTATTATACATTTATACATATAAACCTTCCTCTTGAAACACTCTATCTATTACAAAAAACCGCATCAAAATCTGTTGCGTAGTTTTAAAGATCTAAGCATACATAGGGACAGACAGACAGACAGCGGGAAGCGACTTTGTTTTATACTATGAAGTGATGATACGCACATCATTTTAATAAAAGTGCCTGGGCGACCGAGCTCTGCTCGGGTGAAAATATAGAAAATACGGAGAAAACTAATGTTCCCAGACATGAGACCCAGCTAGATAGATTTTTCGCCTCCGTAAACCCTTATATTCTTCAAATTTAATGGAAAACGTTAGAGCCGTTTTCGAGAACCTGATTTCAAATATATATAGGTGTATATATATTCATAGTCACTGTAGCGTAAAGGTAAATACGTCCCTGACACGTGTTACTTTCTCCATCTTTTTGTTCCTGTACTCCACTCAATTGCTCAAATGTTAACTGGAAGAGATCCCTTACAGGGATAAGTTCGCCTTTGTACCGATTTAACCTATTTTCTTCTGTATTTTTACCTGTTTCTTGTGTACAATAAAAAAATAAATAAAAAATGAAAAAAGTTTATTGGACAAAAAAAGAAACACACTATGCTAATCACGACCCTGCGTCCTGAGCTAGGAAACCCTGTGTTACAGGACTCAGTTTCGTATCAAAGTTTTTACACAAGTATAGTTATAGTATTATAGTAGTATAGTTAATAAAGTTATTTACATACATACATAATTACATACAAATATTGGTCGTTTAATAGTATAGGATAGATATTGAGCATCTTATTGTGCTATGTAATTGCAGGCACAAAATTGTATTTTCCTTACATTACGAAACTTCCGAAAGTTTTTCACGGTTAAGATTTTTCAAAAAACCCAACTGCTGTTTTCAAATATGCCTATCTCACAACCTCACACACACTATTATGAGGAATCCAAAGACACCTCAAAATTCCAAATCCATCAGTCCAGCCGTTTGGACTGTAGCCCGGGAAATAGAATGTTCTTGTCCACATATATACTATATACATAGGTACCTACCCTCGAAAAACATAACCCTCCTTCTGAAGCAGTCGGGTAAATAGTCTCCACATATGTTTTTTTTAAGTCTTAGATGTGATCTTACTGCTGCTTTCTTAAAAATAAAGAGTGGGTAATGTAGTCAACACTATTCGCATAGTCATTTCGAGTTTCCAAGAGTTCTCATTATGAAAGTCATGATAAGAACATTTATAAAAGTTGCGGCGACGAAAACAACGGTATCACGGCACCTTTCATTAATCAAATAAATAACAAGATTACGAGGTAATTGAGATCAATCATAATATAATTCTTTCGCGCTTATTTTGAGCAACTAACAGCTGGTACTCGTATTTTTTGTGGTGGAGACATAACTATATGCCTCATTCCATTAACGAATACCCTCCTGTAATATAATAACCTCCTGGGATCCAGACTACGATTTTGTGTCATTGAATTAGGAACTTTTTGACATTTAGAGAGGTAGGGCACAGCGGAATGTCATCTCGCTCTTATGTGGAGCAGCCCAACTGGGGAAGTATACCTTACAGCAGACCGCAGCCATAATAGCACCACTTGACTGTTTTGTAGTGTTGCTATATTATTGCATGCTATGAAGTATGTGGTGTTGTGTTCCTGGTGGTGAGTAAGGTCGCCAGAGCTCCCTAGGGCGCGCTGTGTTGGGAGTGAGGGACCTGCATGTCTCTATCTGCCAACACAGCGAATCCTCAAGTGAATAAAGGGTCGGCAAGTGTCCATAGGCTACGGTAACTGCTTAACATCAGGCAGGCCATAAGCTAGTTAGCCACAGTCGTTGTATAAAAAAAAAATGTAAAAGTTCAAACTTGATTTTGAAAATTGTACAAAATTTTGTTCGCGGGGCCTTAGGAGGCTAGGATATCAAAGGGAAATATTACCGCATGACGATTATCACACGATTTGTCTAATCTTATATGGAACTAGCTTCTGTCTGGGACTCCGTCCGCGTGGAACTCTTTTATTTCGTAGCTCTATACAAACTTTAACCCCCTCTTCACCCCCTTAAAGGATGGTTTTCGGGATAAAAACTATCCTATGTTCTTCCTTGGGACTCAAACTATCTCTATACAAAATTTCATCGAAATCGGTTTAGCGGTTTAAGCGTAAAGAGGTAACATACACACTTTCGCATTAATAATATTAGTATGGATAGTATGGATAGGGTATATACACGATGATTCTTAATCCGTGATCAGTAGGTCAATCACGTAACGCACTGTACGCGCGTCTGACAGTAAAATCACAATCTAACTGTCATTTTTCCATATAAAATTGACATTTAGACCTTACAGACGCGCGTAAGAAAAGTTACGTGATCGACCCACAGGAGTAAATTTTTATAATTCTGTAATTGATACCAAACACGATTAGCTCGAAGTTACCTAAAACAACCGTTATTTTTAGGGTTCCGTACTCAAAGAGTAAAACGGGACCCTATTGCTAAGACTCCGCTGTCCGTCCGTCTGTCTGTCACCAGGCTGTATCTCACTGATACCGTGATAGTTCCAGTTGAAATTTTCACAGATGATGTATTTCTGTTGCCGCTATAACAACAAATACTAAAAACAAAATAAAATAAATATTTTTGTAGACAATGGTACGGAACCCTTCGTGCGCGAGTCCGACTCGCATTTGGCCGGTTTTTTTTTCTTAATCAAACTGAATAAGACATTATTTTGTAAATCAAAATCATTGTCACCCTAACCTAAGTTTGCGAAAATTTGACGTATTGTGTTACTAGCTTTTGCCCGCGACTTCGTCCGCGTAGAACTCGTTTATATCGTAGCTCGATACAATATTTCACCCTCCATTTCCCTTTTAGATGTAGATTTCCGATATAAAAACTATCATATGTCCTTACCCGAGACTCAAACTATCTTTATCATTATCATCATCATCATCATATCAGCCGAAAGATGTCCACTGCTGGACATAGGCCCCCCCAAAGAGTTCCAAAGCGACCAATCCTGCGCCACCAGCATCCAGCGAACTCCCGTCATCAGTCCACCTTGTAGGGGGCCTACCAACGTCACGCCTACTAACTACCTCTATACCAAATTTTATCCAAATGGGTTGTATAGTAGCTCCATACAAATATTCACCCCCCATTTCACCCCCTTAGGAGATGATTTCCGGGATAAAAACTATCCTTTGTCCTTTCCCGGAACTCAAAGTATCTGTAAACCAAATTTCATCTAAACGGGTCACTCACATCCAAATTTTCACCCCTTAGGGGAGGAATTTCGGGATAAAACTATCCTTTGTTATTTCTCAGGCCTCCCAACTATCGCTAAACCGTATTTGGGTTCCATCCAAATTTTCACCCCCATTTCAACCCCTTAGGGGATGATCTCCGGAATAAAACTAACAAATGTCCTTTCCCAGGCAGGAGTCAAACTATCTCTCAACCAGATTTCAACTAAATGAGTTCCATCCAAATGTTCACCCCACATCTCATCCTCTCAGGCGATGATTTACGTTACAAAAACTATGCGATTTCCTTTCCCGGAACTCCAACTATCTCTATACCGAATTTCATCTAAATGGGTTCTATTCTCATTTTCACCCCTCATTTCACCCCCTCAGGAGATGATTTTTCATGATAAAAACTATGAATTGTCCTTCCCTGGGGCCTCACTATCTATATACCAAATTTCATCTAAATGGGTTTTATCAAAATTTTCACCCCCTATTTCAGCCCTGAGGGGATGATTTTCGGGATTAAATCTATCCGATGTCATACTCAGGGACTCAAACTATCTTTATACCAAATTTCATCTATATGGGTTACATCTAAATTTTCACCCCCAATTTCACCCCATCAGAGGATGATTTCTGGAATTTAAAACTACCATATGTCCTTTCCCAGGACTCAAACTATCTTTCAACCAAATTTCATCAAAATGGGTCACAAACAAATTTTCACCCCCAACCACACCCCCTTTGCGGCTGATTTACGGGATAAAACTATCCTATGTGCTTCCCCAGGACTCCAACTCGCTATACCGTAAATGGGTTTGATCCAAATGTTCATCCCCCATTTCACACCCTTAGGAGATGATTTCTGGACTAAAAAATATTTTATGTCCTTCCCCAGGACTAACTATCTCCATACCAAATTTCATCTCATCCTCTCAGGCGATGATTTACGTTACAAAAACTATGCGATTTCCTTTCCCGGAAATCCAACTATCTCTATACCGAATTTCATCTAAATGGGACTAATAAGACCAAAGCGAACGACGGTCCTATTCATCGAGTTAAACGTACACTAAAAATAATAAGCAGCAATGAAAAAAATAACATCCTGAAAGTTGTACAAGAATATTTTGAGAATTTTGACTATTGCCACTACAAAACCAAAGGGATTGGAATAGAGCACATATTCAGTAATCTTCAAGGTAGACTCCAGGACCTAACAATGAAAGACTTCTGCGTTCTTCTTATAGGTGAACATGACTTCAGATCCACTAAGAATTACATACAATTGGTACAGTTCATCAGAACAGCCGTTGAAAAGATCACACATACCAACATTATTATATGCGTCCCTACTTATATATGTGGGGCGAAAGTATACAACTGCCGCGTGGAACTATTCAATAGTCTGCTCAATTTAGATATAATGTCTAATCACTACGCCTACTTTTTCGACTCCAACTTGAAGCTGACCCTGGAGATGTTCTCTGAAAGGACTGGGAAGTTAAACGACCAAGGCATGAAAAACGTTCTCGAAAACGTGCAAAATTTTTTGTTGGATATCGAGAACTACAATAAGTCCATAGATAATTCTATTAATCAAGAAACTCTTTTTCGAGGTTAATACTCTAAATATGTTTCATCAAAACGTGCAAGGCTTAAGGTCAAAAGTGGATCAGATCGAGATTTTAGCAGACTCTAAACACATCCAAGTTTTTTGTTTTACGGAAACTTTCCTTAAACATGATGAGGTAACAACCTTACAATTAGACCAGTTTCAGTTAGCCGCTCATTTCTGTTGAAAGCATAAATTAAGGGGAGGCACAAGTATATATGTAAAGAATTGTATCGACTATGTAACTCTTGATTGGATATCGGCTATGTCAATTGAGTGACTTTTTGAAGTTTGTGGCATTATTATTCCTGACTTAAATACTATTTTTGTATGTCTCTATAGAACACCTAATGGTAATTGTGACTTATTCATGGACAATCTAGAACTCTTGTTAAATAAACTAGTATTACGTAATCGTAGCATGAGCAAAAAAATTGTTATTGCAGGAGATTTTAATATAGATTTACTCAAAAATGATAATAATGCAAACAAATTCAAAGCACTGTTATGTAAATATAATCTGAGTATAACTATTAACGAACCAACAAGAATAACATCACATTCAAAACCATGTATTGATAATATAATAACGAATGCAAAAAGATGTAATGTAGAGGTATTAAACTTGGGAATATCCGATCACACAGGCCAACTCTTAAAACTACCAACCAGCTTGAGCTTCAACGAAAGGTACTGGTATATTTACAGAAGAAATATAGATGCTAACTTAGAAATTTTTGTAAAATACATTTCCCAGGTAAATTTTTCAGATGTTTACTTGCAATCAGATCCTTGTTTAGCTTATAAAATATTTATGGACCTGTTCATGTTAGTTTTTGAACTCTGCATACCTCTACAAAGAATTAGAGTAACATATAGAAAGAAACCACAATGGAAAAGCAAGGGCATTCTTAAGTCTTGTAAAAGTAAGCGACTGAGGTATTTAAAGTTAAGAACCAAAAAGAGAACTGATCCACAATCATCTGACTTTAAAAATTACTGTAAAGTTCTGAAAAGGGTTATACGTTCGTCAAAAATATTAAGTAGCAATAATTATATACAAACTAGCACCAACAAAACAAAAGCAACCTGGAATTTAATCAGACAACACACTTCCTCGACTAATTCTATAAAAAATACGGTTGAAAGTATAAAACTATGCGACGATAATGCTACTACAGACCCTTTGGAAATTGCCAAGATTTTTAACAATTTTTATGTAACTCGTAATTATGACATTAACTTATCGAAACATAACTTTAAGCCAATTTCAACATCTCTCTGTAAAAGTTTATTTTTAAACCCAGTTGATACATTTGAAATAAAAAAGTTACCAAAGCACTAAGAAATACAAAAAGTTCAGGACATGATAATATACCTATTCAAGTAATAAAAGCATCTTTGGACTACATAGCTGAACCATTGGCTCATGTAATGAATCTTATCTTCCAAACAGGGATATTTCCAGATGATTTGAAGAAAGCCCTTATAAAACCGTTATTTAAAAAGGGTAAAAAAGACGATGTAAGTAACTATCGTCCTATTGCCATATTACCAAGCTTCTCCAAAATATTTGAACGGTGTATATACAATAGAGTTGTTCATTTCCTAAATTCAAATAACATTATACATCCCAACCAGTTCGGGTTCCAAAGAGGAAAGTCAACAACACATGCAGTGTTTCAATTGTTTAAACATATATGGGATGAAATCAATAATAAAAGGCCCTGTATTGCATTATTTCTAGACATGTCCCAGGCATTTGATTGTGTAGTGCATGAGATTTTGTTATCGCAACTTAGTAACGTAGGTATTAGAGGTAATGTACATAAATTATTTGAAAGTTATTTAAAAGATAGACAGCAAGCCACGGTTATTGAAAAATATAATAAGAAAACTAAAACTATACAGCAAACACAGTCTAAACTTCAACATATTAAAGTTGGAGTACCTCAAGGCAGCATCCTTGGTCCGTTGTTATTTTTACTGTATGTTAATGATATGTCAAACATCATAGATGAACTTTGCGTAATGTTTGCTGATGACGCAACTATATTATTCTCTGGAAAAAACTCAGGATCCAATTTTCAAGAAAAAATTAACAATACTCTTAAAACGGTTGTCAACTGGCTTAAATCAATTAACTTAAAAGTAAACGTAGATAAAACAAAAACGACACAATTTAGAAATTACAAAACAAACCCAATAAACTTGAATGTAGAACACGGGGGAGCTATTATACAAAACATTAACAGTACCAACTTTTTAGGCGTCTCTGTAGATTCACATTTAAATTGGAAATCTCATATAGAAAAGTTAAATAAAAAAATATCCAGTCAGTGCTATGCTTTATCCGTCTTATCAAGTACTTCCTCAGAAGATATTGTAAGAAATGCATATTATGGAAATATTTATCCTTTGTTGAATTATGTTGTAATTAATTTATTGGGGTAATTCTGTTAATGTCAAAACTACTTTCATTCTCCAAAAAAAATGTCTCCGCATTATATACCGCTTGTACAATACTGAGTCCGTTAGAAATATTTTTAGGGAAAAGAAATTTCTTACCTTAACTGGATTATATATTTTAGAGCTGTGTTCCTATGTAATAAATCATAAATATAATTTTAACTTCTGCTCAGAACAGCGTAACAATTTACGATCACAGTATATGTACAACATTTCACTGCCAGCGATCAAAAACGCAACCTATTATAGGAGCACCTTTATCACCGCTATCAAAGTCTTCAACCATCTACCCATTAGCCTAAAAATGTTGAGCGGAAATCAATTTAAGCGCCAATTAAAACGATGGTTGACAGAAAATGTATTTTATGATTTAAAAGAATACTTTGAGTTTTTAAACTGAATAATTATATAGGTACCTATGTAACTTTTATAGTTAATATTGTATGCCCGAAAGGGTTGCCATTGTAACTCACACATTTATCATTAAGACCTAATTGTACATGGTAAACAATAAATGTTCTCTTTCTTTCTTTCTTTCTCTTTCTTGGGTTCTATCCAAATTTTCACCCCTCATTTCTCTGGAGATGATTTTTCAGGATAATTACTATGCATTGTCCTTCCCTGGGACTCCTTCTATCTCTGTACCAAATTTTAACTAAATGGGAGTTATCCACATTTTTACCCCTATTTCATCCCCTAAGGGGATGATTTTCGGGATTCAAAGTATCCGTAGTCATTCTCCGGGACTCAAACTATCTCTATACCAAATTTGATCTAAACAGAGTCCATCCAAAATTTCACCCCCCATTATACCCCCTTAGGGGAAGATTTCCGGGATAAAAACTATACAATGTCCTTTCCCAGAACTTAAACTACCTCTAAATCAAATTTTATCAAAATGGGTTACATCCAAATTTTCACCCCCCCGTTTTACCACCTAAGGGGAAGATTTGCGGGATAAAACCTATCCTTTGACCTTCCCCGGGGCTCAAACTATTTATATACCAAATTTCATCCAAATCGGTGCAGCAGTTTAAGTGGCTCCATACAAACTTCCACCCCCCATTTCAGCCCCTTAGGGGTTGATTTCTGAGATAAAAACTACCCTTTGTCCTTCCCCAGGACTCAAACTATACCAAACTTCTACCAAATTTCATCGAAATAGGTTCAGCCGTTTTCACGTGATGCGTGGTCACATAAACAGACAAACAGATAAACAGACAAACAGACAAAAATTCTAAAAACTGTTGGAACGTGTTCTTTTATCGATTTTAAGTATCCCTAGCCAAATTTTTTTCGAATATCTTCCATGTACAGACTTTCGACCCTCTTCAGCTTTATTACGAGTATATGTATAGATATGACGTCTATCTACTTAACTTCAAGAAATGTAGGCTGGCCAAACAATCAGTGGACATGAGTGTTAACATTATCATAAAATTTAATTAACTAAACAGTGATTTAATTGCATGATACCACATCCATTGTGAAATCCGTTTTGGCTGTTTACTTATCAATATTTTTCGACTCCTGTGGGTCGATCACGTAACTTTTCTTACACGCGTCTGTAAGTTCTAAATGTCAATTTTATATGGAAAAATGACAGTTAGATTGTGATTTTACTGTCAGACGCGCGTACAATGCGTTACGTGATTGACCTAGTGATCACGGATTAAGAATCATCGTGTATATCGGGTTTATAAGGATGAGTGTCCACTAGAGATGTGCAATGCTGCGTTTTCATATAATTGACGGCTTGCATGCTTGACAGGTGTCACTTGTATGGACACAGTGTTGCACACCCTACTGCTCGGCCATGATTTTGAGCGGCGGCGGCAGCGGCAGCGGTAAAGCATAATGCGAGCGAGAGATCGGAGCATGGCCTCACGCTCCCGCCCGCTGCCGCCACCGCTGGAAACCGTGGCCGAGCCCTAAGGCCTTGTTCGGACTAGGCTAGTATTTTAAAGGCCTCCACACACCGGTCGCGGGCGCGGGTCAGGCGCGGGCCCGCGCAAGTTGTAAAACATTGAAACTACACTTCAAACACACATCGAACGCGCGGGCCCGGTGTGTGGAGGCCATAAGTGCGAGTCCATACAAAAGCTAGACGCACTTGCAACAAATGTATTAACTCGCACTAAACTACTAGCCTAGTCCGAACAAGGCTATTCCATCTGCCACAGAATAAATAAATAAAATAATAAAATAAATATTTGTGGACAATCTTACACAAATCAACCTAGTCCCAAACTAAGCAAAGCTTGTACTATGGGTACTAGACGACGATATAGATACTTATATAGAGAAATAAATACTTAAATACATAGAAAACATCCATGACTCAGGAACAAATATTCGTGCTCATCACACAAATAAATGCCCATACCGGGATTCGAACCCAGGACCTCTTGCTTCGTAGGCAGGGTCACTACCAACTAGGCTAAAGCGGTCGTCAATAATAATCGTCAGTAATAAGTAATACAGAAGGTTCTCTGTTAACAAATTCCCTGTTTAGGTACGCCAAACGTGCCTAAATGTGGCCATCCCGTTCTATCGCATGCAACGCGCTGCGACCCGTGCGAGCGTCCTGTACCAACACGTGGCAGCCACTGAATAGAGCCCTTCGAAGGGGCGACCGGCATGTACTTGTAGCGATAAACACAAATCGCGAGTGAGCCGCGCCTGCATCTGCAATGACTGCAATACTAACCCACACAGGAGTTCTTTCTCAATGTTATGAACTTTCAAATACATGTATTTCAAAATCACATGATGTCATATACACTAATATTATAAAGAGGAAGTGTCTGTGCGATTGTATGTAGCTTTGTAAGTTCGTATGTTTTGGGTATAATCTCCGGAACCGCTTATCCGCTTTCAAAGGCTCTATTTATGCCGCGTTTGCCTGCGTACTTAGCAAAACAAGGGCGAAGCTGCGCGGTGTCAGAATGAGAGCGCACGACACAAAACCGAAAATACATTACGTTCTCATTCATTCATATTTAATTCATTTATTATCAGTCGCTCCAGTCTTTTTTATTACCTACGCCGCCAGCGATGAGTAATGGTCGAATCTGATAATTGATTAAAACGTTAAGCATTAAAATATATTAAGTACTAAGTTCGTTGTATACGTACGTCCTTTTGAAAAGAAGCAGAGGGCCGTTTGGAAGTTTTCTGCGTTAATTAAAGACACCTGACGCAAAAATATCTCCTTCAGAGAAAAATAAGTGGTGCTGAAGTTGTTTACAATAGGAGTTTTTACTTCAAAGTTCTTTGTTTACATTGTCAACAGGTTTACAATTGAATTTGCGCATTCTAGTTTGTTATTTTTGCTATTACTTTTCTTTAGAACTGTGTGAAAATATCGATAAGTAACTTTTGATAGGTTTCGACAGGAAAACTTATTGCCTAAGTACATAGTTTTTAAACAAAATATGGGACTGTTTAATAATCCGCTTTAGGAACGCATACACATCTCTGTTAAAGAAAATAACAATGTGTTTTATACGAGCATAGAACTTGGTAATACTAAAACTTCTTTGTTTACGCAAGAGAAGTATAATTGGATTATCTTGAGTTTGCCTAGTTATTATGTTAGGTTTTTGTTTTTTTAAGAAACAATGTGTTCCAAGATGAGTTTTTTTTCGGTTTTAACGACAAATGCTTCATTACCGGCTTATTTATTTTTATGAGTATTTCATTTTGGTTAATGCGTTTCTATTACGCTATCAATTAGGTAATCAAAGGCCTATTAGTCTATTACAGACTTTACAAGCAGTGTTTTCCATTGCATCCTTTAAAAACAAAATTAAAATGTATCCTATCAACCTACAAATATCTAATGCATAAGCGGACAATCCACATAGCTCTTGAATTTCAAATCACACCTACACCTGCATTTCATCATACTTACCTTAGACCTGATTTGTAAACTTACTTAGCTCTGAATTACTTAATTGTCCAGCGACCTCTCCTTCTCATTAATAAGGTTTTGTTACGTATAAGTTATGATTATAAGTTATATTTTAAGATCTGTATCTCTCTCTGGGTGCCCTGAAAACCAGCGCCTTTAGCATATATTGCTGCTGGCATATGCTGAGTGGTATCCATTTTGGTGCATTTGAGTTGTATATAAACACATGTGTAATTTCTTTGTGACACCAAATAAATATATTTCTTTCTTTCTTTCTTTTTTTAAAGAAAGAGACGTCTTTTAAGGGTTGTCTTTATAGCCCACTAGCTGCATGCGCGGCTTTGCCCGCGTATTGCAAAGAACACAGGCAATCCCGCGGGATAAAACATAGCGTATGTCCATCTAGGAGGTCCATTCTAACGGGTGAAAGAATTCTTGAAATTAGCCCTGTGGTTCAGGGGGTTACCCATTAAATAAATGAATAAATATTTGCGGACAATCTTACACAAATCGACTAAGTCCCAAACTACCTATAAGCAAAGCTTGTACTATGGGTACTAGACGAAGATAAACATACTTATATACATAAATAAATTACTTAAATACATAAAAAACATCCATGACTCAGGAACAAATATTCGTGCTCATCACACAAATAAATGCCCTTACCGGGATTCGAACCCAGCTAGGACCTCTTGCTTCGTAGGCAGGGTAGTGACAACTAGGCTAAAGCGGTCGTCAACATTATACAAACTTATAAACTTAAGAAGCTACAATTTTATGGACCTTTATAATATTAGTACCTAGGTACTAAGCGATGCTATCGGAGCTAGAAAGTCTAAGCTAAAAGAAACACATACCTTTCTTTCTTAGCTTACAGTTACATTCCAACAATATCCGTGTCTTTGTTAGTTGTGTCACAGATTATATAATATCGTCGGGTGACAAGCAAAACTCGTAACAAATACCTACTTAAATCAAATGTCGTATCTCGATATCGACTACGTGCCGAGATACGAGGTTTTGAAGATCAGTGACAGTTTTGGTAGTGACTTTTGTTTGTCACCCGACGATTATGGTTGTGTGACAATCTGCAAGGTAAGGTAAACGTTCGAGTGCTCGACGCTGTACTAGTGTATGGCATGGGCACTCTATGTCAAAGCAATATGGGTTAAATTCGAACTAAGAGAATTTAAGCCATATCACTTTGATATACCTAGAGTGCCCATGCCATATATTAGTACCTACAGCGTCAAGCATTCGGACGTTTAATTTATGGTCTGGTAATCAAACGGTTTAACGATGCTATATTAATTTATTTACTACATCTTTGTATACTAACTATCGCCATAATTATAACAACATCGGTTACACGCTGATTCTGGCGTCAGTTCAGTCCATCATTCTGATCAGACTGACGAGAGAATTACCGTGTAACCGTTGTGAATGACAGAAAACTGACAGGAGACTGACCATCAGTCAGTCCGTCAGTCCGAGGGTTACACGACAATTCTCTCGTCAGTCCGTCAGTCCGAGGGTTACATGACAATTCTCTCGTCAGCCCGTCAGTCCGAGGGTTACACGACAATTCTCTCGTCAGTCCGTCAGTCCGAGGGTTACATGACAATTCTCTCGTCAGCCCGTCAGTCCGAGGGTTACCTACACAACAATTCTCTCGTCAGTCCGTCAGTCCGAGGGTTACATGACAATTCTCTCGTCAGTCCGTCAGTCCGAGGGTTACATGACAATTCTCTCGTCAGCCCGTCAGTCCGAGGATTACACGACAATTCTCTCGTCAGTCTGAATAGAATGATAGATTGAACTGAACCCAGAATTAACGTGTAACCGATCTCATACGGAAGCTGAAATACACGATTATTCGCAACCAGGACAACAACTATAAAAGAGCACGTGCTGTGGGTTAGAGCGGGATGGCATGTTTGAGTTTTTTAGCTGTAAAGCATCGGTTTTCTTACACAGCCATTACGTCTTTATTTATGTAGGTACTGTGTGGTTTCGTTTCAGGCCACAAAAAATACCTCAAGAATTGCGTGTCTTATATATACCTACGGGGTGTGGCCTGTATAAGGAGCAAATATTCAAAAAGACGCTTCCTTAGAGCATTCGCAGTAACCCCTTGTGTCCCCATTCATTTGTTTTTTTTTGGATTCGGAGAAATTTTGATCTAAAGTTATGACCTCCAAGTAATGTATCTTGGCACCAAGACATCATAGCACAGAAGTCAATGCAGATTTTGATGTAACATCATGTATGTACTTACTGAGTCATAATAGTTTTTGCATTTCTGTTTTCAAAAGATATTTTTTCTACTCGTCGACTTTAATCTTTGAATTAAGATTTCGTACACGAAACTAAATTTTAATCCTGGAGCTCTACCAGCTGGTGACGGAGCTCGTATGGTTTCATAAGATAACCGCCAGCAGTCATGTTATGAATCCAGGAGCTGTATAAGATAACTGTGAAGACATCAACGCGCAAAATTACTAAGCTGCTGCGCTTCATTTCAGCAGGGCGATTTTCAATAGATACCAAGTTTGTTTAAAAAAATATTATTTCCGTTGACTCGTAGAAAAAGTATTGTATACAATAGTTATATAATTAGCTTTTTAAGTCTCGTACCTTAATTAGGCCAATCAGCAAGCTTCGTGGCCTAAACGTGGTACTCGACTTAAAAAGCATCCATTATATAACGATTGCATAAACTACTATTTGGATTCTTTAATTTTCATTGAATTTTTTTAATGTGTTTTTAAAATAAAAAGTTACTCATATCTCATATCATTCCAGAATAGTAAAACAATTCAAGTAACTTTATTATGAAGATTTTTTTGTATTTTTTTTTAATTTCTTAAAATAAAACCACTTGGAAATAATTGTTCACAAGCTTAACAATCTACCGTTTAAATTTTTGCTCCTGTGACAGGAAACGGCGAAACAGGAAAATAAAAGTAAGTATATACAGGGTGTGGCCCTGTATACACTTACTTTTTTTTTCTGTTTCGCTTATCTGAGGCGAGTTTGTCGGCGAATGTGCTCCTTTCTAACATTTAAACATTGTTGTGTTATACCTACCTACTTACTAAATTACTTAATTTAATAACACTGAACTTAGTGTACCATCGACGAAACACTCATACACTCAACCGACCATCTGTGAACGTTATTACAACAGCGTAGTGTCCACCAATAGTCCGTTGAGTGCATTGTCGTTAATACATGAACATGACAGGTGCAAGTACAAAATAATGTTAATATTTATATCTACGTCTAAAATTTTATCTAAAAGTATTGTATAAAGGTCGTGTTTCGCCAACTTATCAGAATTAGTTAACGATTTGTCGTAAGCCTTATTAAGTGTGACCCTATTCAGAGTTCCAAAGGGGATTGGGCTCCAAAGACCCCTTTTGGAGCCTAAAAGAATCTAATTACGTAGCTTACTGTCCGGGAAAATTGTAAAACAATGGGAAACAATGCGAAACCTGTTTGAGTCCGAAAACTGATTTGTCAATTTAATCTGATACTAGCTGTCTCCGTGGCACCTTTCCCGTTTTAACAAGAACACGAGCGGAGCTACATAGAACCAGGCACGGCTCACTCGCGATTTGTGTTTATCGCTACAAGTACATGCCGGTCGCCCCTTCGAAGGGCTCTATTCAGTGGCTGCCACGTGTTGGTACAGGACGCTCGCACGGGTCGCAGCACGTTGCATGCGGTAGAACGGGATGGCCACTTTTAGGCACGTTTGGTGTACCTAAACAGGGAATTTGTTAACAGAGAACCTTCTGTACGTAGTACTATTACTTATTCTGTGATAGAACTTAGCTCCACCATAAAAACTCATCATAATAATCATCCTCCTAGCGTTGTTCCCGGTTGTGCCCTAAAGGAGCCCGGGATCCACTTTGACACCTAATACTAAGATTTAGCATAGGCACTAGTTTTACAAAAGCGACTGCCATCTTACCTTCGCTTAGGGAAAACTAGACCTTATTGGGATTAGGCCGGTTTCCTCACGATGTTCTCCTTCACCGAAAAGTTATAAATATTTCCGTACATAATACGTTGCGAAAAACTAATTGCTACGAACCGGGATTCGAACCCACGCCCTCCGCTTGACAACCGCATACCACTAGGCAACCGTAGCACCCGGAAAGCTCATCGTATTATAGGTACATATTTTTTGAAGCCGGACATGTAGTTTATGAGATTACTCCCAACGAACAAACCTGCAAACCCGTGACAGTAAATGTTTCATACTTAGTTCTTATGCGTAGCAAAGTCGTGTCGAAATGACAAGTCGAATAAATAATGCCGCTAAACATTTAATTATAATGAAAATCATGATCGTACTTAAGTCGTAATTTTAATTTTAACTGAATTTTGTATGCCTTGTGGCAAAACACAGTGAGACATGTTTTTTTGATACCCTACCATACCTTGTATACCTGTGTTTGTCAAATAAATTATTTGAATTGAATTTGAATTGAATTGAAACAAGTATAAACAAAGATACCCTGGACACAAAATGTGATTACCCGACATTTTTGAGTAGCGATGAATAGAAAAAAAAACTTCAAGTGATGAACTCAATCTTACTAATACACCCAACAAACAAAGGCAGCAGCTGTTTGATAATATGTATATAAAATATACTTACATATACGCCCCTATGACTGACCCTTTCGGTACACCCTAGAAAGGCAAAGGCAATATCAATATACCAATTGGTTTTAACCAGTAATATAGAGAGCGCAGATGGCATTGTTCATAAACCTTATTGCTGCTACCCTTAAAATTGGACGAATTTGGGATTGTAATCGACTAATGCCTTTCGCATTTTTTTCGGAGTGCACTACTAGATTTTACTAAATAAGTTTCTGTCAAAAAAATTTTTTTTGGTTCAAGCTTTTATTATGACTGTACTTTCCCAAACTCAACGAGGTTACGTAGGTTAAGTACTGAATTCCCATGGCCACCTTATGTCTCCATCATCAGATCAGCTCGATGGTACCATAATATGGAATTGTCATTCAAACTATACCTTTACCCAAAATTTCAGCTCAATCGGTTGAAGATTTCTGCTTCAATATTGATTTGCAAGATTCCATCCGAACAAACATAGTTAGGTACAAGGTTGTAGATTGCAAGTTAATGGAAAACTTGGAAAAATATGTCGGTGTAAATTTAAAGGAGAAGCATCTACTAACGAACTATTCTCGCTTTGATTGAAATTTAAATATGCAACGCACAAAAGATTTCGAAGTGGAAGAATTGAAACAGACATTTGAGTCTAAAGTTTATTCAAGTTTTTACATTGATATTAATCTAGTGGTTCGCCGTCTTAAAAAACAACCCCCTGTATCTCAGAAACCCCATGAACGATTTAGGTCACGTTCAAACTTAACATGTTGTGGGCGTAGCCAGTTTGTTTTGACTGGTAAGCGACCTTTCGTTGTCGGCATATGTCACTACATACTTAATTTCATCTGATGCGCGGAGGGTTTTTATATGATGTCTTAAGGTGTATAATGAAAACAAGTATTTTTTGGTAGTTGTTACTTTTGGATTTGTTACTATAAATTTAATTTTTTTTTAAATGTGATCTTCTTATGATTATTACAAATAGGTATATAAAAAAACTAGTCAAATAAACCACCCCTGGTCGCCTCTGGTGCAAAGGTGAAAAATATTTGTTACTTGAAAATCTAATTGATAAGAAGATCAGGTTTGCTTCAGTCATAACGGCAGACCAGAATAAAACTATGCTTTACCTACAAGGCAGATTATCTGGCACGAACTTGCCTGGAACTGTATTGAATAATTAAATAGCTATTGTTTATCTTCATACATTTTTTCCGCAAATTATTTATTTCAAATATGGGTGCAGTTTTTTTACCATTATACCATTGATTACTGATCGATGGTTATTCGCGTGTAGGTTTTGCTAATGCAGTTTCATTATTTTTAGTAAACGGGACTGCGGAAAATAAATAAATATTTAAAGGTCGCCTATGGCCATCCCTCTATTCCCTAGGGACTCTTAAGGAGGCTTAAGATTTTTTCATGTCAAATTCCAACACATTGGTTCAGTAGTTTAGCCGTGAAAAGGTAATATACAGAGTTATTATTATCGATTTTATAATATAAGCATGGATGTGGAATTTGCGTCACTGAATATATTACAATACTAATCATGACTAATCCGATTACCTATTTAGTCCTGAAAAATTGAGTTAAATACTCTTAGTCAGGGACAGACGGCGTAACTTTACTTTAGCCTTTTCCAGGCCTTTGCCGAGTAATGTCGACCAGACAAACATGTACCTATTTTAATTTTAATGAGTACGACTGACTCCCTTGTCACAACCGCTGGCCTGAAACGTCTTTATTAAAAAGCCTCCTTCTCTTCAATCAAATATAATATATTTATTCTGCAAATGGGCCACAACACAACGGCACTTTACACGTCAAAATGTATATTTATCGGCTCTAAATAGTAAATCATTCATAATTAATTTGACGACCTCTGTAGCCTAGTTATAAATAAATAAATAAATATTACGGGACAATCTTACACAAATTAACCTAGGCCCACGGTAAGCTCAATAAGGCTTGTGTTGTGGGTACTAGGCGATGATATATATAATAGATACATACATATAGATACTTATATACATATATAACATCCATAACTCAGGAACAAATATTCGTGATAAACACACAAATAAATGCCCTGACCGGGATTCGAACCCGGGACCTCCAGCTTCGTAGGCAGAGTCACTACCCACTGGGCTACGGAGGCCGTTAAAAAAGTTGGGAATGGGGCCTACGAAGCCGGAGGTCCCGGGTTCGAATCCCGGTAAGGGCATTTATTTATGTGTTGAGCACGAATGTTTGTTCCTGACACATGGATATTTTCTATGTATTTAAGTATATATTTATCTATACAGGGTGACTGGTAATTCGACCTATTCCTTGAAAGGAGTTATACTAGAGATAATTTGCAACAATTTATGTCCAGTCAACCAGGGGTCGAAACTCGCTGGTTTCCGAGATATTCGAATTTTAGTTTGTATGAAAAAAATTCTCCTTGCAGCCTTAAGCTGGTGATTGTGACAAAAGTACTTCCATTTGGATGGTAAAAAAACATTTTTGTCACAATCAGCACTTTAAGGCTGCAAGGCGATTTTTTTTCAAACAAACTAAAAACTCGAAAAATTAAAAAAAATCGTGTTTTGACCCCTGGTTGACTGGACATAAATTGTTGCAAATTAGCTCTAGTATAACCCCTTTCAAGGAATAGGTCGAATTACCAGTCACCCCGTATAAGTCTGTATATCCTCGTCTAGTACCCATAGTACAGTCAAGTGCAAAAACATGTATCGAATAAATCGTTCCATAAATATGGTACGAAGTTCTTATTACTACTGCAAAAAAGATAATTGAGACATATTTTGAGTATTTTAATGCACCCATATTTTGAAACTTAACTGAGCTTTGCTTAGTTTGGGACTAGGTCGATTTGTGTAAGATTGTCCCCAAATATTTATTTATTTATCAAATTGCATTATAGGCATGTTACGCGTGACCTCAATATGCTTTATCTAATATATGATCTTACGATCCTATTTTATTGCATATAACACCTGATACTATGTTTATCTCTATCAAATCCAATTAACAGTAAAACAAGACACTAAAGTACGTCAGAGTTATAACTCACACAGAGGCCCAGAGGCTCTATATATTATAAACCTATGTAGCTCATAATAAAGAAATCATTAATTTCTCTACTCTCGTCGTATTACTAACCACGTAACGTCACACAGCTCAAAATTAATTGCAACAAAGTTAACATGTCAAAAAACAACAAGAAAAAAATCAATCCATATTTCTTAGATATGTAAGTTGTGCAAGCGTCAAAATTAAAATAATTATAATGAAATCTGATAAGTACATAGAGAGATAAGTAGAGTGACAGAGATGTAAAGGGGCTCGGAGCGTGAAAAACCAAGAAATAAAATATGAAAATCTGGTGAAAACTGAGTGACAACTCCGCTAACCGACCGGACTCTAAAAATAGCACCCGTTCACGAGTATGACGCGTATCGCGTATCTCAGCTATCGCCGCCCTCGACCATATAGTTAGGGAATGGGGCGGCCCGATCAACAACGCCGCCGTAAGCAAAGACCTTTAATAGTATTTTCCACAATCGTGTTATAAAAGAGAGCTTTTTAGTCGAGTACCGTGTTTAGGCCACGAAGCTTGCTGAGTGGCCTAAGTAAGGTACGAGATTAAAAAGCTTGATTATAACACTATTGTGAACATACTTTTTGTACGAGTTCATTAAAATTAATTTTCTACGAGTCAACTGAACTAATTAAACAAACTCGATACTGTTGAAACGAAGTGCAGCCTATCGCTCGTACGCTCGTTGATATCTTAAAAGACATCAACGAGAGTACGACATCAACGAGTAAACTCAATAATCAAAGCGATTCTATTGGTCCAATTCATTACAGTTCGGTAAAGCAGCCACGTTATTGGTCGAATTTATTTTAGTTCAATTTTCAAATTTTTTTCGGTTGTCTGGAGCGTGTCTAAACAGTTATTTCGATTGTTTCGACAGTAACATGGACTACAACTATGAAAAGAGTGACGTTGCAGTATTCTCTATGAAATCTTAATACACAGATTTTAATCGACGAGTACAAAAACATATTCAAGTAATCTATAGGTACCATTTTAAATTCCAAACAGAGTTGCATTTGGTTAATTATGTTATTACCGATTTTAAAACAAAGCAAACTCGACACTATTTCTGAATATTATGATGTAAATTTTACTGTCAATGTTTCTTATAATTATGGTGTGCAGTTAGATGATATTTTTTTGTCTAACTAAACAAAGTTGCAGCCCACAATCTATCTGCTGTGCCTTGAGGTTGACAGGTCGAGAATGCTTTATGGCATTGTTCCGCCATTCGTAGGTACCATAAGTTCTTCTTTTGTGCAATAAAGATGAATTAAATATTTTTGCAATAGAGCAATACTTCATTCCGTGCCGTAAAAATCGTTTCATTTTACATTCAGTCAATCCAATATAACAAGTTATTGTAAATGCCCACAATTTGTTCGGATTTAATTTTCAGTGTACTGGACTAGAAGAGAAGGTAAATTAAAATTTGTTCGTCATTAAACGAACGCCGATGCATGAATGCATTTCCAATTGTCACCGTAAATTGGAATTGAAAAGCCGCTTCAAAGGATTATTTCAGAACCTAGACACTGATTTAATTAAATGCCTTTTGGTCAGCATGTATGGTCAGCCTATACAGGGTGACAGGTGACAAAACGCGTTTTATATAATTTACTTTAAAAACAAAGTTTTAACCGACTTCAATTCAGTACTCCGCCAAGTCTCTTGAACATTTCCACATTTCTTTTGCAATTTACCACATGATCTGATTTCCGAGAGCAAATACGCGAAAATTAAAGAAAAAAACCAAATCACTTTTTTTTTTTTTTTTTTTATACTACAACGGTGGCAAATAAGCTTACGGTCTGCCTGATGTTAAGCTGGTACCGTCGCCTATGGACACTTGTGACTCCAGAAGATTCACAAGCGCGTTGCTGACCCTTTATTCACTTGAGGATTCGCTGTGTTGGCAGATAGAGACATGCAGGTCCCTCACTCCCAACACAGCGCACCCTAGGGAGCTCTGACGACCTTAGTCACCACCAGGAACACATCACCACATACTTCATAGCATGCAATAATATAGCAACACTACAAAGCAGTGGTGCTATTATGGCTGCGGTCTTCTGTAAGGTGGAGGTACTTCCCCAGTTGGGCTGCTCCACGTACGAGCGAGATGACATTCCGCTGTGCCCTACCTCTCTTAAACTGTCACTGTATGTGGGCTGATAATATTTGAGGACTTCCGTCGATTCCTGAAGGATCTCAGAATTATATACTATTGGCACTTCATTGTTTGCTATTTCAACGAAATCATATCAGAATCTGTGACGTACTTTTATAGTTGTACATCATTGAGAAGTTCCACAAGCCATCTGTGGTCTTCATCATCACTTCCACCATCACCAAATTTATGATTTCCGGTTGTAAATACACGAGTTATAATTTAATAATATAAAATACCGAAATTACTACACACGTGCCTAATATATTTGAGGAGTTCCTTCTATTCCTCATGGTTCCTATCATCCAACTGGGGTTTTAAAAAAACAATGGGACCAATCTGGAAACATATACTTTCAATTTAAAAAAAAACGTACGGATCGGTTCATAAATGACGGAGTTCTGAGGTAACAAACATTACAAATAATAATAAAAAAAATACATCCGAATTGAGAACCTCCTCCTTCTTTTGAAGTCGGTTAAAAATCAGTGAAAAGTATGACGCATTGATAAATTTCTACATAGAAACCTAAAAAACGGTGTACATGCTTGTAAACAGTTTAACAACAATAAACGATTAGGCCAAGAAAATTAGAAGTCTTTGAAAAATTAATTCCCATAAAGCTGGAAATCGTTTTAATACCTTCATTTGGCCCTAAATGCATGTAATCCGAGTTTGCACCATCCCAGGAGGTGTGCTAAACTTTTGGGAGCCCAATAACCGCGAAATCTTTGCTCTTTTTTTCAGTCATTTGCTTATAGCACAAAAACGGTACGTCGGACGGAAAATGTATTCATTTCAATATTAACTAGGGTCAAATTCTGCGTCGAATGAATATCTAAAACTTCAAATTTGGTTCAGTGGTATAGTCGAAATCAAAGGTCTAATAAGGTAAGGAACTGGGAAAAGGGGTCTAGCAGGCTAAGCTAGTGAGAGTGGCCCCCGACGAGGGATTTGATGATTATTTCAGGGGGTGTACTGGCAGGTCCTAAGAACACTCCATGCTTAATATCAGTCCACGATCTTCTTTTGTTTTCGAGTAATTTAGGATAATATAAAAAAAAAACAGGTTGTCATTTAAAGTGTCATAATAGGTAAACTATTCAAGATAGAGTAACCAAACAAAATTCTCATGAATAAAAATATAAAGTGTATATATTCAACCAACACCATGTCCTTAAACTTCCTTTATAAAAATATTTGATAGAATAATTTGTTTTGTTAAGAAGTTTAACAATAAATATAATTAGGTATATCCAATTCTTCTAAATTGGCCCAATGTTTTACAAAGTCGGTTTCTGAGGGGTGACAGCGCCAGAAAAATAGACACTAAATAATGAACTCTGACGTAGCTTGTCGCTTGTGTTGTGAAGAAAGAAGAAGTTAATTGTGTATCACATATTACAGGTTATATGTAGATGGTGAAAATATTCATTCATTCAAAACAATAAATGTAGGTACCTATATGTCACCGTTAGATTGTGAATACCGTCAGTTTATAATCTAACTCGCGATATTGTAATATGCCGAAAAATTGTGAACTGTCAAAACCATTCACAATTTAACGCATTACATTTCGTTAGTTTATAAACTATCAATGTCGAATCGTCAAATTGTCAACTGAGATCAAATCGGCATGCTACGGAACGCATACACAAAGACTAGGTAGGTTAGGTTAGTTAGGTTGCTTCAGTTGCCCGAAGGGCGAACCGCCCATAAATAGGAGCCCCACGCAGCGGGGCTCCGTCGACATTGCTGGATGACGAAATAAATGAAATCAATTGTCTGGATGAAAAAAAAAAGCGGCCAAGTGCGAGTCGGACTCGCACATGAAGGGTTCCGTTAAATAAATTGCTTTTTACGATTTATGACGTATTAAAAAATAACTACTTACTAGATCTCGTTCAAACCAATTTTCGTTGGAAGTTTGCATCGTAATGTACATCATATATTTTTTTTAGTTTTATCATTCTCTTATTTTAGAAGTTACAGGGGGGGGGGGGACACACATTTTACCACTTTGGAAGTGTCTCTCGCGCAAACTATTCAGTTTAGAAAAAAATATATTAAAAACCTCAATATCATTTTTAAAGACCTATTCATAGATACCCCCACACGGTATGGGTTTGATGAAAATAATTTTTTTGAGTTTCAGTTCTGAGTATGGAGAACCCCCAAAACTTAATGTTTTTTTTCTGTTTTTGTGTAAAAATCTTAATGCGGTTCACAGAATACATCTACTTACCAAATTTCAACAGTATAGGTCTTATAGTTTCGGAAAAAAAGTGGCTGTGACATACGGACGGACAGACAGACAGACAGACAGACATGACGAATCTATAAGGGTTCCGTTTTTTGCCGTTTGGCTACGGAACCCTAAAAACAATCTTGTTCTGACATAATTGGAAGCTGACGCAAGAGGAATAGTTCGTTCAAACAGTCAGCGCACAGGGTGCGTTCCGAATCATACCAATTTGATTCAGTTCGTCATTGTAATTTATAAACACACTCACTTGCTTGTAAGGGGAGGGAGGAGGATGCTTTATGACTGACAGACATAAACATAATCATGTTAGGCCGACAGGCATATTTTGTGAATTTTGCAGTAGTTATTTTGTCAGTAATGAACGCATCTTACCTTAGTATATAGTTCTCTTATAAGTGTGTGTGTTCAGCTAAGGTATTTAATTGTTTGTTTAGAATTCGAAGTGCTGGGACATACTCATCTCATGGCTCTGCCAGATTCAGGTACTCCACTTAAGAAGGAACGAATGGAGTATTTCGTAAATTAAGTGTTAGATTGTCGAGAGTCCCAAACAAAGACTTAGTGGATGTCTTGAAAAGCGGACCTTATTATGGTTCTGATTGAGTCGATTTAAGACAATTTGGATTGGATTATTTGTTGTACAATTTCTTTGTCTAGGTAACTTACTAATTAATCCTATCATGTAGTTAAGTCTGCGCCTGGAAATAAAGGCATAGATTTACTTGACGCGGCTTGAGGGTCTTGAAAGTTGAGATCCACTTAAATTAATGGACTTGTGTAGTAAAAAAATGTCAAGAAAACGACACAGAATTCAATGTGTCATGCCGCGATGTGGGCTACACACCATGAATAATGTACAGTCGAACTGTTCTGTTAAAACTTATGTGAATAAGCATAACTGGGAACTGTGCTGTTGAACTTATTTGCCTACACACATACGTTTTATCTGAACAGTTCGACTGAACAGTTATAACTGTGCAGTTAAAACTGATGGTGTGTAGCCCGCTTTAAGTGCGGTTGGATTTACACTCATCTGAAGCGCTCTGACGTGGAGGCTGCTGGTGTACGCGTCAAAGTGCTCTAGAGAGCAACACGTCAAATAAAACAAAAAAAAAACCAGCAAAAAGTAAGTAGCATTCGCGGCTACCCGTTCTGTGCATTCACATGCATTATATGTGTAGGGTCGGCAACGCACATGCTTGGGGTTTCAAGCGTCCATATGCTACTTTAACCGCACACCATTAGACGAGCCGTATAGTTTTTTGCGACCGACGTGGTATAAAAAAACCGGCCAAGTGCGAGTTGGACTGGCGCACGAAGGGTTCCGTACCATTATCTATATAAAACCGGCCAAGTGCGAGTCGGACTCGCGCACGAAGGGTTCCGTACCATTATCTATAAAAAACTATTTTAATCTGTGTTTTTAGTATTTGTTGTTATAGCGGCAACAGAATTACATCACCTGTGAAAATTTCAGCTGGAACTACCACGGTATCAGTGAGATACAGCCTGGTGACAGACAGACGGACGGACGGACAGCGGAGTCTTAGTAATAGGGTCCCGTTTTACTCTTTGAGTACGGAACCCTAAAAAACGGCAAAAAATCACGTTTGTTGTATGGGAGACCCCTTTAAAAAAAATTGTTTTTAGTATTTGTTGTTATAGCGATACTGCCTGGTGACATACAGACGGACGGACGGACGGACGGACGGACAGCGAAGTCTTAGTAATAGGGTCCCGTCTTACTCTTTGAGTACGGAACCCTAAAAGAGTGTTGACAAAGAGAAGGTCAATGAAGTGATCCTAGGGTTAGTTTTTTCTTTTGATGTACGGAACCCTCAAAATTATATTTTTAGTACTTTATCTGAAATAAATAGATTTAATCTTTTTTTTGTTATAAAATCATTCTTTTTCAGGTCAACAAAAATATCGGAGAAGACGAAGATGGGTCTTCTGAACGGACAAGTCCACGGGGAGACACGGCAAGCCAAGTCCAGGAAAGCCATCATCAGGATGCTCGGTAAGTAGTTAGATTATGTGACAACGAAACTATCTATGCTAGTTCAACTGAAGACGCACTGGGCCCATAACCACTTAAATTACGGTAACAAACCAAAGTAGTTCTATCATCTATAAGGGGAGCACTCCTCAGCAAGTGACACGTATATAGCCATGTAGCTTTGGTACAGTCAGCAACAGAAGAAGTTACGCAAAATAAGACGTTCAATATGATCTAGGTACTCACTTCTTATTATCTTGATATTGTAGTCACTGCTCCTATTTTTTTAACAATGTCATAAAATGTTAAACGTTCGATGTAGGACACTTAAAATTCACAATACCCATCAGTGGTGGCGCGTGAAAATTTTCGATGGGCAACCCGGAAAAAAAACTTATGGAAGGGCTTGCCTAAAAATAAATTTTAGGCAAGCCTGTGGGAATCGGCTTGTATGGGCGCTCCGCCACTGCTACCTATCTGTCGTTTCGCAAGGGCAATAAAGATAAAAGTTAGGTATACATTCTTAATATTATCGTCTCATAATAAATGCTTATACACAGCCTGTATTTTTAATATTACCTCAAATTGTAACCAGATGTAGGTAATAAGGCTATGAACCGATATTGCAAGAAAATTTTAGGTAAGTCTTAACTAACAAAGCATAACTAATTTTTTAAAGTTTATAAATAAATAAATAAATATTTGCGGACAATCTTACACAAATCAACCTAGTCCCAAACTAAGCAAAGCTTGTACTATGGGTACTAGACGACGATATATATACTTATATAGAGAAATACATACTTAATACACAGAAAACATCCATGACTCAGGAACAAATATTCATGCTCATCACACAAATAAATGCCCTTACCGGGATTCGAACCCAGGACCTCTTGCTTCGTAGGCAGGGTCACTACCAACTAGGCTAAAGCGGTCGTCAAAGTTTATGGAGCAGCAATGTACACTCCTTTGACACATGGAAGAGCGGGTCACTTGTGATATTTGTGACGTCACGTGAGTAAGACAAAGTAGTGATACATTGCGTGCTAAATTAATTTATAAAGAAAAAAAAATTGGTAGGTTAAGAAAATTTTCTTGCAAAATCGGTTCATATCCCTAACACCTACGTCTGGTTACAATTTGAGGTAATATTAAAAATACACGCGGTATAATGTATCAACGGCGTGTGCCGTTTGGCTATTTAATGATATCCTGTGACTGTCAGACAGGCCTTAATGTTTACTCCTACATCCGTTCGCCAGGGATACTAAACGAGAAAAAGGTTCATACTATGCTAAAATGTACTGATCTTTAAGGCTGGTTTCCACTTTGATTAGTGATTAGTGCGAGTTCATACATGTGCTGCAAGTGCGAGTATCTTTTGTATGGACTCGCACTAATCACTTCAAAGTGGGAACCAGCCTTTACGTACGCAGATGACCAATGGATCGGGTCATTATTTCAGAGGCACAAAATTAAAAAAAAATTAAAACGCTCTTTTCGATTGTTATTTAATTATTATGGATCTGCACACATATATTATTCATAATTTTAATAAAAATAGAGATCAAAAATTGTTATTTATACTATAAAAAAACTTCAAAAAACTATATTCGTTGGTAACGAAATTGACCTTAATGACCACGGAAATGGTCACTTGCTTTTGTACTTTTTTAAGGTTTATGCTTATATTAATCTAAATAATACTTCAAACACTGTTTAGGAATCATTAATAATAATCATTCGGAATAACAGTCATCTTAATAGCACATTTAAAAGATTTAAAAATATAAATAAAAAGATTAGGCCACGAAAGTGATGAATGTTAACCCTCACTTTCGTTACCTCTCCTTATTGAATCCTGCGAGCGGTTTCACAGTAACGTTAGCGCCACCAAGATTATTAAAGGCCGTATGCCGGTTGTTTTCAGTGTGTAGTATTGTTTTATACAATCCGCGCGGTTTGTATAAGCATGGCTATAAAATGGACAACCAACTTAAAGCCTACCTTTGTGGTATCAACCACGAAAGTGATGTATGACCAGAAAAGTGACGGACCACATAAATCACGAAAGTGATGACCACGAAAGTGACGACTGGCCACTCAAACAGTTTTTTACTCGAATTGTTTTAAGGTTCAGAAAAACGGATTATTAAAATTTAAATTTAACCTCAGCAACCAGCAAGTCAGCATATTATTTTAATTTATCAAAAATAAACTAACCCAAATTCAACAATAACGAAGGTGATGCACGATCTTTGACACAAATTTCACAAGTATAAATACAAATACAAATCTTTATTTTACATAAAAATGTGGTACAAAAGTCGTTATTAAATTATCAGGTTTCACAAATTCCACCAGAAACTGGCATGCAAAATTAACATAGGAAAAAGACTTAAATATCGAGAAACACGATTTAGAATACTTAAAACCTAATGTTTACAATGTCAATATGAACACTTAATACCGTCACAATTACAATTATATTCCTAATATGTCATAATTACATTACAAATCTAGTCACAATAATAAATGTCAAGATCAATGTTTAAAATAATCAAAATATTCGTCAACAGAGTAAAAACATTATTGTACTAGCCATCTCCTAAGTTTACGCTTGAATAGTCCAATAGGCAAATCTTTGATGTCATCATGCAAACGATTAAAAATGTCAATAGAATTACAGTATGCGTTCTTGCTGTACAATTGTGTCTTACGAGCAGGACCAACGAGACGATTTGGGTATCTTGTACGAAAGTTGCATGTATCTTTATAGGTTTTAAAGAGATCTGGGTGAGCCTTGACAAATAAACAAACTTCATATATATAGATGCATGTCATAGACAGTAAATTCAGGTGTCTAAATAGCGGCCTACAGGATGTTAAGACATCTACGTTACAGATCGCCCTGATGCACTGCTTTTGTGCTATAAGTGCGCGCTTTACATGGCTTGAATTTCCCCAGAGGAGAACGCCGTATCTGAGCAGTGAGCAAACATAACCATGGGAAGCCTGTATTGCGGTCTGCTTGGAGCTAATCTTAGCTAGTTTCCATAGAGCATACGCAAAGGAGTTAATTTTATTGCACAATTTATTAATATGCTCACCCCAAGAGCATTTGTCATCTAAGCAGATACCTAAGAAAATTGTCTGACTTGATTCCGTTATCACCTGATCTGCGAAGGTTACAGTCAATTCTTGCTTTTTGCCATTTCTATTTACAAACTGAATAAATGTGGTTTCATCTATATTTACTTTTAGATTGTTCCTATGCAACCAGTCTATTACATCACCAATTGTTTTATTTATGTCACTATTATACGTTTTGACATCACTACATGGTATGACGACCGATAGGTCGTCCGCAAAGAGTATACAATCAAAATTTATCGCATTCGGTAGATCGTTAATGTATATTAAAAAAAGCAGAGGGCCTAGGATACTCCTCTGTGGTACTCCGACCTTATTTATTCTCGTGGAAGACCTAAAAGCCTCAATAGTGTTGACCGAGTCAATTTGAGATATTTCCACAAATTGAGTCCTAGAGTGTAAATAATCTCGGAGCCATTCCCTAGCTACACCTCTGATACCGTAGAGCTCACATTTAGCCAGGAGTATCTTGTGGCACACAAAATCGAAAGCTCTACTCATGTCAAAGAAAATTGTCGTTACTGGTAAGCTCTTGTTCATGTAACCTAGAATCTTATTTGTCAACGAGAAGGCAGCTAGTGACGTTGACTTGCCTTTTTGAAACCCGAACTGTTCAGATTTCAGTACATTAAACTGATTTAAAAATTACAATAGACGTTGATGAAACGCCTTCTCAAATATTTTCGAGATAACAGGTACAAGCGAAATTGGTCGATAGTTTGCTACACACATTCTTTGCTACCTTTTTTGTAAAGTGGCTTAATAAGAGAGAGCTTTAAAGGCTCCGGGAAGACTCCATTAGTAAATGACAAATTTACTAGGTAGCTCATGACTGCAGCAATACCCTGTTTACATCCTTTTAGTATTTTAGTTTGGATTTCGTCATAGCCTGCTGAGTTAGTAGGGTTTAAAGCGTCAATAAATTTGCATATTTCATTTTCATCTGTCGGTAATAAGAACATACTATTAAAATTAGTGTTATAACAATTTATCAGTGAGATGTCAGGTTTCGGTTCAGGATCATTACTTAAATTAGTCAAATTTATGTAAAAATCTTTAAAAGTATTTGCAATGTCAGTAGGATTAGATATAGAGTCACCTTCGACGACTAGCTTCTCAATGTTTGTCCCACCTACGTTGTTAGTGGTTGTTAGTGGCAAGGAACATTATGATTGTATAACTTTCACGCAATGGCGGTTACCGACCAAAAACTTTACTGCAATGATTTGACACTTTATATTGTTGTTACTAGCATACAAAAACGTACTAGTATTTGAATGTGTAAAATTATTTGGTTAGAAACGTCATTAAATTTGGGCGACCACGAAAATGACGGTGTTTTTCGGAACAACACAAGAAGTTGGAAATTTTATAGATACCATTACTTTTACTGTTTAATATTCTCTGAGGATATGGTCCATGATTATTTTAATAACAACTTTAAGTAAGAAATGATTTTTTATTATGTTTTGTATTTTTGACAGGAGCAAGAAGTTAATCATGTATCATCTGAACTGGTCACGTAGCGTGACGTTAACTCCAAAATTTGACTTTTTTTCAGAAATTCATAGACTTAATTAAAAAATAAATATATGACAGTAATTAGTTAAGTGCAAATATAATGCAAAAGAATAGAATATCGACTTTTCTCTTGAGATCATTGAAAAATAATGCCTGAACACAATTTCGTGCCTTGGAATAATGACCCGGATACGTATTCAAAGAAACGACGTTTGAGTCTCTTGGGTTGGAGATGACAATTTTTTGATATAAATACGACGAAGTTATTGCAATCCCAAACCCATCGCAGTTGAGTAGGTAATACTTACTATTAGTACGTATCACGGCTACGTGCACGGGAAATCTCCAAAACACAAAGCCATAGTCATGTAATCTATACATATTATGCTGAGACCGATTTGGACGCGATTTTCGTCGAAGTGTCTATTCTCGTTACGAGTATTCTCACTCATCTTTAATACGTCATGAGGGAGGGAGTAAATCTTTCTATACCTTTGAAAGTGAACTCATTGATATACATTATATTCAATACAAGAGATCAATAGTTCTGCGTTCAAAGCGACAACCTGTTTTGATATTATTCTAGTGTAGCATTCAAGAATTCTAATTCATAAATTATTCATGAATCAAACATTTGTTCAAGTGTACCTTCTATTTAACGTGAAAGAACAAACGACCCTGCTATAAATATAAGATTTAACATAATCAGGAGGTAAATCGTAAACAAACTTTTCGCATTCCAGTTTGATTTCAATGTGAAACGCACACTTCTTCTGACCCGGTTAAGTCGCGACATTCAGCTACCATCAAATTCTAATAATTATGTGCATATTATATACTCATAACATCACACGAGTGTTTTAATGCCTAATTATGTTCAGTTTTTTTTTATACAACGACGGTGGCAAACAAGCTTACGGCCTGCCTGATATTAAGCAGGTACTGTCGCCTATGGACACTTGTGACTCCAGAAAAATCACAAGCGCGTAGCCAACCCTTCATTCACTTGAGGATTCGCTGTGTTGGCAGATAGAAACATGCAGGTCCCTCACTCCCAACACAGCGCATCCTAGGGAGCTCTGGCTACCTTACTCACCACAAGGAACACAACACCACATACTTCATAGCATGCATACATATAGCAACACTACAAAGCAGTGGTGCTATTATGGCTGCGGTCTTCTGTAAGGTGGAGGTACCTCCCTAGTTGGGCTGCTCCACATACGAGCGAGATGACATTCCGCTGTGCCCTACCTCTCTTTACTTTACATACACTACTTTATCTACCCACATATCATAAGCCTCCATGATGCATTCAGGAGCTGCATAATATTATGACCGGCATCGCGGCGTTGTTTTCTGGCAGCTGTCATAGTTTTTTTTTTACTCAGAGATAAACTAGAGTCGGATCCAACTATAATATCGTTCGATATCTTACTTACGTGCGGCGACATTTGTCAAAGTATGCAAATTGACAATTCATTTCGAACTAAAAGATCATCTCGACTGATATTAGAATAGAGGTTAAATCAAATTTCTTTGTGTTTCAGAGACGTTCGAATTTTGAATGAAATAATATTATCGAAATTCGATGTTATTATTTAGCAGTAATAACATTTTCACAGATAAGTGTTCTAACAAAACAGTCTATTTTATGATGGTCATAATGTGCGGTTCTTGAACGCATCATGGAGGGTTTATGATATTTGGATAGATAAAAGTAATAATGACATGTAAAATACTGAATTTTATGAATAAATATCTGAGTCTGAATCCGATGAGTCATAACACGAAACTCAATTATCGTAGCCAATTTCAAGCCCCGCAATCGTTATCCAATACATGAATCACGACTTTTATTTCAATCAATTCTAATGATTCAACAGGCTAACGGATTGCAGAGACGTTTGAATTGTTTCGTAAATCGAATACTAAAGGTACACACCGATGCATTAGGGAACTATTAAAATATGTTTTTTTTTGTATTTACTTGTTCTAAGCAAACATTCAAAAACTAAATCTCAAACTAAAATAAACAGTTCATGTATGCGTTTCATGTGTGTGTTTAGTAAAAACTGTTTTAGGTGGCGAAACAGAAATACGGTAACCTGAGTGGTAATTACGTAACGTTCCGAACGCGCGTTAGGACAATCCAACTGACATTTTTCCATATAAAATTTGACAGTAGAGTTACCTAACACGCGTACAATGCGTTACTTGATCGACCAGCTGGATGTTTTAATAACCTAGTATTTGTTGTGTTTTTATGGGCTTCAAAGCGTGCTGTAGGTACATCTCAACATTTTGAAAATGTAATCTAATGTGATTTATTTCAGCGTACCTAATCGTAATAGTGTCAAGTAGGTACTTTTTAAACAAAAAAATGTATACAATGGTACTTTCATATTTTTAGCAATGAACTGCCAAATAATCGGTTTTTTTGCATTTATATTGAAACGGAGTTTTTAGACTTATTCCAGTTCACGGTGTGCACGACATACCATGGCGACCCTGCCATTAACACTTAGATTTGTATCATACCGCATTTAATCCAATAAAGACCCGGCCCAAGCCTGTGGGTCAGAATTAATGTCGGCCCTGATTAAAAACGCAGATTACCGGCTACACCTTATTGTAATTCGTACCTTTTAATTGAAAACTGGGCGCGTTGGTGTTGCGCTGGAACATTTTATTACCTACCTACCTTTTGCCCGCGAAATCGTCCGCCTATACTCGTTAATCACAATAAGAGATGAATACCATGCCTGTACAAAATAAAATTTTAACTATTGCCTAAACCTGCCAGGTTTTTAATAGTGGCTTTATTGTGTTATATAAAAAATTTGCCAATGTGATATTATACTTGCCACAGCCGTAAAAAAAAATTCCACTCCCCTTTTCACTAATTTAACACGTTCCCTGTGCATGCATCATATGATTCATATGTGTAGCATTTTAGGGTATATATGATACGTGCATGCACCACGGATGATGCACGACGCCTTATGAACATAAAGCATTGTCAAAGTGTACACGTGTGAGCTAGATGTTTTTTTATTTGCGTGCACATACTGGCTACGAAAATTTTGACAGAAAACATGTGCACGTGAGGAGTCGATTTCTGGTTCCCAGCTACACTGGTAACGTGTTAAGTGGTGATTTGTGGTTCCCAGCTACACAGGTAACGTGTTAAGTGGTGGTTTCTGGTTACCAGCTACACAGGTAACGTGTAAAGTGGTGATTTCTGGGATAAAACTGTCCTGTGTCCTTTTCAGGACCCCAAACTACTTTCATGCCAAATTTCACCAAAATCAGTACGGCTTGAGCGTGTATATGTTTACAGACAGACAGAGTTGCTTTGTCAGTGACAGTGTAAGCAAGACTTTAACAATTTTTTGTACGGGGTAGGTTTGTACCTCAGAGCATAGAATACTAGAGAGAGGACAAGCCGCCGGCGGCCGTGTCGCAGCTGTATGCTCAATGGGCATGCACTGCCATACTGTGCACGCGTGCTGATCGCAGAGAATATTACATTTTTTCCCAAAATGCCTGATATGATGCGCGTTTATTGTCAAATAAGCGTGTAGGTATACAAGTGTGTGTGTTTTAGATGTGTGTGTGCTTTGTCTTGTCAATTACTTGGGCGTTGTGTGGGTTAATGTACTTGCGACAGGCTCACTCTATACAAATCGGCCGCCATGTCCGATCTCCTTATATTCATACATCTGTGGTTTGTACACTCTTGAGATGATAGTTGATAATGATAAAAGCTGTTTTCCACCGTAACTAGGATTTCTTGATAATGTAATAATTTGATACTATATGTATTTTAATGTGAATATACACGGCGGTCGGTCATGTACTGGCGTGGACCGCGGTTTACTTGATGTATGCGTTATGAAAATGATGAGGCCGTTTTTGTCGCTTTGTGCGGTTCGAGACCGTACATTTTTATCTTTTAAAAAAAAAACTTTTTTTTGTCGCTGTCGATAAGACATCCTCCACCCTCGCACTCTCTTACTTGCGATATTTTTTTTTTATACAACGACGGTGGCAAACAAGCTTACGGCCTACCTGATGTTAAGCAGTTACCGTAGCCTATAAACACTTGTGACTCCAGAAGAATGACAAGCGCATTGCCGACCCTTTATTCACTTGAGGATTCGCTGTGTTAGCAGATAGAGACATGCAGAAATGATAAAAAGGCAACCATCATACTAGCGCAAAACACTAACCTTACAAAAAGTATGACATTTAAATGTTATTACCCAAAGAAGGATTCAATTCATTAATATAAGTAGGTACCCAATTCTGATATATTGCAATTACCTAAATTGGAATCCAGTTTGCTCACTAACAGTTATAATATAATTGAAGTACTCTTGAATTCAGAACAACTGTATACGCAATCAGAGATCAAATAATTTGGGTTGTTGCTCTATATTAGTGTTTCCATGGCAGACGACAAGAGCAATTGTGTAATTGTCACGTCTATCATACTTATGCTAGTCTAGACACGACTTAACAATTACGACTCTCAATTCCGAGTGACGCAAAAGCTCTTTGCTTCATTTAATTTGATATCTTATGACGCGGGTTGAGAAGCCTCAAATGTTTTTTCTAACGAAACGTTTACTGTGAGCGTTGGTTATTATGATGAAATAATATAATAATTTACTTTTTCTCAAACATGCAATGAAATATTATCTTTACGTTCCTTATAATAGACTCGGAAGTATCCTTTTTCGGGCGAAGCATCTCGAGGCGGCCTGAAATGGGATTTCATACAACTTTTCAGGCCTAGGCCTGCAAAGTAACTTTTTAATTTTCATTCCACTATTTGTGGCACAGCATCACGGCATTCAGCCATGAAAATTAGTTTGATTTGAGGATTTTTATTTATTTATTTCATTGCATGTTTGAGAACAGCACTATACATGCCTCGGCGTGACAACGGATTTCCGGCTAAGTAGGTATAGACGGCCGAGCGTAGCGAGTGTGATGTTTTCCCGGCCTCTGATGTAATGTACTATTAAAACAAAGTTTTAACCGACTTCAAATCAGTACCCAAATAGTTTCAAGTGTGCCTGTAAAATTTGAAGAGTTCCCTCGATTTCTCCCATCATCAGGTCCTGACCTGATGACCGCCTTTCAAACAATCACCATCATCATATCAGCCGAAAGATGTCCACTGCTGGACATAGGCCTCCCCCAAAGGGTTCCAAAGTGACCGGTCCTGCGCCACCCGCATCCAGCGGACTCCCGCGACCTTTACCAGGTCATCAATCCACCTTGTGGGAGGCCTACTAACGCCGCGCCTTCCGGTACGTGGTCGCCACTCGACGGTCGTAAGTTAGCCTTGAGTTCACGAGGCGTCCTCCCACTCTAAGTAGACCATTATCGTCGATGAAAGGATTGAATCGGATTATCCTAATCTTGGGTGCGCGCTTCTCGCGCAACGCTTTGATGGTGTCGTGAAAAGCTGCAGATTGAGCGAGCTTTACGATAACCAACAGGGCGGTATTTAACTCGCCGACAGTTAAATAGCCTTTGGTTTTCTGTGTAGGCTGTCGCACGTTGTTTATGAAGCGCAAACACCAACCGACGGTAGTTTGGAGCTTTGAGAACGAACTAAAACGCGCGATAAGCCAGGGTTCCTCGACGGAGCGGCAGGCGTTGCCGGCAGCCCGAGGTTCATTATAGGGTTGCTCGACAGCTTGCGCAGTTAGCGCAGCAGCTGAAGAATAATCGTGGAGTTGCGCCAATTGTAATGTGTATTGTGGGTGGTTACCCGTAAAATGGAATTACTATGTTAATACTTACTGATACTTACAAAATCGAACAGCTGTAGGTACCCGGATAGAACTCTCGGAGAGAGTCGTACCTCTCCTTTCAAGGGCCGTTCGTATTTGACACACAGAGAGTAGCTGGCTCGGACCGAACGTTTTTCAAACAATAGTTGATTGTTAACCAAGGGTTGAAAAAGACCCATTTCACCTGAGATATTTCTGGCGCTCGAACGAATTGAGAGCGCCAATAGTTCGAGGGTGGAATGGGTGATTTCACTCGATTTTTCATTTCGACTGTGAGGAAAGTAAAATACTACACGTGCATTTTATAAAACAGGTATATTAAGAGTAATCGGTTAAAATACACATACTGCCAACTTTAGAAAAGTTTAAAAAACGTACCTGATATCTGATCTAATAGTTCAAATATTTGTTTAATTCTATAAATAAATGTACAGAATTATATGCATATATGAAATAAATTAATTATTAGATTTTAGATAGACCTAAATAAAATAATTATAACTATATCCAACCACCAATCTATTCGCACTGGCCACTTGCCACGGCCTACTAGATTGTAATCGAGTAGGCCGCGATGCAACAAATCTAGAGGGCCATGCCGAAACGGGAAAAAAGAAAGTGTCACGGCATTATGGCGGGCAGCCGAAATTTACAGGAATGATTTTGTATGTTGATTTTCTGTAATTACGAAAAAAATTACTTGCTGTAAAAGGATTTTATCAACATCGTCGTAATGAACCCGTCGTTTAATGTATAGCCGAGTTTAGATATATGTAAAGCTTTTATTTTAATAATATGACGTAACTCAAGTATCTTCGACTTCGCGGCTGACAGTAACAATAAAAAAAATACTTTCCACCCTAGGGTAGAAAACGCAATTTTCCACCCGGCTATATGCCTATGAATAGTCAACTTTCAGAACAGGAGAGATGATTTTTTTTTCCCAAATTGGTCCGGGCGTCTTTGAGTAATCCGGGAACGAACATACATAAAAAATAAAAGATTCCGACGAATTGAAAACCTCCCCTTTTTTTAAGTCGGTTAAAAAATTATGTGTGTAAAACGTCTATTTTAACAAATAAGCAATGCGTCTCGCTTAAAAGTGCAACTAATAGACATTAATAATCTTACATTACTTATCTTTTTTTAAGTCGGTTAAAAAATGATGTGTGTAAATCGTCTATTTTAACAAATAAGCAATACGTCTCGCTTAAAAGTGCAACTAATAGACATTAATAATAGCGATAAGAATAATCTTACACCTCCGCTAAAACATAATCTACTAAATCTGCTGTACTGCTTGGCATTTCCCCTTAAATTAACTGAGATTGAAGTAACGAGCAACTTAACTAAGCGAATGTAGTTTCTAGATTCTAGAATACAAATTAATATCTTAACTAAATAAACCTCCTTGAACGGGGCCACAACTCGCCAAAACTTGCTCGAAACTTGCAGAAGTGCTTGCAGCGGCGGCATCTATTTACTCTAAGTCTGTGATTTTAATGGCTTTAGGGATCTTGATATTTCAATTCACACCTTGGGTTCCCAAAGGGGTTCTATATTCTAATAACGTTAACATTAACGTAACCTAAATTCTAACAACCTATATTCGTTTGGTTTCATTATCAACTCATTTCAATATCACTCGGCTCGTTTCATAATAACAACACACGAGTGCTGTCATGGTTTTTTTTTATTCAGAGACAAACTAGAGTCGGATCCAACCATCATATCGTTCGATATCTTACTTACGTGCGACATTTGTCAAATATGTATCCAAATTGACAATTCACTTCGATAAACGTCATCTCGACTGATATTAGAATAGAGGTTAATTCAAATTTCTTTGTTTTTCAGAGACGTTCGAAATTTGAATGAAATAATACCATCGAAATCGATGTTATTATTTAGCAATAACAACATTTTCACAGATAAGAAATTTGTTCTAACAAAACAGTCTATTTTTATGGTGGTAGGGTTTATGATATTTGGATAGATAAACACTTATAAAATTACGAAGGTTCTAACTGAAATTTCACAGACATTAATACTTTCATTGCTTAAAACTGCCCTCTACATACGAACTTACATAGCAACAAGCTCAAATATTGTACCTGATGGTGACTAAGATATCCAGGGCTTATTCCGTATTCCGAATATATTTTACTCCGACATGACTCAATGTCACCGCAATAGATTTCTTAATGTTCTTGGCTGAATCGTAATCATTAACCGAAACGATTTCAGATACCGTTAGAACCGCGCATTTTCAATATCGCGGTTTTCACACAATTCACTCTTCATCCAATTTAGAAACCGCGACGTTCCCGGCATCTGAACAGAACCTAATTATTGGCTTTAATAGAATTACAATACTACGTGTTTTGACAATTTCCGTTAATTGCAAGGGGGCATACCTAGTTTAAATCAAATAAAGTTAATTTCTCCAAGACAGTAGTATCTTAACTCTTACTGTTATCAAATTATTCAATGTGTAATTTAATCAGTTTTACAGATTTAACCAGTATACTCGTAAATGGCTCTTAACTGAGGCGTCATAACAGCTTTTTAAATTTTGTAAGGTTCCTCATACACTACAATAAGGTTTACAAAGTGAGTTCGTTCGATATTACATATTTTTAGGGTTCCGTACTCAAAGAGTAAAACGGGACCCTATTACTAAGACTCCGCTGTCCGTCTGTCTGTCTGTCTGTCTATCCGTCTGTCACCAGGCTGTATCCCAACAACAGTGATAGTTTGACAGCTGAAATTTTCACAGAAGATGTATTTCTGTTAGTCATCTAGTACCCATAGTATAAGCAAAGCTTGTACTATGGGTACTAGACGACGATAAACATATACATACAAAGAAATACTTAAATACATAGAAAACATCCATGACTCAGGAACAAAATATTTGTGCTCATCACACAAATAAATGCCCTTACCAGGATTCAAGCCCGGGACCTCCGGCTTCGTAGGCAGGGTCACCACCAACTAGGCTACAGGAGGCTCCCATACAACAAACGTGATTTTTTTGCCGTTTTTATAGATAATGGTACGGAACCCTTCGTGCGCGAGTCCAACTCGCACTTGTTTACATACATATTTTTTTATTTCATGTGCTTCTTCAAGACCCTTGTACAATAAGATAATACCTAACCGTTAATGCTACATTAAATTATTTGGTACAAAAATCGTAAATTTGCTAATTTATTTCTGTGAATGTACTCTGCAATATGCTAAAGTAAACGGAAATTCCCGGGAACACCTACGTCAAATCCATTGAAATGTACCTACCGACCTACACATGTCTCTAGCAGTCAACACGCGTCCTCAAATCAATAAATAATCCACAACACGCTTGTGAATCTGGTATCTCGTTTGCCACCGACACGGTAAAACATACTTCAAAAACGCCTTCCGAAATTGCGTCCAAGGTCGACTCAAGTATAAGAATCGGGAAGACACGATTGCGGCGTCGAGTTACCAAGAATTGATGCGTCATAAATATTAAGGAGGTTCAATGATGATATTCTAACAAAATTACATACTGCTGACATAAGAGGTGTTACATGTTGTTTTGATTTCCGTGTATTTTCGGTCATAGATTTAGATTTTTTATTTCATAATAACAAAACAACTACAATATAAATTTAAGCAAGCTTAACCTATATAAATAATATAATAATAATAATAAATAACGCCAGGCAGTGCTCGTCGACATCACCATCCCCCATGACGAGAACCTCGTGAAGGCCGAGAAGGACAAAGCCAGCAAGTACCTAGACCTGGCTCACGAGGTGACCGCCATGTGGAATGTTGATTCGACGATCATTGTCCCGATAGTCGTTTCGGCAAACGGTTTAATAGCGAAGAGTCTCGACCGTCACCTTAAGAGACTCTCGCTAGATGGATGGATCAAGGGTCAGATACAGAAGGCGGTACTCCTGGATACTGCGCGGATAGTCCGGAGGTTCCTGTCTCTGTCGCCCTGACCACCGGTAGCTTAGGCCCTGCCTCGCTGCCGGTGGCACCCTAGGTTAGGTTTTTTATAATGTGTTTTTATTTTGTATGTTTTGTATATTTATTGTACTTTTATATTCATATTGTAAAAAACCTAATCCAAGAATGAAAATAAATGAAGAGAATAATAAATAAATAAACCCGCGGGGGCAGCTTGTGGCGAGCTGACGGTGAGTGGCGACACCGCGGACCCCTAACCTCCAGAGGGCCCGAGTGATCTGGCCCTCGCCTCTGTGCTTGCCTTAACCGGCCGGCCAGAGTGGAGTCGCAAGAGCGGAACCTATGCTCCAGGTTGGAAGTGTAAAATGTCATAACGCCGGCGGCCCTTGAACGGAATACCGGGATCTGGCGCACCGCAGACTCACCTCTCGACAACCTCACAGCCGCTCAGACGTGTTGCTCCATTGTCGCACTGTGCGTGCAACTGTTTTGTGGGACCCACTTAGCGAGTTGGCGAGTCACCGCCTGCCTTTTTACAATTTTGAGACTGATTATCACGGCAGGTGTCCGCTAGTCTCTTCCCATAACCCATGTTCCAGTCCACTCACCATTCAACCAAATAACCCATGACCTTAGTTTCCATCGCAGTCACAGTGCTGCACTGCAATAGTCTTTACACCTGGCTGGGACCATCACCGGTTGTATCATGTTGTGCGGTCGGAGATGGTACCCGCCATGTGTATCCCTCGCTTTAGATTATTTTTGTTTTAAGGGGCCTCTGTGCTGTTGGCTTCGGCCCCACGCATGCCTTCCAAAGGTCCGGGACCCCATGGTCCCGAGATATGGAAAAAACATATAAATAAATAATAATAATAAATTTATATTATGATTTATGATCGTCAAACGTAACGACATGAGTTAACCCTTTCAGCGCTAATTACAGAGCGCTACGGGTGCTTTTCGCTACACACGCAGTTTAACACGTTCACTGCGAGCAACCCGCCTAGCGACCGACAACACCGTAGGCGCTTTCCGCTGCTTAGGGGGAAAACCACGGCATTGGCTCGGCGTAGCGATTTGTGGCAGTGAAGGTTAAGCTGCTTCACTGTGGTTCTTAACCGGTGTTCCGCGGACCACCGGTGGTCGCTGGAAGCACCCAAAGTGGTCAGCGAAGCCATCAAAAATAATAATAATAAATAAGAGCCAACGAGTCGACACAACAAAGCGTGGCGCCAGTTGCGCTACCCCAATGGTCAAAACCAATGGTCCCACATCACTAAAAGGTTAAGAAACACAGCGCTATAGACTACGGCGTAGCGCTACGAGCGTAGCGTAGCGGTGAATGGGTTAAAAACTCGTATCAACTCTTACCCGATGGGAAAACGCGATGTGGCTCTATGCTACGATATCTGAACACGTCACGATATCGTAGAATAGTGCCACAAATGAAAGGGTACGATGAAAGGGCATACCAGATCAGACACATACTGCAAATCAGAGTACCTATGTCAGAAATTGCTATTTTACTCCAGCAAGAAAGTCAGGTCTGCGTACGTAATACTAAAATTTGGCTTTTTACCGTTGGATATCAGTTGGCTTCTTTCCTGTGAAACTTTCATACTGTTTCGAAAAAAGGCAATAGTAATATTATACATAACAATAACATTAATTTATTGAATAAAACTTATTGTTAATGTTACATTGTGCTTGCACTGTTACATGTTAGGTGAATTGATTAAATGCGCCTTAACTAGGATAATCCTGTATCTCGAGCAAACAGATGTAATACTAATTGGAAAACATTTAAATAAATAAAAATAATAAATAATCATATCAGGCCCCGTAGCATGGATATCCACGCGATAAGTGACAGGATAGAGCATCCGTCCCTGGCTGACACCGTTCGATAGAACGAGACGACGCGCTTATCCTATCACTTATCGCGTGATAACGCCATCCATGCTACGGGGCCTGAAGGCTGAAATAGCGAGACATCTGAAGCTAAATAAAAGCTATTACTCGGGTATAAACAACTCACACGAACATCATGCATTCTGATGAAGTTAAGAAAGCTTGGAGGGTAAAATATTTGAAAAATAGGTCACACATGTCAACTTCCCACGTTCTTGTTTCTTCAAACTTTTTTGTATCTCAGCGTATACCTAAGAACAGTGGAAGAAATATAATTGAGTAAACCATGAAATTATTACAATAAAGTGTAAATTACAAAATATAATTCAAATCGTAAAAAGACATGAGACTTATTAATATTAACGTAAATATTACCGAAAAGTATAACAAGACTCTATTTAGCGTATTTTTTTTTATTCTTCAAAACCATTTCATAAGTTTGTAATTTAATACTCTTGTGTTGAATTTTTTACCTTCTAATTTGTATGGAAGTATTCTTAAAGTACCTTCTAGCAAATAAAAAAAGAATTATCGAAATTGGTTCACTTGAAAAAGAATTATCTCTGAAAAACCAATATGGATTTTATCTTAATAAAGCGCGGTGAAAGTTTGTACGGAACCCTCGGTGCGCGAGACAGACTCACACTTGACCGGTTTTATTGTCTTTTGAGGTGCTAGAATAGTGGTGTAGACTCAAAATGTATTATTACTCCAAAAGACAGAAGGCAAATAAATATGCCTGGTGACGAAAATCCCATTCAGTTTATGTCAAAAAATTATGAAGCTACAACCGTTTTAATATTGCTTGTTAGATAGAGAAAACGCTAGGGGATCGTGATGTTGCGATCCCCGAGCGTCATTGTAAATTACAACCGTTTAATTAAAATTAATTCATTACAATTATACAATGATACAATTAAAATCGAAGCACAAAGTTAAATCAAACATTACATTAAAATTTTAAAATATTACAGCAACACAGTCTTGTATTTTTACAACATAAATTCGTTGAATGTGTAGAACGGGTGATCGACAAGCCATATTTTTAATTGACGCTTAAAGCTACATAGGCTGGGAGCGTCTATTACATTTTGCGGCAATTTATTATACACAGCAGGTCCCATCACATGCGTGAGTCTGCTTGATTTTTCGAGTTTGCGACCAATGACTGCGAGTTTTCCGGCGTTGCGTGTGTTCAAATTGAGGATCATCCCGTTTGTTTTATAATCCGCTATGTTGACTCTGACAAAGACTGCAACTTGCATTACGATGATTGCAGGCAGTGTGAGAATCCCTAATTCCTTAAATAGTTTCTTTGCAGGCGTATCTAGCGGGACTCCAGCGATACTCCTGATGGCGCGTTTCTGAAGACGAAAAACTATTTGCCACTTGGCACAGCGACCCCAGAGTTCGGCGCCGTACTGTATAAGCGAGTGAACAGTGGCAAAATAGCAGGTGCGAGCAACCTCTGGAGCCACTGTTTTCGCCACCCGGCCGAGAGCAAAGCAAGCACTACCAATCCTTCCGCAGAGTTTATCGACATGTTTGTCCCACTTGAGTCCATTGTCGATCTCGAAACCCAGGAAAGTAGTAGAAGCGACTTGCTCAATCAATTTGTCGCCCAGCTGTACTGCCAGTGGCACCGCGCAACGGCCCGACAGATTAAAGTGCACGTAATGCGTTTTTTTTATATTTAAGGCGAGTCCGTTACACCCGAACCACCGGTTCCGCAATTGTTACAGCTCACAGATCCACTCGTTTTAATTTGGTCCTTAAAAATAAAAAGGTAGTACATGTAGAATAATAAATTATTTACGCTGCTACACGTGTTACCTGTGTTTGTGAAGTTAATTTTGGACTTAATTAACAACACGAGAACCTCAAATAAACAAATGCGTTAAAAATCGATATTTGAGTTAAAAATAAAGTATGTTTCTATTTTTTAACCATTCGCTCACTTCAAGTGGTCCTACAGGTCAATCACGTAGTATAGTACGCGCGTCGGGTTGATCTAAACGTCACTTTTTATATGGAATAATTCACTTTAAAAACAAAGTTTTAATCGACGAAAAATCAATCATCTTCTATTTTCCTACCCTTAAGGTTAGTTTTTTTTTTCCAAATTTATATGGGACCAACTTTGGGGGTTATTTATTTATTTATTTATTGAACCATAAAAATGTGCAACATGACAGTATTAACCAAAGCGTTACAGCGATTCAACTTAACCTAAATTACTAAACAAAATCAAGTACCTACTAACTAGAAACTAAAACTATACCCTTTCCAATAAAAAAAGAAATATCAAAATCGAACTACCCTGTAAAAAGTTATGCGTGGTCATACATAAAAAAAAATATATAAATATATGTGTCGACTTGAGAACCTCCTCCGTTTTTTTCGTCGGTTGAAAATGACAGTTGGATCTAGCTAACGCGCGTTCGGAACGTTACGTGATTACCCCTCAGACAATCTTACGCAGTTGTATGAGTGTTTACACCACGCACGGGCATACGCACACGCGCACACACGTATTATACAGGGTGACTGGTAATTCGACGTATTCCTTGAAAGGGGTTATACTAGAGCTAATTTGCAACAATTTACGTCCAGTCAACCAGGGGTTAAAACTAGTTTTTTTTTAATTTTTCGAGTTTTTAGTTTGTTTGAAAAAAAAATTGGACTTTTGGGACATCCTGTATATTTAATCAGGTATGTATTTATCTATATAAACTAAGTATGTATGTACATCCATCTATTTATTTATTTAAATATTCAAGCACATACACATCATACATATATTATTAAAACAACAACGACAACTCCACATTCCGCCTTTCCGTCGCTCTTCGCCTGGGAGTGACCTGCGTTGCCCCACATCGCGGTCGCTGTGGTGACCGAGTCGACCAGCTCGGCCACCATGGTCTATCCTGCTGCAGAAGTGCAGGTCGTGCACCTCAACATGCTAGCCTGAACGATGTCACCCGATGTCACAGTAGCACCTGCCATCTTGGAGCCATCCGGTCTTGCCCGAGATGATGGCAAGAGGCCAGACGGTATGACCCTCGTGCCATGGAAGATGGGACGGCGTTTAGTATGGGACGTGACATGTGCCGACACCCTAGCGCTCTCCCATCTCAGTGGCACCTCCGTGAAGTCTGGCTCTGCAGCCAACCCGGCCGATCTCCTCAAGCGGCGCAAGGATGAAAACATCAACAGTGGTTGCATATTTGAGCCGTTTGGGGTTGAGACCCTAAGACCCTGGGGGGAAAGTACCCACAAAGTCTTTAAAGAGTGCTCGAAGCGACTCGCCGAAATTACGCGTGACCGGAGGGCTGGCTCATACCTCGCACAGAGGATAAGCTATGCCATCCAACGTGGCAATGTTGCCAGCCTTCTGGGCACGTTGCCCAGCGACGGCAAACTGGGGCAAATAGGTATTTTATTTGTAAGTCATTTTATTTTATAAGCAATATTAGTTTTAGATAATAGTTATAATAAGTTTTGTGTTATTTTTTAATTTCATCTTGAATTTAATAAAACCTGTAGGTATTAAAACATATCTGATATGTACGAAAATTAGGGAGTACATAACTATGACTAAGTTTCAGTGAGATCATGACCAAGTTACACAACAATATTATTTAAAGTACTTATAATTACTAAGTTTAAAACAAAAATAAATAAATATAATATGTTTAAATTAAATATTAAAATTAATTATTAAAATTACTCAACAGTAAACAACATTATTACCTTTACAAAACAGTGATGTTTACATTTTAAAAGTTCGGCAGTATCTTAGCTTTAAATACAGGTAGCTGGCGGTCGTGAAAGATTTCGAGGTCATCTAGAACGTAAGTACCTACTACGAGTATATTGCGCCTTTCACAAATGCCCACAGAAATAAAACAGTTCTGAAAGAATTCATTCATAAAAAGTATCTGGTAAAGGTCCAACCTTTCCAGTACATTTAATATTTCACCCTTTTTCATATGTAGAGGGCTACGTCCTAAGGGATGTCGTACCCAGTTTTACGAAGACCTTAAAATCCTGACCGCGTTTCAAATTTGAATAATTCTGAGCATGTACATGAGTCATAATAGAAACCGCTGTTATTTTTCAACCGACGAAAAAAACGGAGGAGGTTCTCAAGTCAACGCGTATATTTTATTTTTTATGTATGACCACGCATGACTTTTTACAGAGTAGTTCGATTTTGATAATTCTCTTTTTATTGAACCCCGAAGTTGGTCCCATATAAATTTGGATAAAAAAAACCAACCTTAAGGGTAGGAAAATAGGGGATGATTGATTTTTCGTCGGTTAAAACTTTGTTTTTAAAGTGAATTATACAAGCTTTATTTTAATCTGTAACTAAGTATGTATATTTGTAACAATTGTAATCAAATCTTGCAAGTCGAGTTTCATCCACTGCTATTAGTCTAATCCATTATGTATAATACAGATGACAAAACAACAATGTGGTTCCATTAGTGCCATGTCCATTTCATCTTCTAGCTTCATATCCAGAAGATGGAATCATTGTACTTTTGAAATATCGGTGCATTTTGTCAAAAATATGTTTTCAAAACGATTTGTCCAAGTCTCCGTGCGCTTATGAAGCACACCATATTAGCGAGTTAACATTAGCGAACAAGCGAGATAAAAAATTAAGGGGTACATTGGCTTTCGCAGACGAAACGTTAAATTATTCCCAACACGAAAATTATTTGGCGCGCGTCTCTACGAAATTTCTCGAGTAACAAACGGCGAGCGAACATTCCACAGAGTATGGAATCTTAGGCAGACTTCCAAATAAATTTGGTGCGCTTAACTTTTCATATTTGGCAAATTGAGTGATCAGATAAATTAGTCTACGTAAGAGTTTTGTACGCAGAAGTTCTGTACATAATTTTTCCTTCCTGCTGTATGTTTACTCAACTGTAAGGATAAACAGAAAAGCTAACAGTTTGGTGTGTGGGTATATGGGAGTTAAATTACCTTTGTGTTTAGGGTTCCGTAATCAAAGAGTAAAACGGGACCCTATTACTAAGACTCCGCCGTCCGTCTGTCTGTCTGTCTGTCTGTCTGTCTGCCTGTCTGTCCGTCCGTCTGTCACCAGGCTGTATCTCATGAACCGTGATAAGTAGTTAGACAGTTAAAATTTTTACAGATGATGTATTTCTGTTGCCGCTATAACAACAAATACTTAAAAACACATTAAATAAATATATCTATTTTTTCTTTTTCTATTGTTATTTTTCTTTTACAATCTTACACAAATCGACCTAGTCCCAAACTAAGCAAAGCTTCTACTATGGGTACTAGACGACGATAAACATACTTATATAGATAAATAAATACTTAAATAAATAGAAAAAATCCATGACTCAGGAACCAATATTTGTGCTCATCACACAAATAAACGCCCTTACCGGGATTCGAACCTGGGACCTCCGGCTTCGTAGGCAGGGTCACCACCAACTATGCTACAGGGGGCTCCCAATACAACAAACGTGATTTTTTTGCCGTTTTTATAGATAATGGTACGGAACCCTTCGTGCGCGAGTCCGACTCGTACTTGGCCGATTTTTTTAAAGACCATCTCGCGAGGTCTATATCCCACAGAGCCACTAAGTTCTTATTGTCGTCATCACGTTTACACGTTTAAATCTAGTTTAGTAAAAATAAAGATGTTTGTGTTAAGGTGCTGAATGCTGATAGACTTCGGCATTCAACTGTAACAGAACATCGAGCATTCGCTATTTATTATAAATAAATGAGTATGAGTATAAAGTCGAACAGAGCCAGGCATAGAGCCAAACATTGCTACGAACATTTTCACGATTTATTTATTTAATCGTATGGCATATATTATTTTTGGCCTTTTTAGGGTTCCGTAGCCAAATGGCAAAAAACGGGACCCTTATAGATTCGTCATGTCTGTTTGTCTGTCTGTCTGTCTGTCTGTCCGTCCGTATGTCACATCCACTTTTTTCCGAAACTATAAGAGCTATACTGTTAAAACTTGATAAGTAGATGTATTCTGTAAACTGCATTAAGCTTTTCACACAAAAATAGAAAAAAAAAACAATAAATTGTGGGGTTCCCCATACTTAGAACTGACCCTCAAAAAATGTTTTATCATCAAACCCATACGTGTGGGGTATCTATGGATAGGTCTTTAAAAATGATATTGAGATTTCTAACATCGTTTTATTCTAAACTGAATAGTTTGCGCATGAGACACTTCCAAAGTGGTAAAATGTGTGTCCCCCCCCTGTAACTTCTAAAATAAGAGAATGATAAAACTAAAAAAAATATATGATGTACATTACCATGCAAACTTCCAACGAAAATTGGTTGGAACAAGATCTACCTAGTAAGTAGTTTGTTTTAATACGTCTTAAATCGTAAAAAGCAATTTATTTAACGGAACCCTTCATGTGCGAGTCCGACTCGCACTTGGCCGCTTTTTTTGGGTTTTTACTCTTTAGTACCACCCAGGGGACACGTGCAGGGTTGTGGTAGGTAGCTCCTGCGGACGCGAGTGACAGTTGTCCCCCCTTTGTCAAGTGAGTGGGCAACTCGACTGTTAGAGGTTCTTAAGCCGCCCGAAGGCCTCTAACTCGGCTTAACGACTACTGTTATAGACAGCAACCGGGATCAACTGCTTAGCGTGCCTTCCAAAGCACGGAAGCGCTCATTTATAGTAACCACTCAAACAGGCTGTCACCCATCCAAAGACTGACCCCTGCCGTCTTTGCTTGACCTGCGTTATCGTTTCCGATACGCAGGCGCCGCCGGGCTATGAGTGCTAGGTGTAGGCGGAGATGAACGGCGGCGGAACTCGACTAAGCAAAAAGCTGGAACCTTTATAGTCCGTAAGCCCTAACACACCTACGTCTCATGACAACACGATATAATGCATGGCAGCAGGTCGAGAAAGTTGTGCTGAGCAAGAATTAGAAGATTATCGGGACTTTAATCGTAGACAGAGTAAACCTAAGTCTGTCAGTCCTGAAGTTCTTGGCAGACGGTGCCAACTTTCAATCTTTCATCCAATTTAAGGTGCGATAATCTTCTGATTCTGGCCACAATTTTCTCGACCTGCTGCCATGCATTTTATCGTGTTGTCATGAGACGTAGGCGTATTGGAGTGGGAGTGGGCTTACGGAATATTACTGTCGTTTCGCTAGAATCCTCGCTAAAACGCTCTTGTTTATTTTGTAAGCTTTTGCCTGTGATGTAACATTTGCTAGGATGTTCATTAAGTGAATGCTCCAGTGTATCAGTGCCTTTATCCGAACACACTCTTGTAAGCGCAGACATGTTGCTTGCAGACTTGTTGTCTAAGGGCTGTCTAAAAGTACGGTCCTGATGTTTTATTCAGTCTTAGACCTTCTCGAAGGTGAACTTTTTCACGCCATTTTTTTGTATTCTGTGAAACTTTTTATGCATAAAAATATAAATCACAAAGAAAGTTTTACAACGCTCATTATTCAATCTGTAGCCCTAGTTTAAGTTTTATCGATACATATACGTTTTCGAACGCGTTTGCGTTTAGTTTCAATTTGTATGGCAACGCGTAATTCCTTATAGCTACCACCAGAGGCGCTGTTCGCGTTGCCATATAAATTGAGACTAAACGCAAACGCGTTCGAAAACGTATTGCATGGATAGAACGTATACTAGAGCCTCTGATGTCAAACCCAGGAAGTAAGTAAGACCTACACTTAACTCAACATTATTATACTCTGTTGTTTTTTAACCCCTGACGCAAAAAAGGTGTGTTATAAGTTTGATGTGTCTGTATGTGGCATCATAATGAATGCAATTTGAATGCCGTTTTTTTATCCGAGAGCTGACGTGATTGAGATGGTTCAACAAAATTAGTTCAGCCATTTTTAGATATTGAACTTTGAAATTAAATTATCAGGGGTTTTTCAAATTTTTTAAGTGTCTAGTTGGTTTTTGAAAAACCAATGCATATAATGTGGTGAAAAACGTAACACATTCGATTCGCTGCCAGGGATCGCTACACGCTACGCTCGGAGCTGATCGATTCGCTGTCGACAAAAGAAAAAGACTTTTTTCTTTATCACAATTTTCAAATAAAAACAAAATATACTTTATTTCTTTAACATTTCCACTGATAAGACTTAATCTTATTATATTAAGGTTTTAGAGTGCCTAATCTAAATTTATAATTAGACTCAGTATTTTATAATATATTAAGAACAAAGATTAACTTAAGAGTGTAAGTTATCTATTAACATTTTTTTATATATTTTTACTATACGAGTAGTAATATTTCTCAATACGAACATGAATTTCTATTCGAACAGGTCACAACTACATACAATGAGACTTCTTTTTTTTTTACCATACAGGAAATAAAGGCACTAAAGTGCATAGTAAACTTTAACTTACTAAATATGGTTAACTAAATAAGGGCTACCCGAGGTTTTCATCGATTTTAGACTAGTTTTGAATCGATTCAAATACTTTTGTACTACAGATAGAATTATAAAGCAAACGGCTCTCAGTTCTTCAATCTTTAATCTACATTTTTGTTTACCATATTTTGAAAGAAATGGATAGTTATTTTTTTATGATTTTTTTAAACATTGTCTAAAAAAACACCTTTTTTGTTATAAGATTGCTGTGAAAGATCTAACACATACGAAATCTACATATTTGGGTTCCTCTCTGATGTTTTTATAAATGTGTATGTGTGTTGTTGTTTGATGATGATGTTTTTATAATGGTTTTGATTTTAAACAACTTAACACAAAAGTTATGGCCAGAAAACCTGTTTTTTGGTCTAAAATTGTTCAACTTTGATGCCTAATATCTCGAAGACGGTGATGTTTGAAGTAAATATGGGATACTATATTGCTTAAAGCTGTTGTTGTTTAAGGCCTTCACACACCGGTCGCGTGCGCGGGCCCGCCGCGGGCGGTGAAGATAAACTTCAAACACACATCGAACGCGAGCTCGCGGGCCCGCGCACGCGACCGGTGAGGCCTTAATATGATAAGCTACAAAAAACATTAGAAAATGAAGGGATTCAGATCGAAGGTCATTGGCGTATGGGATCCCCTTAACTGTAAAGTTCATACTAATGGCCGTACCCAATTCGAAATTACGTGAAATTACCGAATGTGACCTCCCCGGCATGTCACGAATATTCCATATTACATAAGACTTATGACAGACGCATGAAATAAAAGTGATATCGTAGGCGTGCCCCTTCTGTCAAATAAGACAAATGGAATGGCGGCGTAAGTAACGGCAAAAAATACCAAGTTGCAAAAATGTTATCCTACATCAGATAATCTTCTTAACTTTGGTTGTTTTAGAATTCACCGATTACATTTTTACTTCATTTATTATAGGAAAAAATTTAAAATACTGCGCCAGCAAATTCGATGACCGACTTTTAAGAGTAAAAAACTTATTCTACCGAGGGAAATCTAATTTAAACTTGAGCTGAATTACTTTATTTTTCTTCTTTCTCAAAAGCATTAGTTCTATGAATGAACAAAAATGTTATATTTGTCTACTTGCGTGAAAAAAATAAAATAAAATGCCTATAATTATTATTTAATCTGTTAATACAGTGTGTCTGATAATACCTACAGTGGGTGTCTTCCATATGAACTTTAATTTTAAGGGCAAAACGAAACTACGAGTAGGTACAGTCACCGGCATAAATATATGATAGAACAAAGGCCGCAATAATAGTTGATGATCACTCTATTCCTAGAGCCGTAAGAGCTTGTCAGATATTTTTGCGGCCTTTGATTCATCATATATTGATGCCGGTGACTGTACGTAACTTCCTATGTTGAAATAGTTACAGCACGAGAAGTATAAAATAATTACGGGACTAAGAAAATGAGTAAGTATGAGTATGAATATGAGTAAAGTTTTAATATTAATATCGACTCCATAGTTTTCTTTCGTCTTACCATGCGATGAAAAATCCGAGCCCTGTAGGTCAATCACGTAACGCATTGTACGCGCGTCTGACAGTAAAATCACAATCTAACTGTCATTTTTCCATATAAAATTGACATTTAGACCTTACAGACGCGCGTAAGAAAAGTTACGTGATCGACCCACTGATGATAACTCATTGAGCCCGCGCCGACATATGCGGAAGTTGCCTTGGAGACAAGAAAATGTACAATCAAAATCAAGATCAATTATTTATTCTGCAAATAGACCACAAGGGCACTTTTACATGTAAAACGGTAATTTAAAATAAAATAATAATAAAAATTCAAAATCTGCTGATTAACGACCGATAAACGGTTAACAAACTAAATGTCACTAAATGAAAACAAAACAAAATTGCAAAATATTATCCATCACATTCGATATAATGACTCAATACGAAAATAATAATAAAAACACTACTATTTAGGTAGTTACTATACCCTTGCAAGCATGAACAGACCGGACTCCACAAACAGCACCCGATCACGAGTATATGACGCATATCTCCTCAACCTTCTCATCCTCAACCATATTTTAGGAAAGGTGGCGACCCGATCAACGAAGCCACCGTAAGCCAACCTTTTAAGCGAGCATGACATATTCATATTATTATATTATCAATGTCCGGTGGGACATTGATAATAGCAAAGATTAAAGTGACTTGTTCGGCGAGAAACAGCATGATCATGTTACGTTAAACGGAGCTGCTATTTCAGGTTAATAATGATTACAAAAAACCCTAAGACAATCATATTCGTAGGTATATTAAGCCTAATAGAATTAGACTACTACTGGCTTAAAGGCATTTTTGTCGATTAAGAAATCGTTACAGTACCTATAATAACTACGCCTGGCTTATAGCAAATTACTTTTAATCATCATCCTCCGAGCGTTATTCCGCGGGGTCCGCTTTGACACCTAATCCTAAGATTTGGCATAGGCACTAGTTTGACGAAAGCGACTGCCATCTGACCTTCCAACACAGAGGGAAAACTAGACCTTATTGGGATTAATTACTTTTAATATGAGACTTAAATTTACTGAACGGCAAATTAACAACGGCATTTTATTATAAAAACGTATACAATTCCTCACGGACGACGTGCTAACCTTGCGGAAACGACTAGCCTTCACTGCGATCTTGTGTTTACTTCTAGTGTTGTAGTCGTGGACATTACTGTTGAGTTTGAACTCCTGAAGGTTATTCCGTACATTCATAATATTCTCAAGAATGTATTGGCATGCCACAGTAAGAATGATGCCTCCTTAAAGTCCCTAAAAGATAATCTCGGGCTTTTAGTTCGTTAGATGGAGCGTACAGCTCGTTTCTGTAACACGAAGATGGTTTGGATGTTAGCTGCTTTTCCCCACTGCAGGATTCTGTAGGACATAACATTGTTGAAGTAACTGTAGTAGGTACACCAGCCTGGCCGTCTCAACGTTTGTTAACTGTCTTATACGTCTTACTGCATAGGCCGCAGAACTACGTTTGCTGGATAGGGCGGCGATATGCGCATGCCATTGTAGTTTTGAGTCCAATGTACAATGTAATGTAAAAACACTGTTCTATCTTCAAATTCTAGTTCATTGCCATTTAATTTGATCTTGGTATTGTTTACCCGCTTGCCATTAATTAAAGTGAATTTGATACACTAAGTTTTATTGGAATTTAACAGTATCTTCAGTCTTCTTTAAGTTCAACAATTTAAACGCTTTTATAAGAGTATAAGGGGTCACGTGAGTGAAATTAAAGATTTCCATACATTCCGTTACATTTGCTTTCAATAATGATTCAGTGACATCTGGTGATGAATTTAAAGACTTGGTGATCTCAAAGGGTACGTTAGAAAAGTATCATCAATTCGTAGGCTGTAGTGACGATCTCTTATCTTGCGTTTCCTAGTTTCATTGTTGATAACTTGCCAGACAGTTTTAACCTTATCATTGGAGTTCTGGATCTTTTTTGCCAAGTAATCGGCTTTAGCATAAAATTATGTCAGGAGAAAAAGGTAACTGTTAAAGCTCAAACAAGTTTTATTTAAGTTATTTTTTCAATTAAAGCCTCGAGGCACAAGCAGGCACAACCATCAGGCAAAAATGGAGACAGACTGTAATTTAATTACAAATTCCACGAAACTCGACAAATGAACTGGGAAAAAACCAATGACTTTTAATTATACTGAGCTCTTTAATTAGGTTTGGTATCACAAAGAAATTCTCCATAAAGTATGCGGTGTTTAAACACGTAACAGATAATTAATATATTTTAAAAGAACAGTGGCGCTACGACAAAAGTCGAATATGGAAGCACGTAGGTACCTAAGTATATATCAATATTTCTCGTTCGAGTGATATAAGTACTTAAATAAATAAATATTTAGGGACAATCTTACACAAATCGACCTAGTCCCAAACTAAGCAAAGCTTGTACTATGGGTACTAGACGACGATATTACATACTTATATAGATAAATAAATACTTAAATACATAGAAAACAACCATGACTCGAGAACAAATATTCATGCTCGTCACACAAATAAATGCCCTTACCGGGATTCGAACCCGGGACCTCGGCTTCGTAGGCAGGGTCACTACCAACTAGGCTACACAGGTCGTCAATAAATGCCCTTACCGGGATTAGAACACGGGACCTCGAAAGTGCGACTTAGATATTATGAACTTCGAAATTGGATTTTCGTGGTTAAAACTCAGAAAATATCAGACATGACATAAGATCTGATAAGATACACATATACGATACACCTACAAGTATATCATGATTCATGACATTCTGTGTGACAACACGCGAACGTGGTTGACAGTGCCACTCAAAGTACAGTCGCCATCACATACATCGGAGCAAACAAGCAGCTCACAAACATCGGAACACACCTTTATTTTCAAGGTTTTATTAGGGTGCATGTGCCGATATATTTGAACACCTATAGTTTTTTTTTTTTTGTTTTTGATTGTGTGAAAATGCCTTACGCTTACCCCCAGCCCAGGGGAAGGCTATTTGGGGGTTATGTGGGACTCTCTCCTCCCGCCGCCATCCAACTGATGGTGACTGGAGGAGCATACCCACTAAAAACACACCGGCGTCACCCGCATTCCCGTTAAGTGGGCGCCATGGGATCGCGAACATTTCACCACGACGCTCCCCGGCGGCCCTGGCTAACCAGGACACCCGCGCAAAAGAAAGGGGAGGGCCAGGACGCTTGACCCTCCCACTCCACAATGAAAAGCCATGCAGTGTGGGTCCCCTAATACCCACTGGCTCTACTGGGGGAGGACACGACCAGCGGCCGCAAACCGCGCGCGTCTTCTACCCCGCCGTCTGCGCTCCCTCTCCGCGGCCTCCTTCTGCGAGATGACTGACCTAATAGTGTACCTATGTATGTGATGGCGACTGTACCTACCGCGGCTGGCGTTGTATAATGACGATGACCCGCAAATATGAGAACCCTAAATAGACGAAAGAGCCCATGCTATGCGGTAGAGCGGGACCTATGATTTGAGATTTCTAGCTGACAAATATAAATTTTAGTTAGTCAGGAAACCTACTGTATGTGAGTACCATTTTTTTGTGAGCGACAAACAGGACGTGGCGTGTTGCGACACATTAGAAAAATATTTTCGTTTCCTCTCTCTTATTATAGTTTATCTCGTAAGGCGACGAACGAAACCCGTTACGTCGCGTTCTCCGTTTCCGGACCGAAGACCCAGTCTACCCACTATACCCCCAACGAATGTCCAACCCTGCCATTTCGAAGAAAGGCAAAAGGTTCGCTAGACGCATTCTATATTGACCCTCGCGACAGCAGAGCTAGGAAGACGAGTTTTTTACGCAAATGTCGACCCTAAATTGACCTCCAGCTTAAACTTTGGTGTCACTTTCATCGAGAAGAAAGTTTTTGACAAAATCACAACTTTTAAATTAACATGTATAATACGAATTAGCAGAGGGTGAGTTGAGAGGCCTATTATAGTGGGCTAAAGTTAAATTAAAAATCATGCCGTGACATTTTCGCATGATGATATTCTTTCCATGAAAAAAAAACACAGTAGCCGAGTGGCAAGTCACTTTCGATCTGCAGGTTGATCACGTCACGCATTGTAATTAAGTACGTTAGGTAGATCAGTGCAAAATTTTATATGGAAAAATGACGATTGAATTGTTCTAACGCGCGTTCGACACGTTACGTGATTACCCCTCTGGAGGTCATGGGTTAGAATCCCCACCCCCCGTACCACTGTTTTTTTAACTTCTGTATATACTAAATATGAGTCGATATTTAACACCGTCAGGAAACCGGTATAATCCCTATAGAGAAGGAGGATATTGTTGTTGACGCTTTTTTTGTGATTCCAATCAATCCTGTTTTGGTGAGAATTAAATGTATTATACGCATTGAAAATTTGTGTAAAGTTTCTATGAATTTCTCACTATTTACAATCTTTTTCAAGAACAAATAGATTACTAGTATATAATGGCTGGAGTTTCACGGTCACCTAATTAGAACGTTATCTTAATAGCTGCCTGGGAGTATTAATCAGTCGGAGTTAAACCGTACTAATCCAATTATAGGAAAAGTTTTAACGTTTAATTAACATGGGATTCATTAATGGGTTTGCCTGCTTCAATTATTTAATTTTTCTGTTATTTTTTAGTGTTCTGTACCAAAATTGGTCTAACGGAACACTTATGCGACCATTCGGTGTCTGCCCGTCTGCCATAGCCAGATTTTTAGTATTCCTCTATTACCTTTTTTTAAAAAATCAATAAAAATATAGAGAGCGGACACCGTAACCTGTAGACGCTTGTACCCACAGTATATATCTAAGTCACAGTAGCCGATCCATTATGGATTTGAGCGTTATTTTGTATTGACAGCTACAGACAAAATATAATTATGTTATGTAGATATGCTGTCAAATCGTCGTGAGTTCAAATCCCGGCCAATGAGTTTTAGGAACTTATGCACGGAATATCATTTGTTATATATCGTTAGCTTTTCGGTGAAGAAAATACATCGTGAGGAAAAAAATATTATTTAACAAAAATACACTTAAATTATAAACGTTATATCCGTCAGACGCCAAACTAGGCTGAGCCTTTATCTTGGCCGCCTGCGAGTGCGATTAACACTAAAAACTAAATATTACATTTTTTCAGTACAAAACTCTAATTCCTGTTTCATTAAAAGTAAAATTGAGATAAGATTAACATTAACATTACAACTTAAAACTAAAATTACCTGGAAACCTGCATACATCTGCGAAGAACTTCAAAGATGTATATAAAGTTCCCAATCCGCACTGGGCCAGCGTGGGGACTACTGCATGTTCCCTCTCGTTCATGAGAGGAAGCCTGTGCCCAATAGTGGGACGTATATAGGCTGATCTATTTATAATGAGTAGTAGCGTTATAAAGCTCTGTTTTTAGGGTTCCGAATCAAAACAAAAAAGTAAAAAGAAACTCTCAGGGTGAATAAGAAATATCCATTAGAGATGGCAAAGCTGTCTTTTCATATATTAGACCGCTAGCTGTCAACTTTTCGGAACAATCAACTCGTTCCTAGGGAGTCCTTTGCATGACCTGATTTCTTGGCATCGTCACCCATCCTGATTTACTTGGGAATCGTATCACGTCGCCTAACGAAGCGCATGCCTTTCCCTAACGAGAGCTCATGCGACGAGTTTGTGTCATTGTGTAGGGTAAGACATTTTCACTGGCACCCAGAATAGTATATTATACTACTAGCTGCCCGCGCGGCTTCGCCCGCGTATTGCGAAGATCGCAGGCTATCCCGCGGGATAAAATATAGCTTATAACTATCCAGCAAGTCCATTCTACATGCAGGTGAAATAATTTTTGAAATCGGATAAGCGTTCCCGGAGTTTACCCATTGCATACACGCTTATAAACTTGCAAAACTTTTTCTTTTTATAATATTACATATAACATAGTAAGTAATATTTGGACGTTCGAAATCAAAAATTCCAACAAAATTGGATGATTTGATTTGGAAATGAACATGTGAATGTATGAATTCTATATTTGTAGAAAGAAAGAAGAAAGTAAATAGTTTATTTAAGGATGACTCACGCTAGAACGGGCCGTGTATTTCTAAGAAAAACGACGGCGTTTTTGCGTGGCCGAGCCATTACCAAGCCCGAAAAGGAAACGGCCCGGGCCGGACACGGCCCGTTCTAGCGTGAGTCGTCCTTTATTAGTGCAAAAACTATACATACTATAACAAAACTTAACTTAATATATATAATTTTTAAGAATTTTGCAATAAAAGGCTTGCACTCAGCTTGTGTCACGGAGCGAGCCAGAGGAAACACTCCGTGACGCAGAATTTCAGTGTAGGCATTATTTGACCTAGATGGCATAGCACTGACAGAATAGTAGATAAGTAGATACCTAATATAAAAGAAACACAAAATCTTTAAACCAAACAGAACATTAATAAAACCAAAACAAAAACAAAAAATAAATAAATAAATTCTCCTTTACTTGTACTTGTACTCACATAAAATATGTTAATACATATCGAACTAACTAGTATATTATTGTACGTGATCGTTGACTCGTGAAAGCGCGTTTACGTGATATACTTAGATAATAAAAAGTATGTGCTTCAATCTTATAGGTACATCCCTATAGATACGTACCCTATTCCATATAAGATTAGGAAATTCGTACAAAAGAAAAAAAAAAATTGAACTGTTTATTTCTTTTTTTTTATTACATATTACATCATACCGATGAGGCTTAATCTCATTCTTTTGAGATTTTAGGTAGCCTAATCGAAATTTATAATTAGACATTACTTATTTCAATATAATTTAACTTAACGTGGTTCGATTGCCATACAAAACGTTATTTGACATTCGCAGGCTAACGACGTGGTATTTTAAGAAACTTATGTAACAAATTTTCATCAATTGGCTTCCCATTTGCGCCAAATTCCCCCTTTCCTAGAATAAACTTGTATAAACTAGATTAATTAGAGAAATTGGTTTGGGACGTGATATTTTGGGAAAACTATTTTTCTCAAATTAATCTAGTTTATACAAGTTTCTAGGAAAGGGGAAATTTGGCGCAAATGGGAAGCCAATTGATGAAAGTTTGTTACATAAGTTTCTTAAAATATTACGCCGTTAGCCTGCGATTGTCAAATAACGCTTTGTATGGCAATCGAACCACCTTAATAGTGTAAATTATCTATTAACATTTTCTTATATAGTTTTATTATATGTTTATCAGACTTTTTTTGTATCAAGTCATATGGAAGTCTATTTAAAGCGCATGGCAATGCGTTTGTCCAAACTCTTTTGCCATACTCATTGTTAGTAGATGGAATTACAAATGGTGACGGGTATGTTAGCTTACGCAATGTTTTTGGTCTACGTTTGACAGTTAATTCAGGGATTTTTCTACTATATTGGGTCACAATGGCTAGGTCAACCTTGTCACGAACTGGCAATACCCTGCAGTCTTTAAATAGACTTTCATATTTATTTTTATACGAGTACATACATCTTTTTTTAAAGGGTACTATATTTTTCAGTAATCTTATTTGCAGATTATGAATGTTATTTAAGTATGTTTTATATATTGTTTTATAAGTATGTTATGTATTTGAAACCATAGTTAATGTGTGTACGCCTGAAAAGGCAGGATTTAGTGATACTATATTGTCATTTTTGACTTCACCTTCGACTATGTACCGACCTGAATTCTTCACACAATAAATGATTACTGATTACTATATGTTATGCCGTAACTGGACAAGCCATAACTTATAACAGAGTCCGCCATGGACAAATAAAGCAACAACGTTGTGATTGAAAAGTGTTTATGAATCGATATATCTAAACCTAGTACAACATTTCTAGATAAACGGAGAAACGTAGAAGAACTTGTCCGTATAAAATCTTATGTTGTCTGGAATGAGGTAAAGATAAAACATCTGTGTTTCAATCTTATAGTACATCCCTAGTGAGTTTCGATGCTGTTACATATTGGCACTGACAGACGCGTTCAGATTGGCAATTTGTGTTTCCCCCGCGTCAACGTGAATATTTTTGAGGTTAGGGAATCTCGCAAATTATGTGTTAAACCACGTTATGAGCTAGCATCATGTATTTTAGACTCGTAATACATTGCATGACAAGGTTATCATTGATATTTTAGTAGGTAAAGGTTATCTTTTGTCAATACACGTGCGTCGCAATATATAAACGGCGCCTCGCAGGATTTCAAATGTAAATAACCTTCCTTAAACCTTTGTTTTTTCTTCATTATTAGTTACCACAACATGTGTATGTTGTTAAAATGTATGAGTTCTTATAGCCAGATAAACATACTATTTGAAGTCCAGGGGGACAAACCACTATTTTCATACAAATCGGGGGACATTTTACGTCCGCTGGACAACCGGTGAAATTGAGGGCAAATGAATATTTTTAATACAGTTGTCATGTAGTTACACGCTATAATTAATTGAGTAAGGGATGCGGCAACAATTAACAACCGCAGACGAGATTTTCTTGTAATCTCCTTATAACCCATTCAGCGCCCATGACACACATGCAAGATGCGCATGTCAGAGCGCTACGAGAGCTTTTCGCTACATACGAGGTTTAAGTTGCTACGGACTACGGCGTAGCGCTACGAGCGTAGCGTGGCTGACAGCAAATAGTAGAAAAGGGGAGGAAACTAAAAACTTGATTCACCCAGGGCCTGGTTCCACGGTCCAAATATTACCCTCTATTATACAAACTTACAAAGCTATATTCGCACTACATAAGCCTATGTTGACGCATGTTCATCATCAGCCACTGTTTGACGTATAAAAAGCGGCCAAGTGCGAGTCGGACTCGCACATGAAGGGTTCCGTTAAATAAATTGCAGTTTACGATTTATGACGTATTAAAAAAAAACTACTTACCAGATCTCGTTCAAACCAATTTTCGGTGGAAGTTTGCATGGTAATGTACATCATATATTTTTTTGAGTTTTATCATTCTCTTATTTTAGAAGTTACAGGGACACACACATTTTACCACTTTGGAAGTGTCTCTCGCCTAAACTATTCAGTTTAGAAAAAAATGATCTTAGAAACCTTAATATCATTTTTGAAGACCTATCAAATGATACCCCACACGTATGGGTATGATGAAAAAAAAAATTTGAGTTTCAGTTTTGTGTATGGGGACCCCTAAAACTTTGTTTTTTTTCGATTTTTGTGTAAAAATCTTAATGCGGTTCACAAAATACATCTACATACCAAGTTTCAACAGTATAGCTCTTATGGTTTCGGAAAAAAATGGCTGTGACATACGGACGGACAGACAGACGGACATGACGAATCTATAAGGGTTCCGTTTTTTGCCATTTGGCTACGGAACCATAAAAACTGGTATAAAACCTAGTTCTATTTTACACCCAATTTTCTACGCTCATCTATCAAACTGCCAAACTTTTTATGAAGCCGTCTAAACTAGACCTAAGGCAGAATTTGGTTTCTTCGGAGCGGCCACACTAAACTTTGCGTCCGAAGTTTTTTCTACTAGTCGACCACGCGTATTTTTAAAAGTCAAATGCTACCAGCGCTTCTGATAAACACTAGAACTTAGAAAAGTTGAAAAACCCTTGACATTTTCATTTCAAAGTTCAATATCTCAAAAACGGCTCAACCGATTTCGTTGAAACGTAGCTAAGAACCATCTCGATCATGTCAGCTTTCGGATAAAAAAAACCTCATTCAAAGCGGTCTATTCGTTTAGGAGCTACGATGCCACAGACCGACACACAGGCACGTCAAACTCTTCTCTCTCCTCTTTTTCCGTCGGTGGTTGAAAAAGAAAAACACTGACAAGAAGAAACGCCGAAACCAACTCAACAGTCAGTCATTTATTGACAAATTTTTACTGACATTTTTGTCAGTGGTCTAATACTAAATACGGTATTAATATTAATCAAAAATAAAAATGTCTCAGATATTAAAGCCCTGAGGAACCCCTAACGTGACTACACTTCACTAGACTGGTTTAACGTTTACAAAAAATATTTGTGCCCTATGTTGCTGAGACATGATGACATGAGATGTAACGCATGCATAACAGACCATAAGCGGCGATTAATTACACTGATTCGTTAGCCTAATGCGTTCGCCGAACTTGTTTCAAACTTCATCAAACTGCCGTCTTCACATAAGTCTGTCACATAAATAGGCAATTGCAGCCTTCGGTCACCGAATGCGGCCGACTACCGCCGTTTTTGCACTTTTGCAGTCTCAATATAATTGCCGCTTTGGCTTAAAAAAGTTTCAAATAACCGTGCAATGATCCACGCGACCGAATGCTTTAAAAAGGTCACAAAATGTCCCAATAGTATCACAAGAATTCTCTCGAATATTGTAAATACGTTTAATCTGCTCAGATACGGGATCAGTCGCTGGACGTCCCTTTGTGAAACCGAGCTCTTCGCTCGCGATTTATTTCCATTCAAAAATACTAGCATATTATTTAACATTGACTTTTAGAAACTTTACTCAACACAGGGTCATAAATAAGAGTAGACGTGGAATGGAAATAGATTCCGTATAGAGCTCTTAAGGACGGATGGCAAAATACATCATAGTCACGTACTTAATTTTTTATCCTGTAACCGGAAAATCTTATAAGAAATCTCTTTGGTAAGTTTTGATTGAGCTTATCCTTTTCGTTTGAGTTGATTGGAGGCTTTATGCCTTAAAGCGAAGACTTCTTATTAACCTTTATTCATAGCCTTTATTGATGTCTGAATAAGGGGAATTTTGTTACGTCTGACCTATTTAATATAATAACTTGTGATGTATAGGATGTTGTCTTGATTCTGTAGTAGTATTAACGGACCTACAGTCATGGCCAGATAATTAAGAACATGATTTTTTCAACACATTTGCATACAAATATGACTTTTCAAATTTGATGATAATTTATAATGTGTTTGATTAATTTTGTTTCTGATTATACGGATGTAACCGTGTTTAAACAGTATTTAATATAGTGCAAAAGAGCTTCTGTAAAATTTAGATTTTAAAAAATACAGGCGATCAAATCAACACTTTTTATAAGTTCATACATTGTTCCTAATTACAATATGAACTCGTAAAAACTGTCCATTTGACCATCCGTATTTTTTTAAGCACAACTTTTACAGAACTTTTATATGAACTAAATTAAATCTTATTAATACACAGATACCTCTATATTCTGGACCTGTCCAAAAACGAAAATCTGATGATTTGCAATCTCTAAAGCCGATTTTGCCAAAAGGCAAAAAAAAAAAATTCATTTTACGATAGTTTATTGCATGTATATTTAGTTGAGAAAAAAAAATTCGAGCCGATTTTTTTTTTATTACGGAGACACGTTATTATTTAAGTTCGTCTATAGTTACCTACTCTACGAGAGTCTACTTAGTTAATTTAATAGACATAATTTTTCGTTTCATTTTGTACCATAAAATGTAAAGCAAAATTATCGTAACTCAACAACTTTCAGTCAATACTATAGAACAAAAATCTTGTATCTTACGAATAAATTTAATAAAAAGTGGTTGCGTGAGTTATTCGAATATTTGTAAAATTAATGACTGGCTATCAAAGTAACTAACAAGAACTTATTTTTATCAATCACAATAATTTACAGGATGTTTATTGTTCCTCCTAGAAACTTGATGATTTTCAGATACGACATTTTTTCAAAGTTGCGATGACATAACGATGGCATATAACTAGACCCCACTATCGGAGGTGCAAATTGGTAGCTGTCAAGTTATTAGGGATGGGAAAAATATTTATGATATCGATATCGATACTCTTACTTATTCTGTACATTTAGTTTTATATGTATACTATTTTTCAGACTACAATTTAACATGTTTTTTTGGGATCATTGATAATCATTGTCATCAGAAATATAAACCATTATCAGTACAACAAAGATACTATGGTTGCTATTTTACTTTTCTAATGTTTCGAGTTGCAGGGCAGTGCATGAACGCTCTTGAGTGTCTTGAGATAAACCTTTTCGATAGAGGGTTTATAGAGATACTGGGTTTATTGTTGAATATATTCATCGTGGCTGCACTAGATTACTGCAGAGAATCTAAAAAAAACTGATTGTTCATTAAGAATACGATAGCCCTTTTGGTGGAAATAAAAGAGAGATTTATTCATTATTAATTAATTTATGAATGGTTCGTACTATGAAAATAACGATAATTTGTTAGTAATGATGAAAGATCGAAGATTTTTATTAATAAAAATTAAAAATATTGAACAGACATTTTTCTAATTAGTAAGCCCTGTTTTATAAAATAAACACGTTTAATTAAAGTCTTAGACTCTCATTATGGTAAAGGAAAATTATCGACATATAGTTAGTGTTTCAAAATAATTTTTACCCATCCCTAGAACTTGACAGCTATCATTTTGCACCTCCGATAGCGGGGTCTACATATAACACATTATAAATTATCATCAAATTTGAAAAGTCATATTTGTATGCAACTGTATGGGGAAAAAAATCATGTTCTTAATTATCTGGCCATGACTGTATATAATCATGCCGCGTTACCATATATGTACACCTATAAGCACGGCTAACATGAGTAGGTATGCAAGCTAGACATCTCACGCCCGACACGCATACAATCAATGTAATATGTTTGTCGCGCGCGAACCGTCTCGCGTGCATATTTGAGCTAGCCGTGCAGATAGACGGTATCGCGCCGAGCTAGCGTGTCAGCGAGCGAAACACATTGAAAGTGAAGTGTAATGCGGAACATAAGGGTTGCGCAATGGGGAATGGATGAAAATTTTAGAATTGCCTGATTTTTATTTTGGTGTTAGGAATAATCTTCCTTAACACCAGAAAAAAATTGCACACTTTTTAGGTGCGTCAATTATTTGTGAAAAATATAAACAGTTTCCTCACTTACGTTTTGGGTTTAGGACGGCGAATGAGACATTTTCCTTGATTCGTCTCATATTACAAAAAATATCTTAAAAATCCGTGGTAAACTGACACTGGAAATGATATTGACAGCTGCAGCAGCTATATTTGTCATTGCCAGGGTCAGATATTCTAAATATTTTTTGTAATATGAGACGGATCAAAGAAAATGTCTCATTCGCCGTCCTGACCCCAAAACGTAAGTGAAGAAACTGTTTATATTTTTCAAAAATAATTGACGCCGCTGAAAAATCTGCAACTTTTTTCTGGTGCTAAGGAAGGTTATTCCTATCACCAAAAAAAAATCAGGCATTTAGTTTGAGTTTGATAGCTGTCAAACATTTTTACTTCATTTATTATAGGAAAAAATTTAAAATACTGCGCCAGCAAATTCGATGACCGACTTTTAAGAGTAAAAAACTTATTCTACCGAGGGAAATCTAATTTAAACTTGAGCTGAATTACTTTATTTTTCTTCTTTCTCAAAAGCATTAGTTCTATGAATGAACAAAAATGTTATATTTGTCTACTTGCGTGAAAAAAATAAAATAAAATGCCTATAATTATTATTTAATCTGTTAATACAGTGTGTCTGATAATACCTACAGTGGGTGTCTTCCATATGAACTTTAATTTTAAGGGCAAAACGAAACTACGAGTAGGTACAGTCACCGGCATAAATATATGATAGAACAAAGGCCGCAATAATAGTTGATGATCACTCTATTCCTAGAGCCGTAAGAGCTTGTCAGATATTTTTGCGGCCTTTGATTCATCATATATTGATGCCGGTGACTGTACGTAACTTCCTATGTTGAAATAGTTACAGCACGAGAAGTATAAAATAATTACGGGACTAAGAAAATGAGTAAGTATGAGTATGAATATGAGTAAAGTTTTAATATTAATATCGACTCCATAGTTTTCTTTCGTCTTACCATGCGATGAAAAATCCGAGCCCTGTAGGTCAATCACGTAACGCATTGTACGCGCGTCTGACAGTAAAATCACAATCTAACTGTCATTTTTCCATATAAAATTGACTTTTAGACCTTACAGACGCGCGTAAGAAAAGTTACGTGATCGACCCACTGATGATAACTCATTGAGCCCGCGCCGACATATGCGGAAGTTGCCTTGGAGACAAGAAAATGTACAATCAAAATCAAGATCAATTATTTATTCTGCAAATAGACCACAAGGGCACTTTTACATGTAAAACGGTAATTTAAAATAAAATAATAATAATCTTACACAATGATCATTCAAAATCTGCTGATTAACGACCGATAAACGGTTAACAAACTAAATGTCACTATGTGAAAACAAAACAAAATTGCAAAATATTATCCATCACATTCGATATAATGACTCAATACGAAAATAATAATAAAAACACTAATATTTAGGTAGTTACTATACCCTTGCAAGCATGAACAGACCGGACTCCACAAACAGCACCCGATCACGAGTATATGACGCATATCTCCTCAACCTTCTCATCCTCAACCATATTTTAGGAAAGGTGGTGACCCGATCAACGAAGCCACCGTAAGCCAACCTTTTAAGCGAGCATGACATATTCATATTATTATATTATCAATGTCCGGTGGGACATTGATAATAGCAAAGATTAAAGTGACTTGTTCGGCGAGAAACAGCATGATCATGTTACGTTAAACGGAGCTGCTATTTCAGGTTAATAATGATTACAAAAAACCCTAAGACAATCATATTCGTAGGTATGTATATTAAGCCTAATAGAATTAGACTACTACTGGCTTAAAGGCATTTTTGTCGATTAAGAAATCGTTACAGTACCTATAATAACTACGCCTGGCTTATAGCAAATTACTTTTAATCATCATCCTCCGAGCGTTATTCCGCGGGGTCCGCTTTGACACCTAATCCCAAGATTTGGCATAGGCACTAGTTTGACGAAAGCGACTGCCATCTGACCTTCCAACACAGAGGGAAAACTAGACCTTATTGGGATTAATTACTTTTAATATGAGACTTAAATTTACTGAACGGCAAATTAACAACGGCATTTTATTATAAAACCGTATACAATTCCTCACGGACGACGTGCTAACCTTGCGGAAACGACTAGCCTTCACTGCGATCTTGTGTTTACTTCTAGTGTTGTAGTCGTGGACATTACTGTTGAGTTTGAACTCCTGAAGGTTTTTCCGTACATTCATAATATTCTCAAGAATGTATTGGCATGCCACAGTAAGAATGATGCCTCCTTAAAGTCCCTAAAAGATAATCTCGGGCTTTTAGTTCGTTAGATGGAGCGTACAGCTCGTTTCTGTAACACGAAGATGGTTTGGATGTTAGCTGCTTTTCCCCACTGCAGGATTCTGTAGGACATAACATTGTTGAAGTAACTGTAGTAGGTACACCAGCCTGGCCGTCTCAACGTTTGTTAACTGTCTTATACGTCTTACTGCATAGGCCGCAGAACTACGTTTGCTGGATAGGGCGGCGATATGCGCATGCCATTGTAGTTTTGAGTCCAATGTACAATGTAATGTAAAAATACTGTTCTATCTTCAAATTCTAGTTCATTGCCATTTAATTTGATCTTGGTATTGTTTACCTGCTTGACATTAATTAAAGTGAATTTGATACACTAAGTTTTATTGGAATTTAACAGTATCTTCAGTCTTCTTTAAGTTCAACAATTTAAACGCTTTTATAAGAATATAAGGGGTCACGTGAGTGAAATTAAAGATTTCCATACTGTTTGCGCCGATGCCGGTGGTGTTATTCGCTCGACGACTTTAAATAAAACTTCGATAAAAGTTTGACTGTAATATAATTTACAATTATATAGGCTCTGATTAAAAGCAAGGAGAGTGTGGCCGTTTAGATAGTTACAGAAGTGGTTGTATATATGTTATGTCAAAGTAAGTGACCAGCGAGATCTTTAGTTGGTTTAGGTAGGGATAAACCCACACATGTGTAGCGCCATGATTGGCGCATTCAAAGCCCCCCTCATGCAAACCGTGCCTGACGGGCGCGTTTTGCTACTGCTTATGAAAAAGGTACCTATAATAAAGTGTATACACAAAAAAAGAGTTGCGTTCGCAACACATACATTCCGTTACATTTGCTTTCAATAATGATTCAGTGACATCTGGTGATGAATTTAAAGACTTGGTGATCTCAAAGGGTACGTTAGAAAAGTATCATCAATTCGTAGGCTGTAGTGACGATCTCTTATCTTGCGTTTCCTAGTTTCATTGTTGATAACTTGCCAGACAGTTTTAACCTTATCATTGGAGTTCTGGATCTTTTTTGCCAAGTAATCGGCTTTAGCATAAAATTATGTCAGGAGAAAAAGGTAACTGTTAAAGCTCAAACAAGTTTTATTTAAGTTATTTTTTCAATTAAAGCCTCGAGGCACAAGCAGGCACAACCATCAGGCAAAAATGGAGACAGACTGTAATTTAATTACAAATTCCACGAAACTCGACAAATGAACTGGGAAAAAACCAATGACTTTTAATTATACTGAGCTGTTTAATTAGGTTTGGTATCACAAAGAAATTCTCCATAAAGTATGCGGTGTTTAAACACGTAACAGATAATTAATATATTTTAAAAGAACAGTGGCGCTACGACAAAAGTCGAATATGGAAGCACGTAGGTACCTAAGTATATATCAATATTTCTCGTTCGAGTGATATAAGTACTTAAATAAATAAATATTTAGGGACAATCTTACACAAATCGACCTAGTCCCAAACTAAGCAAAGCTTGTACTATGGGTACTAGACGACGATATTACATACTTATATAGATAAATAAATACTTAAATACATAGAAAACAACCATGACTCGAGAACAAATATTCATGCTCATCACACAAATAAATGCCCTTACCGGGATTCGAACCCGGGACCTCGGCTTCGTAGGCAGGGTCACTACCAACTAGGCTACACAGGTCGTCAATAAATGCCCTTACCGGGATTAGAACACGGGACCTCGAAAGTGCGACTTAGATATTATGAACTTCGAAATTGGATTTTCGTGGTTAAAACTCAGAAAATATCAGACATGACATAAGATCTGATAAGATACACATATACGATACACCTACAAGTATATCATGATTCATGACATTCTGTGTGACAACACGCGAACGTGGTTGACAGTGCCACTCAAAGTACAGTCGCCATCACATACATCGGAGCAAACAAGCAGCTCACAAACATCGGAACACACCTTTATTTTCAAGGTTTTATTAGGGTGCATGTGCCGATATATTTGAACACCTATAGTTTTTTTTTTTTTTGTTTTTGATTGTGTGAAAATGCCTTACGCTTACCCCCAGCCCAGGGGAAGGCTATTTGGGGGTTATGTGGGACTCTCTCCTCCCGCCGCCATCCAACTGATGGTGACTGGAGGAGCATACCCACTAAAAACACACCGGCGTCACCCGCATTCCCGTTAAGGGGGCGCCATGGGATCGCGAACATTTCACCACGACGCTCCCCGGCGGCCCTGGCTAACCAGGACACCCGCGCAAAAGAAAGGGGAGGGCCAGGACGCTTGACCCTCCCACTCCACAATGAAAAGCCATGCAGTGTGGGTCCCCTAATACCCACTGGCTCTACTGGGGGAGGACACGACCAGCGGCCGCAAACCGCGCGCGTCTTCTACCCCGCCGTCTGCGCTCCCTCTCCGCGGCCTCCTTCTGCGAGATGACTGACCTAATAGTGTACCTATGTATGTGATGGCGACTGTACCTACCGCGGCTGGCGTTGTATAATGACGATGACCCGCAAATATGAGAACCCTAAATAGACGAAAGAGCCCATGCTATGCGGTAGAGCGGTACCTATGATTTGAGATTTCTAGCTGACAAATATAAATTTTAGTTAGTCAGGAAACCTACTGTATGTGAGTACCATTTTTTTGTGAGCGACAAACAGGACGTGGCGTGTTGCGACACATTAGAAAAATATTTTCGTTTCCTCTCTCTTATTATAGTTTATCTCGTAAGGCGACGAACGAAACCCGTTACGTCGCGTTCTCCGTTTCCGGACCGAAGACCCAGTCTACCCACTATACCCCCAACGAATGTCCAACCCTGCCATTTCGAAGAAAGGCAAAAGGTTCGCTAGACGCATTCTATATTGACCCTCGCGACAGCAGAGCTAGGAAGACGAGTTTTTTACGCAAATGTCGACCCTAAATTGACCTCCAGCTTAAACTTTGGTGTCACTTTCATCGAGAAGAAAGTTTTTGACAAAATCACAACTTTTAAATTAAAATGTATAATACGAATTAGCAGAGGGTGAGTTGAGAGGCCTATTATAGTGGGCTAAAGTTAAATTAAAAATCATGCCGTGACATTTTCGCATGATGATATTCTTTCCATGAAAAAAAAACACAGTAGCCGAGTGGCAAGTCACTTTCGATCTGCAGGTTGATCACGTCACGCAGTGTAATTAAGTACGTTAGGTAGATCAGTGTAAAATTTTATATGGAAAAATGACGATTGAATTGTTCTAACGCGCATTCGACACGTTACGTGATTACCCCTCTGGAGGTCATGGGTTAGAATCCCCACCCCCCGTACCACTGTTTTTTTAACTTCTGTATATACTAAATATGAGTCGATATTTAACACCGTCAGGAAACCGGTATAATCCCTATAGAGGAGGAGGATATTGTTGTTGACGCTTATTTTGTGATTCCAATCAATCCTGTTTTTGGTGAGAATTAAATGTATTATACGCATTGAAAATTTGTGTAAAGTTTCTATGAATTTCTCACTATTTACAATCTTTTTCAAGAACAAATAGATTACTAGTATATAATGGCTGGAGTTTCACGGTCACCTAATTAGAACGTTATCTTAATAGCTGCCTGGGAGTATTAATCAGTAGGAGTTAAACCGTACTAATCCAATTATAGGAAAAGTTTTAACGTTTAATTAACATGGGATTCCTTAATGGGTTTGGCTGCTTCAATTATTTAATTTTTCTGTTATTTTTTAGTGTTCTGTACCAAAATTGGTCCAACGGAACACTTATGCGACCATTCGGTGTCTGCCCGTCTGCCATAGCCAGATTTTTAGTATTCCTCTATTACCTTTTTATAAAAAATCAATAAAAATATAGAGAGCGGACACCGTAACCTGTAGACGCTTGTACCCACAGTATATATCTAAGTCACAGTAGCCGATCCATTATTGATTTGAGCGTTCTTTTGTATTGACAGCTACAGATGTAATTATGTTATGTAGATATGCTGTCAAATCGTCGTGAGTTCAAATCTCGGCTTGTACCAATGAGTTTTAGGAACGTATGCACGGAATATCATTTGTTATTTATCGTTAGCTTTTCGGTGAAAAAAAAACATCGTGAGGAAAAAAATAATTAAAATTATTTAACAAAAATACACTTAAATTATAAACGTTATATCCGTCAGACGCCAAACTAGGCTGAGCCTTTATCTTGGCCGCCTGCGAGTGCGATTAACACTAAAAACTAAATATTACATTTTTTCAGTACAAAACTCTAATTCCTGTTTCATTAAAAGTAAAATTGAGATAAGATTAACATTAACATTACAACTTAAAACTAAAATTACCTGGAAACCTGCATACATCTGCGAAGAACTTCAAAGATGTATATAAAGTTCCCAATCCACACTGGGCCAGCGTGGGGACTACTGCCTGTTCCCTCTCGTTCATGAGAGGAAGCCTGTGCCCAATAGTGGCACGTATATAGGCTGATTTATTTATAATGAGTAGTAGCGTTATAAAGCTCTGTTTTTAGGGTTCCGAATCAAAACAAAAAAGTAAAAAGAAACTCTCAGGGTGAATAAGAAATATCCATTAGAGATGGCAAAGCTGTCTTTTCATATATTAGACCGCTAGCTGTCAACTTTTCGGAACAATCAACTCGTTCCTAGGGAGTCCTTTGCATGACCTGATTTCTTGGCATCGTCACCCATCCTGATTTACTTGGGAATCGTATCACGCGTCGCGACGCGTCGCCTAACGAAGCGCATGCCTTTCCCTAACGAGAGCTCATGCGACGAGTTTGTGTCATTGTGTAGGGTAAGACATTTTCACTGGCACCCAGAATAGTATATTATACTACTAGCTGCCCGCGCGGCTTCGCCCGCGTATTGCGAAGATCGCAGGCTATCCCGCGGGATAAAATATAGCTTATAACTATCCAGCAAGTCCATTCTACATGCAGGTGAAATAATTTTTGAAATCGGATAAGCGTTCCCGGAGTTTACCCATTGCATAGAAATAGAAATAGAAATAGAAATAGAAAAAACTTTATTGTTTAACCGTGTTACATAGATGGTATTTTATACAAGTGTTAGGTCCCAACGGTTACCCATTTCGGGTGTACAATATTAACTTAAAACTAAGGAAAACAAAACGAATATATAACACAATCTTTTTCTTTAAGATGAAAATTCAAAAAATTCTTTTAATGAATAGAAACCATTCTTATTTAACCATGTTTTTAGATTACGTTTAAATTTTACGTCATCCAACATTTTTATTTCGCTAGGAAGCTGATTAAAAACTCGAATGGCACTAATAAATGTGCTTTTATCGTAAGTTTTATTTTTTACCAAAGGCAATGTTAAATTGTACCTATATTGACTACGTATATTATTGCGTTGGGAGGCTAGTGTTGTGAAGTAATCTTTGTTACTTTTTACAAAGTTACAGAGCTCATAAATATAAATGCTAGTTAATGTTAGAAAACCTTGCCCTTTAAAAATATTTCGGAGTGATTGCCTGTTGTTCATGCGAAAGATAATTCTCAAGCACCTTTTTTGCAAAACAAAGGTGGACTGTACGTCTGTCGAGTTACCCCAGTATATTACACCATAAGTCAATAAGGAGTATATGTTAGCATAGTACGCAGTAATAACGGCTTCTTGGGAACACGTATCGGCTAATATAGATAGTGCGTAACATTGACTTGAAATTTTGTTGTTAATTTTTTGTATGTGGTGTTTCCAGGTTAAATGAGGATCTATTATTATACCTAAGAAACTAATTGTTTCTATTTCTTCAATTGAAATACCAGATTCCATAACATTTAATTTTGCTGGAATTTGTTTGTGGTTACGAAATTGCATAAGCTTAGTTTTTGTTAAATTCACCGTTAAGTTTATTGATTTTAACCAGCTGACGACAGTTTTTACAGTGTTATTTATATTTTTTTGAAAATCATCATCTAATGTTTCACCGGAAAATAAAATGGTTGCATCGTCGGCAAACATTACGCATAATTCATCCATAACATTTGGTAATTCGTTGACATAGATTAAAAATAAAAGAGGGCCTAGGATACTACCTTGAGGTACTCCGAGTTTTATACTTTTAAAATTAGATCGTACTTGTTCAATAGTTTTGGTATTTTTATTATAAGTATCAATGACAGTCGCCTGTTTTCTGTTCGTAAAATAGTTTTCAAATAATTTTAAAGCATTGCCTCTAATACCTACATGTTCGAGCTGTGTTAGTAAAATAGATGGCACTACACAATCGAATGCCCTGGACATATCAAGAAAGAGGCTAACGCAAGGGCTTCTGTTATTTACGGCATCCCAAATATGCTTGAATGTTTTAAATATTGCTAAAGATGTGGATTTACCTTGTTGAAATCCAAATTGGTTATAAACTTGCAAAACTTTTTCTTTTTATAATATTACATATAAACATAGTAAGTAATATTTGGACGTTCGAAATCAAAAATTCCAACAAAATTGGATGATTTGATTTGAAAATGAATATGTGAATGTATGAATTCTATATTTGTAGAAAGAAAGAAATAAGAAAATAAATAGTTTATTTAAGGATGACTCACGCTAGAACGGGCCGTGTCCGGCCCGGGCCGTTTTCTAAGAAAAACGACGGCGTTTTTGCGTGGCCGAGCCATTACCAAGCCCGAAAAGGAAACGGCCCGGGCCGGACACGGCCCGTTCTAACGTGAGTCATCCTTTATTAGTGCAAAAACTATATATACTACAACAAAACTTAACTTAATATATATAATTTTTAAGAATTTTGCAATAAAAGGCTTGCACTCAGCTTGTGTCACGGAGCGAGCCAGAGGAAACACTCCGTGACGCAGAATTTCAGTGTAGGCATTATTTGACCTAGATGGCATAGCACTGACAGAATAGTAGATGAATAGATATAAAAGAAACACAAAATCTTTAAACCAAACAGAACATTAATAAAACCAAAACAAAAACAAAAAATAAATAAATAAATTCTCCTTTACTTGTACTTGTACTTACATAAAATATTTGAACACATATCGAACTAACTACTATATTATTGTACGTGATCGTTGACTCGTGAACGCGCGTTTACGTGATATACTTAGATAATAAAAAGTATGTGCTTCAATCTTATAGGTACATCCCTATAGATACGTACCCTATTTCATATAAGAATAGGAAATTCGTACGAAAGAAAAAAAAATTTAAAAGATTTGAACTGTTTATTTCTTTTTTTTATTAGAAATTTAAAATTAGACATTACTTATTTCAATATAATTTAACTTAACGTGGTTCGATTGCCATACAAAACGTTATTTGACATTCGCAGGCTAACGACGTGGTATTTTAAGAAACTTATGTAACAAACTTTCATCAATTGGCTTCCCATTTGCGCCAAATTCCCCCTTTCCTAGAATAAACTTGTATAAACTAGATTAATTAGAGAAATTGGTTTGGGACGTGATATTTTGGGAAAACTATTTTTCTCAAATTAATCTAGTTTATACAAGTTTCTAGGAAAGGGGGAATTTGGCGCAAATGGGAAGCCAATTGATGAAAGTTTGTTACATAAGTTTCTTAAAATATCACGCCGTTAGCCTGCGAATGTCAAATAACGCTTTGTATGGCAATCGAACCACCTTAATAGTGTAAATTATCTATTAACATTTTCTTATATAGTTTTATTATATGTTTATCAGACTTTTTTGTATCAAGTCATATGGAAGTATATTTAAAGCGCATGGCAATGCGTTTGTCCAAACTCTTTTGCCATACTCATTGTTATTAGATGGAATTACAAATGGTGACGGGTATGTTAGCTTACGCAATGTTTTTGGTCTACGTTTGACAGTTAATTCAGGGTTTTTTCTACTATATTGGGTCACAATGGCTAGGTCAACCTTGTCACGAACTGGCAATACCCTGCAGTCTTTAAATAGACTTTCATATTTATTTTTATACATACATCTTTTTTAAAGGGTACTATAATTTTCAGTAATCTTATTTGCAGATTATGAATGTTATTTAAGTATGTTTTATATATTGTTTTATATGTATGTTATGTATTTGAAACCATAGTTAATGTGTGTACGCCTGAAAAGGCAGGATTTAGTGATACTATATTGTCATTTTCGACTTCACCTTCGACTATGTACCGACCTGAATTCTTCACACAATAAATTATTACTGATTACTATATGTTATGCCGTAACCGGACAAGCCATAACTTATAACAGAGTCCGCCATGGACAAATAAAGCAACAAAGTTGTGATTGAAAAGTGTTTATGAATCGATATATCTAAACCTAGTACAACATTTCTAGATAAACGGAGAAACGTAGAAGAACTTGTCCGTATAAAATCTTATGTTGTCTGGAATGAGGTAAAGATAAAACATCTGTGTTTCAATCTTATAGTACATCCCTAGTGAGTTTCGATGCTGTTACATATTGGCACTGACAGACGCGTTCAGATTGGCAATTTGTGTTTCCCCCGCGTCAACGTGAATATTTTTGAGGTTAGGAAATCTCGCAAATTATGTGTTACACCACGTTATGAGCTAGCATCATGTATTTTAGACTCGTAATACATTGCATGACAAGGTTATCATTGATATTTTAGTAGGTAAAGGTTATCTTTTGTCAATACACGTGCGTCGCAATATATAAACGGCGCCTCGGGAGGATTTCTCTCTCGGGGATTGAAATGTAAATAACCTTCCTTAAACCTTTGTTTTTTTCTTCATTATTAGTTACCACAACATGTGTATGTTGTTAAAATGTATGAGTTCTTATAGCCAGATAAACAGACTATTTGAAGTCCAGGGGGACAAACCACTATTTTCATACAAATCGGGGGACATTGTACGTCCGCTGGACAAGCGGTGAAATTGAGGGCAAATGAATATTTTTAATACAGTTGTCACGTAGTTACACGCTATAATTAATTGAGTATTGATTGATTGATTGAGTAAGGGATGCGACAACAATTAACAACAGCAGACGAGATTTTCTTGTAATCTCCTTTAACCCATTCAGCGCCCATGACGTGTGTCTGACATGCGCATCTCGCATGTGTATGCGAGATGCGCATGTCAGAGCGCTACGAGAGCTTTTCGCTACATACGAGGTTTAAGTTGCTACGGACTACGGCGTAGCGCTACAAGCGTAGCGTGGCTGAGAGCAAATAGTAGAAAAGGGGAGGAAACTAAAAACTTGATGCACCCACGGCCTGGTTCCACGGTCCAAATATTACCCTCTATTATACAAACTTACAAAGCTATATTCGCACTATATAGGCCTATGATATAGACGCATATATATATAGACGCATGTTCATCATCAGCCACTGTTTGACGTATAAAAAACTGGTATAAAGCCTAGTTCTATTTTACACCCAATTTTCTACGCTCATCTATCAAACTGCCAAACTTTTTATGAAGCCGTCTAAACTAGGCCTAAGGCAGAATTTGGTTTCTTCGGAGCGGCCACACTAAACTTTGCGTCCGAAGTTTTTTCTACTAGTCGACCACGCGTATTTTTAAAAGTCAAATGCTACCAGCGCTTCTGATAAACACTAGAACTTAGAAAAGTTGAAAAACCCTTGACATTTTCATTTCAAAGTTCAATATCTCAAAAACGGCTCAACCGATTTCGTTGAAACGTAGCTAAGAACCATCTCGATCATGTCAGCTTTCGGATAAAAAAAACCTCATTCAAAGCGGTCTATTCGTTTAGGAGCTACGATGCCACAGACCGACACACAGGCACGTCAAACTCTTCTCTCTCCTCTTTTTCCGTCGGTGGTTGAAAAATAAAAACACTGACAAGAAGAAACGCCGAAACCAACTCAACAGTCAGTCATTTATTGACAAATTTTTACTGACATTTTTGTCAGTGGTCTAATACTAAATACGGTATTAATATTAATGAAAAATAAAAATGTCTCAGATATTTAGAGCCCTGAGGAACCCCTAACGTGACTACACTTCACTAGACTGGTTTAACGTTTACAAAAAATATTTGTGCCCTATGTTGCTGAGACATGATGACATGAGATGTAACGCATGCATAACAGACCATAAGCGGCGATTACTTACACTGATTCGTTAGCCTAATGCGTTCGCCGAACTTGTTTCAAACTTCATCAAACTGCCGTCTTCACATAAGTCTGTCACATAAATAGGCAATTGCAGCCTTCGGTCACCGAATGCGGCCGACTACCGCCGTTTTTGCACTTTTGCAGTCTCAATATAATTGCCGCTTTGGCTTAAAAAAGTTTCAAATAACCGTGCAATGATCCACGCGACCGAATGCTTTAAAAAGGTCACAAAATGTCCCAATAGTATCACAAGAATTCTCTCGAATATTGTAAATACGTTTAATCTGCTCAGATACGGGATCAGTCGTTGGACGTCCCTTTGTGAAACCGAGCTCTTCGCTCGCGATTTATTTCCATTCAAAAATACTAGCATATTATTTAACATTAACTTTTAGAAACTTTACTCAACACAGGGTCATAAATAAGAGTAGACGTGGAATGGAAATAGATTCCGTATAGAGCTCTTAAGGACGGATGGCAAAATACATCATAGTCACGTACTTAATTTTTTATCCTGTAACCGGAAAATCTTATAAGAAATCTCTTTGGTAAGTTTTGATTGAGCTTATCCTTTTCGTTTGAGTTGATTGGAGGCTTTATGCCTTAAAGCGAAGACTTCTTATTAACCTTTATTCATAGCCTTTATTGATGTCTCAATAAGGGGAATTTTGTTACGTCTGACCTATTTAATATAATAACTTGTGATGTATAGGATGTTGTCTTGATTCTGTAGTAGTATTAACGGACCTGCAGTCATGGCCAGATAATTAAGAACATGATTTTTTCAACACAGTTGCATACAAATATGACTTTTCAAATTTGATTATGATTTATAATGTGTTTGATTAATTTTGTTTCTGATTATACGGATGTAACCGTGTTTAAACAGTATTTAATATAGTGCAAAAGAGCTTCTGTAAAATTTAGACTTTAAAAAATACAGGCGATCAAATCAACACTTTTTATAAGTTCATACATTGTTCCTAATTACAATATGAACTCGTTAAAACTGTCCATTTGACCATACGAATTTTTTTAAGCACAACTTTTACAGAACTTTTATATAAAGTAAAAAAAAAAGTAAAAAAGCCATTTATTTAAACAGAATGAGTTTTACATAGTTACCAGAGGTCCCCACACTAGGCTACGCCTGTATCGTGGAGAACCAGTTAATTTTTAAACATCAGAAATAAGTTACCACAGAATTAATTACATTTGGAGGAGTAAGAAAAAATATTTTACATTGAAAAGTTTATACTTAGAGACTAACTTAGATATTAAAGATAGCTTCAGTGTCGGCATAATTTAACGAATGAAGAAATTTAAAAATAAGTGACACAGATACCTCTATATTCTGGACCTGTCCAAAAACGAAAATCTGATGATTTGCAATCTCTAAAGCCGATTTTGCCAAAAGGCAAAAAAAAAAAATTCATTTTACGATAATTTATTGCATGTATATTTAGTTGAGAAAAAAAAATTCGAGCCGATTTTTTTTTTATTACGGAGACACGTTATTATTTAAGTTCGTCTATAGTTACCTACTCTACGAGAGTCTACTTAGTTAATTTAATAGAAATAATTTTTCGTTTCATTTTGTACCATAAAATGTAAAGCAAAATTATCGTAACTCAACAACTTTCAGTCAATACTATAGAACAAAAATCTTGTATCTTACGAATAACTATAAATTTAATAAAAAGTAGTTGCGTGAGTTATTCGAATATTTGTAAAATTAATGACTGGCTATCAAAGTATCTAATTAAACTAACAAGAACTTATTTTTATCAATCACAATAATTTACAGGATGTTTATTGTTCCTCCTAGAAACTTGATGATTTTCAAAGTAGTGACGACATTTAACTAGACCCCGCTATCGGAGGTGCAAATTGGTAGCTGTCAAGTTATTAGGGAGGGGAAAAATATTTATGATATCGATTTCGATACTCTTACTTATTCTGTAAATTTAGTTTTATATGTATACTATTTTTAGACTACAATTTAACATATTTTTTGGGATCCTTGATAATCATTGTCATCAGAAATATAAACCATTATCAGTACAACAAAGATACTATGGTTGCTATTTTACTTTTCTAATGTTTCGAGTTGCAGGGCAGTGTATGAACGCTCTTGAGTGTCTTGAGATAAACCTTTTCGATAGAGGGTTTATAGAGATACTCATCGTGGCTGCACTAGATTACTGCAGAGAATCTAAAAAAAAATGATTGTTCATTAAGAATACGATAGCCCTTTTGGTGGACATAAAAGAGAGATTTATTCATTATTAATTAATTTATGAATGGTTCGTACTATGAAAATAACGATAATTTGTTAGTAATGATGAAAGATCGAAGATTTTTATTAATAAAAATTAAAAATATTGAACAGACATTTTTCTAATTAGTAAGCCCTGTTTTATAAAATAAACACGTTTAATTAAAGTCTTAGATTCTCATTATGGTAAAGGAAAATTATCGACATATAGTTAGTGTTTCAAAATAATTTTTACCCATCCCTAGAACTTGACAGCTATCATTTTGCACCTCCGATAGCGGGGTCTACATATAACACATTATAAATTATCATCAAATTTGAAAAGTCATATTTGTATGCAACTGTATGGGGAAAAAAATCATGTTCTTAATTATCTGGCCATGACTGTATATAATCATGCCGCGTTACCATATATGTACACCTATAAGCACGGCTAACATGAGTAGGTAATAGGTATGCAAGCTGGACATCTCGCGCCCGACACGCATACAATCAATGTAATATGTTTGTCGCGCGCGAACCGTCTCGCGTGCATATTTGAGCTAGCCGTGCAGATAGACGGTATCGCGCCGAGCTAGCGTGTCAGCGAGCGAAACACATTGAAAGTGAAGTGTAATGCGGAACATAAGGGTTGCGCAATGGGGAATGGATGAAAATTTTAGAATTGCCTGATTTTTATTTTGGTGTTAGGAATAACCTTCCTTAACACCAGAAAAAAATTGCACACTTTTCATGTGCGTCAATTATTTGTGAAAAATATAAACAGTTTCCTCACTTACGTTTTGGGTTTAGGACGGCGAATGAGACATTTTCCTTGATTCGTCTCATATTACAAAAAATATCTTAAAAATCCGTGGTAAACTGACACTGGAAATGATATTGACAGCTGCAGCAGCTATATTTGTCATTGCCAGGGTCAGATATTCTAAATATTTTTTGTAATATGAGACGGATCAAAGAAAATGTCTCATTCGCCGTCCTAACCCCAAAACGTAAGTGAAGAAACTGTTTATATTTTTCAAAAATAATTGACGCCGCTGAAAAATCTGCAACTTTTTTCTGGTGCTAAGGAAGGTTATTCCTATCACCAAAAAAAATCAGGCATTTCTAAAATTTTCATCCATTCCCCATTGACAGAGCGAAATCTGTATGCGCTATTTTGTAGCTAACTGATATCGCCAAGATTTCCTGTCTTGTCAGTAAGCTGTTAATATTATATTTGCGCAGTACCCAGTATTTTGCGCAGTAGTATACTCGTAGGTTCCAGGAGTCCGCTGGATGCGGGTGGCGCAGAACCGGTAATTTTGGCAATCTTTGGGGGAGGCATATGTCCAGCAGTGGACGTCTTTCGGCTGATATGATGATGATGATGATGAGTAGTATTTTGCGTGGAAACGGGGCGAAATGAATGTACTACAAGGGTATCCCTCGCCAATCAGGAAGTACTCAAATATAGGTGCGTAGGTACTTAACCCTTATTTAATAATATAACATCGTATATTTTGATGGCCCGTGGCTCAATATGCAGGTATCCAATGTGATATTTACATGTTAGATTCTGAACGCATCCACAAACTTTTGACAGTTCATTTTTTTGTAGTGTCATAATTTCAATCTTTGGCGCGTAAGTCCCTACACTGACTGGTCGCCGCGAATTTTACAAAAAATGTGGTTAAAGAATTTGTACTGACTGGACCCTGACAGATGACAGCTTATGAGCTTACCAGTACCACACCGACTTCGCACATCTAAATGTGGAAATGGCCTTACGCCTTGGCCACGATTTTGGTCTTAAGCGACCTGCGACCAGCGTTTTATCTGTTCATTGCGCGGTCGAGACGCGCAACGCACTGTGGATAGTTGGGATCACGCGCAATGAACAGATAAAACGCTGGTCGCAGGTCGCTTAAGACCAAAGTCGTGGCCAGGGGGTTACTGTCATATCATAATCCACAGTTGTTTCAAGATCTTGGCCTGAATTAATTTCTTATAAAAATAAGTACTATCAATTCCTTTAGAGAATGTTTCATCTTTTCTCCCTCAATTTGCAAGAATACGCCACAAAATTGACATCCTCTAGAAATATCAAAGCGGTTTTTGAAGGCTTTTTAACGGAAATTTCTCTGAGGCTAATTGGATTTTAGCTTAAACACGCAAAAAAGGTTTTTGTGTCGGTTTTAATGAATTTGAAAGAAAAGTCTTGTAATAGACGTAAAAATGCTTTCTGTCAAGTTATCAAAAGAGATTGGGCCACTATTCAGTGTCTACAAAATGCTTGTTTGACAAAAAAACCCAGAATTATTTTGTATAATTATATAGAAAGTCTCACATTTATTTGGTAATCTTGGAGCAGAAACATATTTTGACGTAAATAAATTTAATATGTGTATGTGTTCTGAACTTCTGATACTTCTGATACATGTATCTATTCCAAATGTCCCGGCATCCACGCAATTAATTAATTAAAAAATAATAAAAAAAAATATTTATAAATAAACCTTTTATGAATGTTCTATTTCGCTGCGCCGCATGTGTGACGAGTACAGTAAGACCCTAGTCTCGGTTGACATCTTCAACACGTCAATTAGCCAGTACAAAAATGAACTACTAAAAATCATCCCAGATGATGGTTGGTAGAATGGTTTCGTTGTAATGTATAGGTAGGTAGTAAGTATAATATAATATCCTATACTATTAAACGAGCAATATTTGTATATATATATATTTGCAATCACGTTCTCGGAAACGGCTCTAACGATTTCGATGAAATTTGGAATATATGTGGTTACAGGGGCGAGAAATCGATCTAGATAGGTCTCGTTTCCGAGAAAATTCGTTTTCTCGAGATTTTCTCGCATAAAGATTTGTTAGTGCAATATAGTACGTAATTTCACCGCAGCTGTCATCGCTTGATTAGACGACTGGTTATATATAACATTGGCTTACAACACCTTTGGTCGGGGGTTCAAATCCCAGCGAGGGAATGTTTCTTTTTGCTTTATTTTTTATAGAGAATGATTTTTCGTAGTATTAAAGCCGGGAAAAGCATGGTCATACGTTTTTTTTATTGTTTATATATATTTTTGTTTTTAAATTATTATAGATATTAAAAACATGTTTTTTATAGCACTGTGCCTTCTTTTTTCCATAAGGTTATTTAGGTTGAAAAAAGTTAGATTAGTCAAGTGAGTGGGCAACTCGACTGTTAGAGATTCTTAAGCAGCCCGAAGGCCTCTAACTCGTCTGAACGACTACTGTCATAGACAGCAGCCGGGATCAACTGCTTAGCGTGCCTTCCAAAGCACGGAAGCGCTCATTTTAGTAACCACTCAAACAGGCGGTCACCCATCCAAGGACTGACCGCTGCCATCTTTGCTTAACCTGCGTTATTGTTTCCGATTCGCAGGCGCCACTGGGCTAATAACGCTTCGCTAGATGGTGCTCATCATTATCGGAAACTTAATTCAGGCATTAATAATGCCTTTCTTTGAATTTGTGATTCTAAATGCTGAGTTAAGAATATTATTTATTTATAATTTCTGGTTGTAATTTTTCCCTTTGTAGGTAAAAAAATGGTTTATACCTAGAATCTCTATTTTATTATTTGAAAATCATATCCGTCGCAAGTTTTTTTTTATGTTGAATATTTTTTTAAAGAGCATTGTTTAATGCAATATCTACTCACCTAACTCTATCTAGAGAGTTCTGCTCCATCATTTTTATTTTTTGTTGGACCCTGAGCAATTCATACCTATACCTTTTTTTTCTTGGAGAAAACCTGCGAACCAGCCTGGTACCCAATCATCGGGGGATGACTGGGATCTGTGGTTTTTATATCCACTAAAAAACCCTTACAGAAATCCAAATCTTAATAGGTCAAGTCGTTTTGGAGATAATTTAGAAAAGAAAACATCCAAGACACAGAAACAAATATTCATGTCCATCACGCAAACATTTGCCCTTTTCCGGGATTCGAACGCGGCGACCCTCCAGCTTCGTAAGCAGTGTCACTACTCCTTAATAACTCTATTAATAACTTCCAAAAAAGGAGGATTCTTATGTTTAATGTTTGATTACCTCAGAACTCCGTCATATTTAATTTATGAACCGATTCGTATTTTTTATTTTAGTGAAAGTACGAGTATTTACTTCCAGATTGGTCCCATTGTTTTCAAAAAGCCAGTCAGGTGATGGAATCCATGAGGAATTGAGGAAGGTCCTCAATTGTATTAAGCACGCGTCACAGAATAAGTAAATGCGTGTATAGATTTTGGTATTTTCTATTATAACTCGTGTAGGTATAAATTTAGCCTCGGAAACAACAAATTTGGTGAAATGGAACTGATTATGAAGACTCTCGTAGGGAACCATAATATCAGCCCTTAAAGCCTACGCCAAAACCAAACACCAACACGAGTGGAGTAATGAGGCTGGCTAAAGACACTCTAAGCTTTTCATAGAAGGAGTGGACTCGGGCTGGACCAGAAAACTCTGGGAATCCAGTAGGAAGCAACTTAGAATTATATCTGGGGTGTTCACAGGTCACTTCAGGGTCATGGATCTCTTGGCCAAGATGGGACTATCGGATAGTTAAGACTGTAGAATGTGTGGCGAGGAGGATGAGACTATGGAACACTTATTGTGTTAATATCACGCCCTTGCCAGACAAAGAATGAACTATTTTGGTAACGGCTACCCGCAACCAAAGGAATTCAAGGTGCTCTTGGTGAACTGCATCATCCGTTTTGTGGAAATGATGGAGCAAGCCTGGGAGCAGGTATAAAGGAGAGGACAAATGCACAAAAGATCCCACTGGGTCGAAGTGCATCCGAAAAGGCCCTCACCTAGATAAGATTATGAAGACTACAGACGTCACATATTCTGTGATTCCGTTAAAGTAGCAACTAATGAAGTGCCAAAGCTAATTCAAAGATCCTTGAGGAATCGACGGAACTCCTCAAATATTATCGGCCTACTTATAGCGAATGGGTGTTTTCTGTAATAATCAACGCATTTGCTCTCGGAAACCAGTTCATGCAGTAGGTATAGTGGGAAGGAAATGTTAATGTATGTTCCTTGGCGAAGTAATGAATTGAATTCGGTTTAAACTTTGTTTTTAAAGTAAATTGTGAATACCATTTGTTGGTATAACTTTTTGTATTAGTTGTTTCCTTTATAGTCGGGGGTTTAAATTTAATAATTTTCAATTCCAAGGCGAGTTTTTTAAGACCAATGAAAATAAGAATCTTTTAAAAATAAAATTAAAAAATATATAGGAAGTAAACTTACTCGTATTTTCACCCGAGCAGAGCTCGGTCGCCCAGATATTAAGTAAGTAAATGAGTCTTTTGTAATAAAACTCTTTGGTAGTAAGTACACTATAGTATTTTTCACAATCGTGTTATAATAGAGAGCTGTTTAGTCGAGTACCGTGTTTAGGTCACGAAGCTTGCTGAGTGGCCTAAGTAAGGTACGAGATTAAAAAGCTTGATTATAACATTATTGTGAACAATACTTTATGTACGAGTTCATGAAAATTAATTTTCTACGAGTCAACTGAACTAATTAAACAAACTCGATACTGTTGAAACGAAGTGCAGCCTATCGCTCGTACGCTCGTTGATATCTTAAAAGACATCAACGAGCGTACGACATCAACGAGTAAACTCAATAATCAAAGCGATTCTATTGGTCCAATTCATTACAGTTCGGTAAAGCAGCCACGTGATTGGTCGAATTTATTTTAGTTCTATTTTCAAATTTTTTTCGGTTGTCTAGAGCGTATCGAAACAGTTATTTCGGTTGTTTCGGAAGTAACAGACTATCCAAAGATGAAAATAGTGACGTTGCAGTATTCTCTATGAAATCTTAATACACATATTTTAAACGTCGAGTACAAAAAAAATATTATAGTATCATGTTTTAGTGGGAACTGTCGAGGAGCTAAATGCATGTTTATTTGTAATCTAGCTTGTAAGTAACTATTAAGTATATTTAACTCTGTTTGTACTCCAATAAATAAAATAAAATAAATTATACCACGACCACTTTCGTATATCATCACTAGAAGGTCGCAAAATTAACAATATCGCATGCTGTCAAATAAATCCAAAGAAAGGAAGACATAGATGTCAACCTGCTCGGCTCTCGCGTGCATTACACACCCTCCGAGGTGCAATGTGCAATGTGCAATGCACCCGAACACGGTTGCAATGTGCAAATCACCCGAACGCGGTTGACAGTAAAGGATGACTCACGCTAGAACAGACCGTGTCCGGCCCGGGTCGTTTTCTAAGAAAAACAACGGCATTTTTGTACGGATGAGCCACAGCCGGGCCGTGCCGACACCGAGCCGCTTCCGAGCCTCGGCCGTGGTTCGGCCGGACTTAGGGGCCGAGCCACGGCCGAGGCTCGGAAGCGGCTCGGTATCGGCACGGCCCGGCTGTGGCTCGGCCGGGCTTGGGCATGGGTCGGCTGCTCAAAAACGCCGTCGTTTTTCTTAGAAACGAGACGTCTCGACCGCGCAATGAACAGATAAAACGCTTGCCGCGCCGCAAATCCCGCAATGTGCTGGCCGGGCCGACACTGTAGTGATACTTATAGTACCGCGGCTGGAATGGTAGTCAGCATCAAAAGTAGCTACGCAAACGAAGACGTCAAAAGTCTTTATAAAAACGGAATAAGAACTTTTGACGTCTTCGATTGCGTAGTTACTTTTGATGCTGACTGTACCACGACGAAGACACGCAAATGTGACGACCCTAATTGGACGAAAGGTATGCGGTAGGTAGCACGAAATGCCATAGTTTGAGTTTGATAGCTGTCAAACATCGTTCTTGTTAGACAGAGGGCCTTCTGCACGTTAGTAGTTTATTTATTTTTTGATTCAGTGTGGTCGCTAAAATAGGCAGCCGCGGCGTTTACGCAGTGCCGCGTTTGTCATGCCGCGTTTGTCGTGCCGCGATTTTTACGCACGCGATGAAAAGCAAATGGGTTGCGTCAAAATTACAATTTACATGGCGTCTCTTTTTATTATTTTGACGCCGCTTAATTGACGCCGTTTTATTCCTTGCGTTAAAGTCGCAACGGGTAACGGCTCACTCGCGATTTGTGTTTATCGCTACAAGTACATGCCATTCAGTAGCTGCCGCGCGTTGGGACGAGACGCTCGCACGGGTCGCAGCGCGTTGCATGCGATAAAAAGGGATGGCCACATTTAGGTACGCTTGGCGTACCTAAACAGGGAATTTGTTAACAGAGAACCTTCTGTACGTAGTACTATTACTTATTCTGTGGTAACGGCTCGGCCACGACCCCGGGCGTCGGCGGCAGCTACATACGTGAACGGAGAGGCAGCGCACCGCTCTTTTTTTTTTGTTTTTGAACTTGCTCTACGCTGCAGCTTTCGCTTTCGCTGCTTGTCGTGACTGGCCTGTGGGTAGACTCCTCATTTGGGGCTGCCCGACTGCCAAAACTAAAAACTAACTAGCCTACTTGTCTTCGTGGGCACAGGTCTGCTGGCTGTATATATATGTGTGTCTGTCTGTGTAATGTATGTGTGTATGTGTCGAGATCGCTTTTTACCGATAAGACCGCCTGTTCTCTACCATTGTTTATGTTTAATTTACCTCTGTTTTTCTGTTATGTACTATTTCTGGTAAGCAATACGGAATATATGTATTGTATTTTAACTGTGGCGAACACTTTATTTAGTATTTTATATATTTATTAACGAATAAACAATTGTCAACGTACAATAAAAGTCATAATATTAGATAAGTTTACAAGTCAATAAAACTTAGTCAAATAACCCGCCCCGTGTCATTCCGGGTGCAAAGGTGCCCATCACACTCGCCGCATTGCCGCGTTGAATCGCGATCGACAACCTTTGCAACAGGAATGACCCGGAACGGGGGTCATGCCCTCTCAGTCGCAAACGGCGCCCCACTTCCGCCAGGAATGCCCTGGCCTCTGAGCACCAGCATCCCATATTCTCCACCGCAAGAGGGACAAATGAATAATTCACCAATGCAGAGTATTTGTCCCGCTTTCTAAGCGCAGCCGCCCCGGCAGCAGCTCCTGCTGCCCCAATGGTGCGACCAAGGGCAGCGAAAGTGCTCACACAAGTGGTGTCCCACAGCAAGCATCTACCCTTCTGCCATGGCACCAGGGTCAAGCCATCCGGCCTTTTGCCATCGGACCGGCTCAGGCCTGAAGGCTCCAGCACACATGGCACTTTATTTAGTTGAGTTATATGTTCCTGGCACGGACACGCAAGATGCACTGTAAATCACCCTTAAGGGTAAATCTCCATCGAAGCTGTAATTTCATATATTTGACACCTAGGTGCCAAGCGTACGAGGCGTCAAATATATGAAATCATATCTTCGGATATCTCGGGTGGATAGTCGTGTGACTTACTGGTTCTCAGCTTATTAAATTTCGGTGCAGCTGCAGACGATCTTTAATACGTCTAGTTTTTTTTACGATACATAAAACTGTCATGTGTAACTTCAGCTGAATTGCAAAAGGTTGCAAATAAGATTATGTACTTTCAGTAAACTTATTTACACCAGTTGGATTTATCCTTAGGTGTCTAGACGATTATTAATGTCACTAGAATATATTATTTTTCAACACATTTGCTCGTAACGTGCCTCTTATTGTGCCGCTCATAATCCTGGGTATTAAACACGCGTGTTTAATAACATTACGACACTCGTGTAGTTATGTTTATATCCCGATTAAGACACGTTGGCACCTTGCAGCAAGGTGTATGTATGGACTCGGCGCATTCTTAAATTGACCGGGTTATACAGGTTTGTTTTTAATTCACGGCAAATGGATTCTTACTCGACTAAACAAATTAAATCCTTCTTGTGGATTAATTGATTATGTCTTGTTGGATATGATATAGAAACGTTTCATTTAGTAAAACTATTTACTTTTGATAACATTTTACATGAATTTATATTGAATAAGAAAATATTTATTTTATTTTGTATTGGCTGTTTAGAGATTTCATCTAAGCCTCGCTGCGGGCGCACTGCGCGAACTTCACGAAAAAAAATAGTTGCGCGCCATTATAGGTAATTTCACAAATATTTATAAACATTGATGATGCGTGTTTGGTTATTGTTAAAAATGTTGACTCGTAGTAAATAGAAAAGTGATAAATAGAATTGACACCACTGTACAATTCTTGGAGATGTACAAATATGTGAGTAAAAACCTGTTGTCATCTATAACTAAAGGAAACAACTTACCTAGGAGCCTGTAACTAGGGAATGCAAACCGGTTAACCGGTTACCCGGTTAACCGGTAAATTGACTAAATATGAGGCCGGTAAATAACCGGTAAATTAAAATCAAAACCGGTAATTTACCGGAACATAAATTATTAAAAAAATACTACATTTTAACGATTGTTAATGCTTCATCGTCATATATAATTATACCTCAATAACCCTCTTTTTATCATGTAAAAATGTCAATTGAATAAATTTGTTTGCGTTATGTTACCTCATGTTCATGTAGGATCAAATTAATGCACTCGTTTGTAGAAGCTTCTTAAAATATAAAATTAAACACGTTCCCGGTTCCGTTCTATAAAATATGAATATTGATCAGTACAATAGACACGCCTTATTGAACATACTTAAGAGGTATACTCATCATTACAATCCAAAGAAATACCGTCTTACTGGGAGGAAGAAAGGCAAAGGCAAGGAACAGAGGTGGTGGTGCTTTTCTTCAAAAAGGGTGACAACACCCTGCTGAAGAGCTACCAACCCATCTGACTACTGAGCCATGTCTATAAACTGTTTTCGAGAGTCATTACAAATCGTCTCGTACGCAGGCTAGATGACTTCAAGCCTCCCGGACAAGCCGGTACCCGGAGAGGCTTTAGCACCGTAGACCACATCCATACGCTCCGTCAGGTTATACAGAAGACTGAGGTGTATAACCTGCCCCTCTGCTTAGCGTTCGCGAACCACGAGAAAGCCTTCGATTTGATCGAAATATCGAAGTATTTAAGTGTTTGTATGAAAACGCCACTCTGTCAGTCCGACTCCAGGATTTGAACGCGAAACCTATTTTGCTGCAGCGGGGAGTCAGTCAAGGAGATGTTATTTCCCCAAAACTGTTCACCACTGCACTGGAGGATTTTTTCAAGACTCTGGACTGAAGAAGGCAGACATCAACGACGAGTAAATCACTCACCTTCAGATTTCTGACGATCTAGTAGTCTTGGCTGAGACCATGGAAGACTTTAGTACGATGCTCGATGACCTCAGTAAAGCCTCCGAGCGAGTCGGTCTAAAGATGAACATGGATAAAACGAAGATCATGTCAAATGCCTATGTAGGGCCAACTCCTATTACAATCGGACGCTTTTACGCTCAGAGTTGTAGACGATTACATACTGTCCAGTTCCAGTCCTGTCGGCTTGGTTTGACCAGTTTGTGTTACCAGTGATGACATAATATATGGCTCCTGACATGTAGTCACTAGTGAGCGATGGCCCATAGTGATGGGCCTCAATAGAAGGCTAGAAGTCACCCAAAGGGCAATGTAGATGGCTATGCTGGGAGTTTATCTGCATGGTCGCATTAGAAATGAGGCTATCTGCAGCAGAACTAAGGTAACAGAAGCCCTCCGAATCGCTAAACCAATGACGCAATTTGGAACCCCATGCGCTCCACTCCTAGAAAAAGTTATAAAATCGTTTGTACGAACGCTCTTAGATAAAATGTATTGTTACTATTACTACCCTTTTCTCTATCCAACTCTTTTCGATCTAGGTATGGTTGGTTATATGTACGTCTCTTGAAGCCCGTAGAAACATCAATTTAGTGAAATATTACTTTAGACTACTAAGTGGGCTTGTAGTTAGTTTTTGTAGAACTGGGGAAAATTCCTACCTACCTGCTAATCCCCAAGGAACGTTTTCAGTTGTGTTTTTGCCCTCCTACCACTGAGCAAAGTTTAAATATTAAAGAATCTGATTCTTACAAGAGCGTAGTCGGTCTGCGACAAAATTGAGAAATAGGTATTTGTACAAACTATTGCCGTCGCGTTGCGCCCAAGCGACCGCGTGCGATGCGCGATAGGGACAACCGCAGCTCAGACCGATTTTCACTACAAAATCTTGACAAGATCGATGCTTTGTATTCCCCTGTTTTCTCCGCCAAACCTGCGCCGGTTAAATTATGTTTGGTGTTGAAATTTAGAGGAAGAGTAGATCTATGTTTCTATTATTTTGTTTTAACGTAAAAACTTTTCATATTTGTCTGGTAGTCATCTGAATATGACAGTAAAAATGGGACATTTTTTAGGTTTTCGAAAATTCGTATCTGTTTTGGTAATTATTTTTTGGGAAAAAGTAAATGACAGGGGCATACATACAGTACACCTAGATTTTATAAAAAAAAACAAGTCCTCTAGAGGGATAAACCAGGAAGGAAATAGGGGAATACGTTTGTATGGAAAAATGCTGCTAGGATACCCTTGATAACTCTTTATACTATATCATAGCTTATTTTTACGTTAAATAAACGTCAAATAACGCTACTTATTAGCCAAATTTAATTTACCGGTAATTTACCGGTTAACCGGTTTTGCTTCCCTCAAGTCGGTAATTTACCGGTAATGAAATTTACCCGGTAATTGCATTCCCTACCTGTAACATGTTCATTTTATGAAAAGAATTTTTTCCTCGCAAATGTGTTGAAAAACGTCGTATGACACGCGTGAGCTTTGATAATTACATCCTCGGCTCTATTATCACGCTCACCTGCGGTTCGCGTGACAATTCCGCCTCTGATGTAATGATCAACATACCTCACTTGTATCATAATGTACTATTAACATAGTCCAACAGGTAAATGAAAATACAATTAGGTACTTTCAATTACCTGTTTGAATATACAAATCAATATTCGTACAAACAACACACAGTATTGTACTACAACAAAGAGTCCTACATGTATCTAGGTTAAGAAAGTAAGCAATAAAGATTATTATTATTATGTATGTCTTTCCCGCTCACGGGACAATGATGTCCCGGACCTTTGGGAGGCGTGCGTGGAGCTAGGTACCTACAAAGTACCAACTGAGCCAACACGTAGAGGCCCTTTTGACCATTTAATGAAATGCAAGGAGTACACCGAGCGGATGCTGTCCCTGCCCGTGTCATGGGACGCACACAGAGACAGCACCCGCTGGGGTGTATAGGGACTATTGCTGTTGATGGAATCTAAAGAAAATTTGGTTATTGGGTGAAAATGATGGACTAGTGGCTGGGCTATTGGGTGAAACATCGGACGCCTGCCTAATAAACTGTCTCATTTTTTATCTCTGGCAGACGGTGACTCGCCAACTGCTAGATGGGCCCCTATTAATAGCGACATTAAAAAATGGCCTAAGGGCAACACCAGTCAGAGAGGCTGGGGGGGTAGAGAGGTGGCACTGGACTTTAAACATATAGCCAACTCGCCACTTAGGTGTCCACATCTACCCTCGAGCAACAGCTCTTGCGACTCCACTCTGGACAGCCAGTTAAGGCAAGCCAGAGGTGGGGGGCCTGTCCAACCAACCACCCAATCGGCTCAGCCTGACCACAGGACACCCCCAGGGGCACTCAGGTACGTAGGGTCGCTACTCCCTAACAGCCCGCCACAAGCTGCCTTACGTTGACTGATTGCACCAGAAATCTGGTGGGCGATGGGGCCGTCACATCCCTACGCCATTAATAAAGATTATTATTATTATTATGTATGTCTTTCCCGCTCACGGGACAATGATGTCCCGGACCTTTGGGAGGCGTGCGTGGGGCTAGGTACCTACAAAGTACCAAATGAGCCAACACGTAGAGGCCCTTTTGACAATTTAATGAAATGCAAGGAGTACATCGAGCGGATGCTGTCCCTGCCCGTGTCATGGGACGCACACAGAGACAGCACCCGCTGGGGTGTATAGGGACTATTGCTGGTTGATGGAATCTAAAGAAAACGGGTTATTGGATGAAAATGATGGACTAGTGGCTGGGCTATTGGGTGAAACATCGGACGCCTGCCTAATAAACTGTGTCATTTTTTATCTCTTGCAGACGGTTACTCGCCAACTGCTAGATGGGCCCCTATTAATAGCGACATTAAAAAATGGCCTAAGGGCAACACCAGTCAGAGAGGCTGGGGGGGTAGAGAGGTGGCACTGGACTTTAAACATATAGCCAACTCGCCACTTAGGTGTCCACATCTACCCTCGAGCAACAGCTCTTGCGACTCCACTCTGGACAGCCGGTTAAGGCAAGCCAGAGGTGGGGGGCCTGTCCAACCAACCACCCGATCGGCTCAGCCTGACCACAGGACACCCCCAGGAGCACTCAGGTACGTAGGGTCGCTACTCCCTAACAGCCCGCCACAAGCTGCCTTACGTTGACTGATTGCACCAGAAATCTGTGTTATTATTATTATTATTATTCGTACAGTCGCCATCACATACATCGGAGCAAACAAGCACGTCACAAACATCGGAACACGCCTCTATTTTCAAGGCATTAGGGTGCATGTGCCGATATTTTTGAACACCTATTATATGTGATGGCGACTGTACAATATTTTACGTAAATATTGAGGGTTATTTCTGAAACGCGTTATGACTAATTTTATTGATACATGAATGGTTTTGGTTCTTATATTCATTATTATTGCCTTATTCACAGTACATAACCAAGTTACATAACCAGCACTCACAAGGTAGGTTAGGTCTATATTGATTTAAACTTTCACAATTCTCACACATTATTGTTACGAAACGGGACCTAATCGCGTAGGTCTAATAAAAAAATAAAAATAAGGTCAGTAGCTTTTGTTCTCTACTCCTTACATAATTTAAATTTAAACCTCTTGTACCTTATACCTTATAGGTATGTTATCCCAACTTACCTTCATGTGAAGAGCGGTGTCTCTTGACACAGGTACCCCGGTACTTAAAAACAGACATCAACCTGTTTTCTTTGTTACCTAGACCTAATGTAACCCAATAAATCATTTTTATTTTTTATTTTATAGCTTGCTTCAAATTCTCGAGAGTGTTGAAGGTAAGAGGCAAATGTAGATCTTAACACAACACAACCTTGGGAGCTCTGACGACCTTACTCTCCACCAACATCACATACTTCTTACGACTAAATACATAATCAGTAAAGAAATACAATAGAATATGCACATACTCTGGAAGCACCCAAGTAGTATCTAAGTTTTGATCGCAAGTTTACTAAACAAATCTTACCTCTTGGACTATAACTGATGCAACTTGGCCACTTGAAAATTATGAGCAACCTTATCTTGGCAACAAACTGCACGCCCGCTTGACATTTTCTTGGTAATGAGGTAATATTTCAAACAAGACGAGCTTCTACGAGGCTGTGTGCTCACAAGAAATTCACCTTTAGTTAAATCTATTTTTCTACGGCCTGAACGAGTCAGTATTACGCAGTTATTAGTGTTTTACAATGTGTTATACTCGTATCAGGTATATAAAATAAAAAAAATAAAAATAAAATAAAGTTTTATTTTCAGGCATTGACCACCCATATCAAGATCACATTCACATATACATTACAAACAAAGATTGTAAAAATAAAAGCATAAGATAAAATAATAAAATTAAAATTGCAAAAATACCTACTACTTTTTATTCTTGTTCTGGTGAACAGAAAGCCAGTACCTAAAGATATAGGTATTCATATCGCGATATGCGTTTTCCACGATAGTGTTCCGTGAGCGTCGTATTCCCTCCCAGAAGGAGGCGATGCGGGCGCGGACCACGGCGAAGAAGTCGGGTATTCCGGCTTCTGCGAACATGTTGGAGGCACTGCACGAACGCGGCAGCCCCATCAGAATCCGAAATATATTATTATACTGAACCCTGATGGAGCTGTACGCTTTCCTGCTGTGCCTTACCCACAGTTGACAGGTGTAGAAGGAAAGACAGTATGCGTTGAATAACGTACACTTGACCTGCCTGCTACACCCGGCAAACCTTCGGGCAATCATGTTCCCTCGTACTGCCAGCGCCCTTCTTTCGCGCTCCATGTCCATGTCGTCCGTTAAGTCCTCGTTCAATATATGGCCCAGATATTTGAACTGCCGCACAACACGAACTGTTTCGCCATTCAGCCTTACCTCCGGTACATTATCCGGACCCCTTCCTGACTTAAAAACCATGAGTTCGGTCTTGGCCACGTTGTATATCAGCCCGTGCGAGTTTACATAACTCTCACAAACTGATACCAGCTTTCTTAGGCCCTTAATGGAGGGGCTCAGCAGCACCATATCGTCAGCGTAGCTGAGGCTGTTGACACAAACGTCACCCACGTGACAACCGATTCCAGTGCTCCTGAGCCTCCCCATCAAGTCGTTGACGTACAGGTTAAAGAGGTCCGGAGAAGTAAGCCCGCCCTGGCGAACCCCGCATTCTAATACATAACTATTAGAAGTCGTGTCGCCCCATTTCACACAATTTGTTTGGTTTCCGTACCAGTACTCGAACACCCGTACCAAGCTTTCAGGGACAGCAGAGCCGCGCATTTTGCCCCACATATATGATTTCAAGGAAGATTTTGGATTGCATAAACATTGGTAAGGTAGTGTTATGTTTGAAAAACACTTATACTTAAGTAAAATAAGTGAAACAATGTAGTACAATGTTTCCCCTTGATATTTCTGAATTGAGTTTTATCCAAAAAAAAACGTTGTTAAGAACTATCATTAGAGAAAAATATTTTGTACGAGTATGCCTAGTATTCGTGACGTAGTGGAATTAATTAAAATTCATTAATAAAAGTTCTTAACAACATGACATTTTTTGGGCAAGGTTTATGTCCGTTCTATATACAGTCGAGGTTGAACGAATACGTACATAAATATCTGTACACGCCTTTATGACATTGACAATAGAGTCCTGTACATATATTTATGTTGTACGATGAAATATTTTTTTTAAATCGGGTGAGTTAGCTCTGGAGATTACTACTACATACAAACTTACAATGTCACAGACTTTTCTTTTTTGTAATTGTAGTCATCATCATCACATTGCAGGTAGATAATTATAGTATATAAGTTATATACATTCCTGTCAAGATATTTTCGGCGTTAATTTCATCCAAATATTATTGATTTTACCTGTACTATTTATTTGTCAAAAAGCTGCTAGTAAAACATATCTTGATATCTAATAAATTGACGTCCTAATTTTGTATCGTTTTTATTAAAGTGTAATAAAACCAGTTAATGGAATTGATAGGAATAGGGAGTTGTAATCCGAAAGATTAATACTGTTAACTCAAATTGATTCATTACAGTTCAAATTGTCTATTCCAATTTAATTAATAGTAACATCAATCAATTATGTTAATAGTAGCTTCAACTAAGACTCTAACACATTTTCGATGTCATAATGCATAATTATTTATTGCATAATTAACTATGATACAGTCGTACGAGTACGACAGTGATCTTCTAACGTTCTAACTAATAAGTAGGTTCGTAACATGAACCCCGTATGTGCACAGAAATTTACAAGTAACGGCTATCTCATCAACCATCAATGTCTTATTGAACTGACTGACATTGACATACCAACATATCAAAACTAAATTGAGGCTTAATAATAGTACATTATGATACAAGTGTGCTAAGTTGGTCATTACACCCGAGTCGGTTTTTAAGCCTGAGCCGAAGGCGAAGGCTTAATGGAGACGAGAAGTGTAATGACCAATGCTCACGTGTTTCATACGACGTTTTTCAACACATTTGCGAGGAAAAAATAAATAAAAATAAAAAATTAAAATGTTAAAATATATGTAATGAAAAGGCACTAGTGCGATAATGTAATGTAAAAGTCACGGCATGGGTAATATTCTGCATTATTTTGCTAATATTTAAAAAGATATGTAATGAAAAGGCACTAGTGCGATAACGTAATGTAAAATGCACGGCATGGGTAATATTCTGCATTATCAGTGTAAATACGCTGTAATAAGACCTACTTTACGAGCAGGTGTGTTGAAAAATAAATTACAGAATTTGGCTAAAATCAAAACAAAAGCAAATACGCTTTCAACTTACATTATGTTCGTCTCAATAAATACGATCCTGTAAATTTATATACTGCTTACATATCGACGATCCCGAGTCTGGATCTCCACAAACGCTACCTACTTTTCAGTAGAAACCAATATGTTTTGTTAATGAATAAGTAAATATCGTTGTCAAACGTGCGTGTGCTTATCGTTAAGGTGGTTTGTTGGCCGTTGAGTACCTTTATACGTACAAAGCCATATTCTTCACAAAAAAGTCACTTTCAAACCGTAGTTGATCTTGTCGAAAGTGTCACTAACGAGATTTCGTCTGGACTTGGTGCCTATTCATATCTCCCTCCCTCCCTTTAAGGCTTATACACCCGCTAACGTCCTTGAGTCGTCGTCCGTATGGGCCAGCGCGCGACTGATCGGGCCTGCCGAGCCTCCGCGCTCGCGCATTTTGTAGGTATTTAAACATAGTAATTAAGATAATCATTTTATCTATTCAAACTCTGCGAATTTGTCTATAAGTATTTAATAACTTTATTTGAGTACAAAAATTCAATTTAAAATATCTATAGTTTAGTCATAATATTAAATAAACTTTACAAAAAGAGGTAACTTTGGGATTTTTTTCTATCGAGTGAAGTTCATTAGATCGCGTAACTGAATGCGACTTTGACTAGATTAGATCCTTAAGTAATACGTTACAATTTTTTAGATTTTTAAACCCTATTTTCTACGTCTGAGATTGTTTTAAAAAACTCGAAAACGCTGCCCCTGTTGACTGTCGAGCCTTAAAGGGCAACTTCAAAATTTAAGAGGAAAGACCACTGGCCATTTTTCCATACAAACGTTCTCGACTGTTTCCTCCGAGGTTTTTGACCGTAGATTTATGATTTTTTGAAATAATAATAATAATAATAATAAATATTTGCGGACAATCTTACACAAATCAACCTAGTCCCAAACTAAGCAAAGCTTGTACTATGGGTACTAGGCGACGATATAGATACTTATATAGGGAAATAAATACTTAAATACACAGAAAACATCCATGACTCAGGAACAAATATTCGTGCTCATCACACAAATAAATGCCGTTACCGGGATTCGAACCCAGGACCTCTTGCTTCGTAGGCAGGTTCACTACCAACTAGGCTAAAGCGGTCGTCAATAATATATAATATATAATAAAAAATAATAATATTAATATTATCAATATCTGTCGGTACGTTTTGTTTTTTTTGATATTCTTATTTTTAAAAGTGCTAGGTTACTTCAAAGAAAGCTTAAAACGGCCCAATTACATAGTCGCAAACATACGTCTATTACACAAATCTGTTAACAATAAGCGCAAAAATCAAAACAGCCCGACATTTAACATTTCCTTCTTATTCATTTACCAAAATTTGGTTACGATTGATTAAGTTTCGGAGGAGGAAACAGTCGAGAACGAAACCTCGATTCATATGACTTTTACTTGGGGACTTTTAGTCGGAGCCGCAGTTGTCCTTATCTCACAAATTTTTGGGGTGGTAACGATCTGGTAAACAGACGAAAAAGTGATAGGCAATCGTCGATACCAAAGGTCGATATCCTAGTGGTGTGAAAAATTATCGATTAATCTAAAGTCATCGATATCTTTTTTTTATGTAGTCTTTTGTGAGAAGTATAAGACGGAAATTTATGACATTGACAATAGAGTCATGTACAGATAAATATGTCCTTATTTATGTACGTATATTAATACCCCTGACTGTACCCTGACACATAGTTCACCTGCTGAGCAAATACCCAACAAGGGCAATACTTTGTTAATAAATGTGTATTACTTAACTGTGAATTAACCTGTTAAAATTGTAAGACAATAGATAGGGAAGTGACTAATAGAAGGACAACTTAGCTAATTTTGTTATACTCGTATGATACCATAATTTATGTTCGTGACTTGAACGTGACTATTTGAAAATAATTACTTTGCTTAAAAAATCTTATATGTTTACAAGCTTTTGTTTTTTTAGTTTTACCCGTCCCGTTGTCTGTCTGTAATCAAATCTTGCAAGTTTAATTTGACCCACTTCCCGGTGACCAATTCGGCTGAAATTTTGAGTATAAGTATAGTTTGGATGACAATTCAATATTATGGTACCATCGAGCTGATCTGATGATGGAGACAGAAGGTGGCCATGGAAATTCAGTACTTAACCGATATAACCCTGATGAATTTGGGCTTGTTAGATAGTTGTTTTAGTTGTACTTTTAGTTAGTTGTCTCAATGGGTAGCAGTGGCGGCGCGTGAAAATTTTCGATAGGCAACTCGGAACAAAAAAAGCTATGAAAGAGTTTAGAATATATAACTATAGGCTTGCCTAAGAAGACACTTTAGGCAAGCCGGTGGGAATCGGCCTGTATGGGCGCTCTGCCACTGATGGGTAGTTGATGACGGCATACAGAAAAGTACAGTCGGCAATAAAAGCTTGTAGCAAAAATTAAAAAAAATTGACAGAAACTTTTGTATGTAGGAAGTAATTTCCGGAACCTCAACCACTGATCCGATTTCAAAAATCCATCCACCTGTGTAAGACATGGACTTAGGCTATGTAGGTATGTATATTGCGTTCTTTGCAATACGCAGGCGAAACCGCGCGAGCTACAAGTTTAAAATAAAAATAAAAATGCAACAAAACCTGTATTTTTTTATAAACACAACATTTAATTGAATTCCAAACTATTAAAATCTACTAATAAACATAAAAAAAAAAACTTTCTGGGATTTGAACCCGAGACCTCTGACTCGGAAAGCTAACGATTACTGACCACGCCACGACGTGACGTACATTACTACTCGAAATTAATCTTCTTATTTGTGACTGGTAAGTTTGACAATGTGTCGTGAAATACATAATTTAATAGCCAACAGTGGTATGTCAACATCGCCGATGAATCGTGTAACATTGTATTCTAAATTTAAATGCAACTGTCTGTGTGCGTGCGTGCACACAAGCTCGCGCACGGCCCCGCCTCCGTCAGCGCGACAGAAATATTTATTGGGAATTCTCGAATCTGAAAAAAGGCTCAGCTAATGTGCGCTCTTAAAGGCAAAAATTACCACCAATTAATGTCATCTTTTTGTATTTTTTTAATGGTGCAGAATTTTTAGTTCCATGAATGGTTCCATGCAATAGCAACAGACTTGAATTATGGACTTGAATCAATCTTGCCCGTTAAAGGGTTAAAATATGTCGATACTGACAGAACTGACGTTGTTTTGCCCATATCTATAACTTACTAAAGAGAAAATTAAGTTGATAACAAAAACAAACCGCAAATTACGTAAACAAAATAAATACACTTATTTTTTCGGATATGGCATAGGTATCCGACGCGTGCACTCATTGCGTTTCTCAATTAACAATGTTGTTACTCTCATAATCATAACCAACGTTATTACGCGTAATTATTCGTGAAAAAAAATTAAAACAATTAAGGATTTTATATGAATTTAATAAATTACAATTCTGCAAATCCGACTCTTATACTGTGGACTCTCGATATTGTACTACTTAGTATTTCATTTCATTTATGGATAATTGTTACTACATATAACTAAATGAGTACTACTGCTGTAAAGTACATTTATTTATTGATGTAAATGGAAGCGTAAAACTAATTGACAGTATTTAACATTAAACACTACAAAAATTATTAAACGAAAACTAGCTAAAATTAATTTTAAAAAATAACAAAATTAAACATCATCCTCCTAGCGTTATTATTCCCGGTTGTGCCCCTAAAGGAGCCCGGGGTCCGCTTTGACACCTAATCCCAAGATTTGGCATAGGCACTAGTTTTACGAAAGCGACTGCCATCTGACCTTCCAACCCAGAGGGAAAACTAGACCTTATTGGGATTAGACCGGTTTCCTCACGATGTTTTCCTTCACCGAAAAGCTAACGGTAATTTCCGTACATAAGTTCCGAAAAACTCATTGGTACGAGCCGGGATTCGAACCCACGACCGCCGCTTGACAGCCGCATGCCTGAACCACTAGGCTACCGTAGCTTGTCAATATAAATAAAAATCCAAAATAAATAAATTGTTAACCTAAAAACATGCAAACTGTAAAACATGGTCAAGGAGGCTAGGTGATAGACCCAATTGTCACCTTTTGGGTACGGGCTCCTAAAAATGTACCCTAAATGCTCCCTTAATGGTACTATTTTTATTTAAGCCTGAGCGAACAAAACAAAATTAAACATCAAAATAAAATAATATACCGCTACTTCTCTTTAAAATCTAATTTAAACGTTGATTACTTGAGTTTCATTAAAGACAACCGCAAAAGACTAAGCACAGTTTAGAACTACACTCAAACTAGAATTACTAGGCAGGCAAACTATCCGTAAGGTCCTATTTTAGCAGCAAATCTAGGGTCTCTTACGATCTTACACTGAAGTAGGCTGGATTAGTCGACAATAAGGTACTCAGACGTTACGGAGTTGTCAACAGCACAAAACGCTGTGAGACACTCCAGAGACTAATTTAGCTGTGTTAGTGAGCAACCTTTTGTATCAGTCGGTGTTGTGTAATAGTACATTATGATACAAGTGTGCTATGTTGGTCAATACACTGGAGTCGGTTTTTAAGCCTGAGCCGAAGGCGAAGGCTTAATGGAGACGAGAAGTGTACCTAATGACCAATGCTCACTTGTTTCATACGACGTTTTTCAACACATTTGCGAGGAAAAAAAAAAATATGAAAATGTTAAAAGATATGTAATGAAAAGGCACTAGTGCGATAATGTAATGTAAAAGTCACGGCATGGGTAATATTCTGCATTATTTTGCTAATATTTAAAAAGATATGTAATGAAAAGGCACTAGTGCGATAATGTAATGTAAAAGGCACGGCATGGGTAATATTTTGCATTATCAGTGTAAATACGCTGTAATAAGACCTACTTTACGAGCAGGTGTGTTGAAAAGGATATTGTGTTCGATGTGGGAGCTCGTCGACATTACATTATTTAACTACATTAGAACATGTCTACGTCTAAGAGTAATAGGTATAATGCATATTTGAACAAATGCTTGCCGCTAACCGTGAACTATTAAGAGCTCGAAATAGTGGAGTTACACCAGGAAGGAATGGGGATTCATGAGATAACACGTTCAAAAGTTCAGTTCACCATGTCGACGTTGCCTAGTTCTAGCATAACATAATGCATGCGATATATCAAAGTAACGTCGTGCTCTAGCTAGCTAATATGATGACAGTTTGCTATACGATATTGACCCTTAGGTGGGTTGGAAATTAAATTCCTTGACTGTACATAGCACCGCAATGAAATGAAAATCGCATACCTGCGAGGTGTTGCACCATGTAAATAGCCCTTAAGCGACCTTTAGACCTGGCTAAATGCACTCACACTCACTGATTAGAGCGAGAAGGTTTATCTACCCTCCCCCAGTTAGTGCACTGCAAATTTAGCATGGTCAAAAGGCCGCTTCACAGACTGGCGCAACCTGCGGTGGCGTTGACCGCCACCGCATCAATGCGCTAGCTTTTGCTGTAGTGACAGCCATTTGGCTTTCCAACCTAAAAAAGAAACAAGGCTGTATTGGGATTAGGTTTCTGGTAACAGGTATACCTAGTCGTTTGTAACGCGAACAACGTCTAACCATTCATCTTTGCCACTCAGGCTTCCTTTTGCTTACGTGTTTAGGTACCTTATCCGAAACTGTAAGAACAAATTTTATCAAACGAACGCAAACAAAAAACAACTTTGTAGTCTGACTATAAGGTAGTATTTATGCTTGCATTTTTTTGACATGATTTACTCTCACAGATTCGAACGTGCTACATAATTATAATATAATACCTATCATATATTCGAAAAGTGGCCCGATAGAACGTAGGCGAATCCTGTATAATATTAATTGACTGAAAATTACAGTTGATATTTATACACGAACCTTAAACAGACTTACTGTCAAGATGCCTTAAACAATAAGCCTTAGGTATAGGATGCCAAAGCCCTTGTCATTTCGTGCCTAAATGCGGAGTGCCTCGAGCCTTAAATTGGAAAACGTTTGAGACAATGGTATGTGACGAGCGAGCAAACAGCGATAGCCTACAAGAATATACGAGGCGACGTTCGTTGTTTGACTTGCGAATACGCGTTTCAAGGGCAAACAAAAATATAAGCTGTTATACGTATCGCGGCGAATCTGTCTCTGACTGTACTATCTGTACTCTCAGTACATTTTTACGTGTTAAGGTTCAATTCAATTCAATTTTTAGTTTATATGGCTCCATCAAAGCCTTGATGATTCCGCCAATGTCGAGTTTGGATAAGACACGGTCAGTATTTTAATCTTGACGGTGGACTATAGGTAGTGTTCGGTATTATATCCAACCGGTCGAATCACCAATCTACAACAAAACACAGACTACAACAAACACAATCTACTGGATGACAACTTTTTTTTTTTTTTTTTTCCCTTTAGTTTTATGATATGGGTTATAAATCTACAAACTACTTATATTAATAAAAACACATACATATAGGGTTATTTTGAGAATGATCACAACTTTATGTTATTTTTCGACAAGAACTTATTTAATATTCCACAATATGGCGAGAAAACTAAGGTTAAGAGGAAGTTAATATTAATTGGGCGACTTATACAACATGGGAGTAAATTATACAATGGGAAAGAAATTTTAGGACAATCCAACAATATGTGTTCCACAGTACCCTCGGCAAGTCCACATTCGCAGACTGAGCCGTCCCGTATTCTCAGTTTGGCCAAAAAAACTGGCGAACAAATATGACCAAGGCGCAACCTTATAATTGTGGATGTGTTCAACTTACTGAATTCCTTGTTCTTAAAGAACCAAGGTTTAATAGGGATGTTAGGCTGCAGGCTTCCATAATGCTTGCCCTTTGTTTGCCGTGAGAATTGCCACAAGTCATTCCATTTATGGTGTAGTAAAAGTTTAACTTCAGATCTTAGATCTCGGGAGTGACAATTGGTGGATGATTCAATTCCCTGCTGAATGGCATTTTTTGCGCACTGATCAACCACTTCGTTGCCCGTGATACCACAATGGCTAGGAATCCACGCCAAAATAACCTGTATATTAGAATTCTGGCATTCCCGGAGTTTATCCTTAATTTTTAAAGTTAAATAAAAGTTATTTCTAGAGTGAAATGGTAGTCCTATCAAATCCTGTAAACAGCTCAGGGAGTCAGTGAGTATAATGGACTTGTTGAGGTTATGAGAACTAACATAAGAAACCGCTTCATAGAGAGCCAGAGCTTCTCCAGTAAATATAGAAGATCGTGGCGGACTTTTAAAATTTAAGATTATTTTATACTTAGGGATCCATACGGCCGAACCGACACTATCTAAAGGGGTTATTTTCGAAGCGTCAGTAAAAATTTGCAACCATCCACTGAAACGTTTATCAATGATCTGATTAAATTCAGAATTCGCGTTTACAGACTTTTTGTTGATACCTAGATTCAAAATTACTGGAGGTTGAAATATTAAAGTTTCATATTCAAAGCAGAAAATTGGGTTATTAACAAATTGATGTAAGGGAATGGACGAATATTTTTTAAAGGATTTAACCAAAGGGGGAGCTTCTTTATTTCTCCAATATCCAGATGAGGAAGAATAATCTGATAGAGTTTTACATTTGGCTAAAAGAGGGTGAAAAAGATACTGAGCTATGTTAAGAAAAAATCTATCTGCTAAATATTGTCTGCGAAATATAAGAGGGGATTCCACACATTCCACTTGTAACGCATTTGTTGGTGAAGACTTCATAGCACCAGTAATAATCCGCAGACACTTAGCTTGAATTCTGTCTAGTTTCGCTAGAGCTATCTTGCTGCACGGTTCTAAGATAAAACTAGCGTAATCAAAATGGCTACGAACTATAGCATTGTATAGTATTTTTTGCATGTAAGGATGAGCCCCCCAACGTACACCCGACAGGGACCTCATCACGTTGACGCTCTTTTCACATTTATTAGCAATATAGTTTAGATGGGTGATGCCATTCAACTTAGAGTCAAGAAAAACCCCCAAAAATTTTACAGATTCTACAACTTCTATAACCTGGTCATCTAGGGATAAGTCTAAATGGGGAATGTTTCTTTTACGAGAAAATGCCAAGGCTTTGCACTTAGATATTGAAAGAGAGAGATCATGAAGGTCTAGCCAATCGTTTAAATAAAACAGAGCCGAGTTCAGTCTAGTTACGCAGTCTTCGAATGAAGCAGAATTTACGTATAAAACTATATCGTCTGCATATTGTAATATACTACAAAAAGAGTCCACCGTAGATTCCAAATCATATGTATACAGGCTATATAGTATTGGGCTCAGCACCGAGCCTTGTGGCAGTCCTTTCCATACTGGTCTGGGGGGAAGTAGAGAGCCGTTAGTACGAACGCGTATAAACCGAGCCATAAAAAGGTTGCATATGACATTAGTCATCCTCGAGGGTATACTCAGCTGTTGCATTTTTTGCCTGAGTACCGCGAGATTAACATTATCATATGCAGCAGCTATATCTAAGAATACTGCTACTACATTTTCATTGTTGCTGAAGGCTATGCGAATGTCTGTTGTTAAGATACTGAGGCTGTCCATAGTGCCCATTCCTCTACGAAACCCAAATTGAGACCTAGCCAAAATGTTTCGGTTCTCTAGTATCCATTCAAGACGATTTTTGATCAAATGCTCCAGAATCTTAGCTAGGACTGATGATAATGCTATCGGGCGATATGATGAAGAATCGTTTGGGTTTTTCCCGGGCTTTAGGATTGGGATAACAATTTGAATTTTCCATGAATCGGGCACTATTCCAGTGAAGAAAACATGATTTATGATATTTAAAAAATAATGTTTAGTGGTATTGGATGAGCGCGTTATAAATGAGTATGGGATTCCATCAACACCAGGAGAAGTATCTCTAAGATGATCAAGCGCACATAGAAGTTCAGGAAAGGAAAACGGTTCGTTCATTCTGTCGGAATTATGGGAAGATGAGGATGTTGATGGTAAAGGGAAAAGATCTTCAGAGGGAACAAAAGGTGGAGATAATTTATCCACAAAATCAGGTAGCCACATGTCAGTGTTATTAGACAGGGGGTTATTACAATTTAGACTGCGACGAAACGCCTTCACCTTTCTCCAAACCAGAGCGGAAGGGGAGCGAGGAGACAAAGACTTACAGAAATTCAACCACCCATCAGTCTTCTTCTTAGCCAGCAATCTTTTGGATCGTGCCAAGGTTTTTTGGAAATGAAGATAATTTTCCAAGGTAAGATTCTTCGAGTAGGTATTTTCCGATGTATTCCGCTCTCGTATAATATTGGTGCATTCTGGGTCCCACCAGGGAGGAGAGGGGATCTTATTACGCGCAGTATTTTTAATCGGAATTGAAGCATCCGCCGATTGGATAATACAATCTATGAACTTCGAGTATGTTTCTAGAAAATTGTCGTTATTTATCTCGCATAAAGATTTAATTTTATCTTCCAGAATGCAGGAGTAATTACTCCAGTCAGCCTGAGCAGTTTTATATTTTAGAAGGGGGTTAATTACAGGGGGAGGGGGACAAGCCTTATGGATAGTAGAAAGAATGGGAAAGTGATCACTGCCATATGCGCGGCTCAATACTCTCCAAGAGATTGCAGAAGCCAGAGTGGCAGAGGATAACGTCAAATCCAAGGCACTAGCTTGTTGAAGAGGGGATACCCTTCTAGTGGGAGTCCCATCATTCATTATACACAGGTTTAGGCTGTCAAGCATGTCTAAAAGAGCATAAGAATTTGAGTCACATGAAGGAGATCCCCACAAAGTATTTTTACAATTAAAATCCCCCAATATTATATATGGACCAGTAACGCTAGAGATTATAGTGTTTAGCTCTTGTAATAGACCTATACTTGGATGAGGAATATATACTGATATAAAAGTAGTGTTGAGTAATTTGGCAGCAATAATATTTATACCTGGACTATGATTTGGGACGGGTAGTACAGAGTATGAGTAAGATCTGTCAATAAGCAGGGCACAGCCTACGTAACCGTCATCTCTGTCGTCTCTGAAGCATGAATAGCCTGGAACCCTAAATCGGGAGCCTGGCTTAAGCCATGTTTCAGCGATGGCAAAAACAATTGGTTTATATTTGTTAATTAGAAAAATTAATTCGGCTTTTTTATTTCTAATGCTCTGTGAATTCCACTGCAGGACTCTGGGATCCATTGGTTGGAATGAAGGGAAGTATAGTTTGAAGTTGAGTTACGACATTGTTCGGTAGTGCTTCACTATATTTTTGGACAAAATTGACCACAAGTGCTACGAGGTGTTCCATGAAAGTATCATTTGGAGTATTAATCATTGAATTATTAGTTAATGCGTTACCATTGGGGAGGCATGATTTGGGTTCATTTACAATTTGCTTATGGGCGCGAACGTCATAAGACTTGCTTAAAAGATGATGTGGCTTTTGTTCCTTATAAAAAGTCTTTTTGTATGATGTCTGTGAAGGGGGGGTAGGTTCTTCCGTATAATTAGGTATTGGGGGACAGTACTCTGCAGGAGCCCTGGAGGCTTGGGGAACAGGAGCAAACAATTTTTGAGACATTTCAGCATATGTGGTCCTAACAGAGCGGAAGCGTTGGGAAGCTTCAAGATATCCTATATTTTCATCGGCCATCACAATTTTGATAGATTTTTGCCGGCTATGCTCTGGGCATTTTGGGTCAGTGGCTTTATGGGAACCTGTGCATAAGACGCAACTGACTCTATCTTCACTAACCTGACATGTGTCACCGGTATGGGGCTGAGCACAAGAGTAGCAACAAGGTTTGGACCTACACTTTGCAGCAATATGTCCAAACTTACAACAACTTCTACACTGAATGGTTGGAAGCTCGTAAACTTTTACTGGCATAGCCATATTGAACAAATAGACTTTGTCTGGGAGAATTTGGGAGTGGAATGTCAACACTACAGTTTTAGATGGTACCCACTCTGGGGGCTGACCCTCCCTGCGTATTTTTCTGGACAATCTGCGTGCTTTAATTATTTTGACATGGCTAAAACCTACAGGGTATTCCATGCCCTCAACTACTTCTTCAAGGGTCCAGTCAGTAGGAATATCTTGCACAACTCCCATCCGGGATAGGAGAAATTTTGGAATATCTGCGACCAATTTATTTCTATTTAGTAGGTCAGATTGGCAAAAATCATTGGCAACTTGAGCAGATTTAAAGCTTACGGAGACTTTGTTGCGGCCCATTGACTTAATAGAACCTTCCACCACACCTTGAACTTTATTTTTGTGGAGTAGCTGAGCTAATCTTAACGCCTGCAGGGTTAACCCAGCTGACGGATCTGGCTCCTTTCTGCTAATGTGAATCACAAAGGGTCCTTTGTCCTTGTCAGTATATTTCAAAGCTGGGTCATCCTCAGTAAATCCTGGACTAACATACACATTTTGCGAGGAATCGCCTGGGGAAGTTACTTTTTTTGCTTGTGTGGGTACATCAACACCGAGGCGCTTCCGCGAGTTCTTATCCGTATGTATATCCATGACCGTGGTTTGATTAGCATCATTCGCCTGAGGAAGCGATGATGACAATCCTACCATGGGATCAGACTCATCTACCAATGTTTCTTTTGATGTCAGACCCCCCTTGTCGGGGGGGTCTTTGTCGCCCATTTTAAAGCTAATCTACTTACCCAGTTCCAACTATTCTACTAAAATTAGTAAACCTTCACCAAATAATTGCCAACGGTTAGTAAATTCCGAGGTTATTCAGCCGAAACACTTTTGCCTTCACTGTATTTCAACTCGGACACGTGTGTTTACCAACGCAGCGACGAGCAGAACCCATTTATTCACGTGTTAAGGTTATAAATTGTACGGAGATGACAGCTGTCATAGGGATCAAGATTCACCACGATACGTATAGAGGACGCGTCATGTCTGGGAAAAATTAGGCTCCCGCCTGTCCCAACAGTCTCGAGAAAGCTAGTGGACTCTATATCAATTGCATATAGTCCAAAAGGAACTGCAATGGGAAAAGGCAAAACTGGCACACAACCGCTAGTGCTTAAACGAGTCCGAGGTCCGCTTTGGCACCTGATCCCAAGATTACACAAGTACACAAGTTGGAGGCCCCTTGCGTGTGACGCTCTCCCGGCACTTACTAGCTTACTACCACACTGGAACGTCCCGACGCACCACTGATACCAGCGCGTCCACCCACCACCTCGGGCCATCGTCGTCTCCCGCCGTCCAGCTGCGTACCGCGAGGGGAGTGAGGGTACTAAGCCACGACCTAGGCGAATGAACCGCCCTTTAGTTGATCAACCTCACTTATATTATAAATAAATTCTGTAAGCTTTTCTAATTTTTAACTTGCTTCTAGATAGGTACCCCAAGCTCATATCAACTCGTATCTACGTGACAAGTTGAATTGGTTTTACGAAAGCGACTGCCATCTGACCTTCTAGTCCTGAGGCAAAACTAGACCTTATTGGGATTAGACCAGTTTCCTGACGGTGTTTTCCTTTACCGATTGTTAAATAAGCCATTGTTAAATCATCATCATCATCATATCAGCCGAACAACGTCCACTGCTGGACATAGGCCTCCCCCAAAGAGTGCCAAAATGACCGCTCCTGCGCCACCCGCATCCAGCGGACTCCCGTAACCTTTACCAGGTCATCAGTTAAATATCAAATGATATTTCGTGCATAAGTTTTTTCGAAAAAAGTCAGTGATACACACGAGCCGGGGTTTAAACCCTGATTCAAAGAAGAATTTCATCGATCGCATATAATTGCTGCATCGCATATGACTGCTGACCTGAGCCGAAGACAAGTGCGATAAATTTGAGATCAGAGGCTTCGTTTGCTTCGCCTGCCAAATGACGTCTCCCCCTGCCCAGGATGTGGAATTTTCCGCGTGCGTAACGGGCGGTAATACCACTTTATAGCCAGATATGACATAATATGTATATTATTACGTACGATGAGCTATGTGATTTTGCATCTCTGTGAAACGGCTCTTGATGTTTATTTAATTTGTGACACGTCAACCTGGGCAATATTGATTGCCCACTGTGTTACCTTTAAGAAATACATACATAATATTTTATTTAGACTAGGTAGGTACTTACACTAAAAGTGTTTTAAAATATCGTTTTATAATATCTCCAACGGTGCTGAGAAAAGTAAAACATTTCTTGATTGCAATCTTGTCTCGTCTGTTAACAAAAAAGGCGAATTCAATTTGTGAAATTCCTTCGCCGTTAAACAAATAAGACAGGCCAGAATCTTTCGCATACCCTTCCCCGACCTTTGACTATCGGGACACAATATACAGCGGCAGAAGTACCGGTATTGCTGTGTCACGTTGTATGGAAATGCTGTTTGTTTGTACAGTCGACGTGAAAGGCGACGTGAAATGTATACATTTTCCGTCTTATTACGTGTGAATAAGGAGCAAAAAGACATATCTTTGGCGTCGACTGATTCGCTGAGCGTTCACTTGATGTCAGATTAAAAAAATGGAAGTCTAAATTGCTTTTAATTTTGGAACGAGCAAGCGAAGCGAACTATATAGGTAAGGGAACATTACTGCAATGTTCTGCCGCCAGAGTGCACCACTAGCACAAACCGTAAACCAGTAGAGGAAGATAGGGACTCACACACACCATGTACTTGCACAATTGATTGTCAAATGAGTGATAGGGATGCATGCATAGACAATACCACAAGTGGGAACGAGATACAATGCCAACGCCAACTCTGCTAGTGTCGATGTCGCCCCTACGCGGAGTTTTGCGTAATGCTCCCCATTAGAATCTTCTACTTTGGCCAACTCAAATAATCTCAAGTAGGTATATATGTAAGTTCGACGATAACGCAATACATATATCTACCACCATGTTAATCCAACTCATAACTACTCTAGATAAACCTGTCTTGTTTGGACTGATTGGAACCCTCTCAGCAAGTATTTAATGATTATGCATAAAAAGTACAATCGGCAACAAAAGCCTATTTCGAAATTTCATAATCCCGAACGCCATGTTTCCGCTGAACGAAAATTTGGACGCAGATGATAAATGGAATGTATACATAAATAGGTTAGGTTAGTAAATCAACTCCCTGGCCCCTATTTCACCAACTTGACAATTGTCACCTGACAACGACATTTTTCCGTACATTGCTGGTTCCACAAGTAACCTAGCGACCATCTTAACTTCTAGAACAGGTAATGTACGGCGAATTGTCAGTGTCAGGTGACAATGACGACCTCGGTAGCCTAGTTGGTAGTGACCCTGCCTATGAAGCTAGAGGTCCCGGTTTCGAATCCCGGTAAGGACATTTATTTGTGTGATGAGCACGAATATTTGTTCCTGAGTCATGGATTTCTATGTATATAAGTATGTATTTATCTATATAAGTATGTATATCGTCGTCTAGTACCCATAGTACAAGCTTTGCTTAGTTTGGGACTAAATCGATTTGTGTAAGATTGTCCCCAAATATTTATTAAAAAAAAAAAAAAAAAAAAAAATGGTCAAGTTGGTGAAATAGGGGCCAGGGTCGTGCCCGCGCAAACGGGCCAGTCGCGAGGGTCAATGTAGAATGCGTCAAGAGAAACTTTGGCCCTCCTTGGCAGCGACATGGTTGGACAATCGTTGGGGGTTTAGTGGGTAGTCTGGATCAAATCAAAAATTCCTACAGCGGAATATGGTTTTCGGGATTATGAAATTCCGAAAAAATATACTGTCGGACACATTACTCTTCGAATTATGTAATGTAATGTATTATAATCTATTGAATAATTGAGGCCCTAATTTAATTGGCACGGTCCTACTGTATCAGTGCATTGTATGGTACCGACTAGATGTTTTGTGGGCGCATTTTTTTGCGCACAGCGAAACAGTAATAAATACTGAATTGACTTTGACCTTAGAATAATTGACTATAATTAATTTTATTTCCGTTTTGTGGTCTTTTCTGGGAGTCATTCCCCTAGGTATTCGTCGATAAGTAGCTTAAGTAAGTAACGGATTATTTTTAATACTTCAGAAAATGCTTGGAAGCCGATTTTTAATCTGATAATATTTCATTGCTTGGCTTTATAGCCAAGCTATCTTGAATGGTCTTGCATTACAGATCTCTAGTATGCCTTTTATTAAGTAAGTTACTAACTATACAGTGCTGCACACACAACATTTTAGTTTTTATCTCGGTTTTTTTTGTGAACCTTTAAATCATCTAACAAATATATATTCATAAAAAAATTAAGTCTTCATAAATCGTTCTAGTATTTTAGTCCCATAGGTACTAGACTGTCGTCTATTAAATAGGTACAATATTAACACTTACATCCACGATACAGGAAAATATATTGTTGCTCAACATGCAAGTATTTGCCTTATCATTTTAGGCCAGGAAAATATATTGAAGTTTTTTATAGAATAAAATTAACGGTGCCATTTTTAACGTCAATATTGAAAATGACTGCATGTAGGTATTTCACGCGCGTCCTTTAATTTAATATTGTCACTTTTCATCTTGGTTAGAGTTTAAGTGTCAGCAAAATGGGTGGAATATTCTGTACCTTTGTATTTATGATTTATTTCATGTCATCATGAGCTTTATAGAACTGTTATTTGGGAATGTCATTCATTATTTTTAAATTAAACTGAGATAACTTGAGCAGACAAGTGAATGAATGTGACATTATTATTAGATACTTTTGGAGCCGTCAAGGAATGTAGGCAAACCACAAAACTCCTCTTGCATCTGTGAGTGAACAGTAGCTCTAGTATAAGTTTTATCGATACACATGGTTTTCGAACGCTTTTGCGTTTCGTTTCAATTTGTATGGCAACGCTAACAGCGCCTCCTCTGGTGGTAACTATGAGGAACTACGCGTTGTCATAGAAATTGAAGAATGGCAGGTTTGCGTTACGACCAAATTTTCCCGTATCATGTCCTGACTTTCAAGGTCCCTAAAGATATGGAAATTAACCGTTTAAAACAAAAACTGGAATAACTTTCCCTAGCCGCACAGGACATAAGTAATGCTAGTGATGGGGTGATACAGAATCGATAACAACTTTTTTTCATCGACATAATAGTATTCAACCACATGAACAACACAGAATTTTGGAGTAATTCACGATAGAGCTTAGAAATGTCATGCAAATGTTGGGGCGGAATGGTTCTCGAGTGGCGACCTCGTACCCGAAGGCGCGGCGTTGGTAGGCCCCCCACAAGGTGGACGGATAGCCTGGTAAAGGTCGCGGGAGTCCGCCGGATGCGGGTGGCGCAGGACCGGTCACTTTGGAACTCTTTGGGAGAGGCCTATGTCCAGCAGTGAACGTATTTCGGCTGATATGATGATGATGATCCAGGTCCAGACGACGTGTGCCTTGTCGCGGACATTATGACTGAAAAGGGGCCAATCAAAAGGGCCGTAAACAAGATGTGTCTTCTACCAATTACTGATCCTGGACCAAATGACCAATACAGCTTCAGCAGCTGATGGCTTGAAAGCAACGCGTTCAAGTTTCAACGCCACGGAGTATGTCTACGCCTCGTTATTGATCGGGAATCATCGGAAACCATCGCCGGCGCAGTGCATAGTGCTCGGGGCGCAGTGAAGAGGGGGGTGGCCCAGTGCCAAACGAACGTTCAACGGCCTGCTCATGCCCAACATAATTAACTGTGATCGAACACCTTGTATCACCCTATAACTTTAATCATTCATTATAGGTACGTGCATCTACCAAATCGTGATCTACTCATTCCTTCAAAGTACACCCCTACACGCGTGTACATATGGCATGGGCACTCTAAGTCAAAGTGACATGGCTTAAATTCGAATGAAGATAAATCCTCTGAGTTCGAATTTAACCCATATTGCTTCGATGTAGAATGCTCATGCCATATACTAGTACAGCGTCGAGCACTCGGACGTTTCCCTTATGTAGTGTACCTATATATATACCCTCTTAGAGCAGGTTGCATCACTAAACATTAATCATCACCAGTTTACTGACTGCTTAACGTTAAATATACATCTTAGGCATAAAGAATTGTCAAACTTCCCGCAATCAGATTTTAACTTACGATTACCGTTGGTTTGGAAAAACCTTTAAGCTTCGAACATTCTAGACTTGTTATTAGTTTTGTCAAGCCCTCAATTGCGTTGTGAAGCGTGAATAAAAAACTTTGTAGATTTCGCGAAAATACACAGAATTTAAAATAACTAAGTTTGATGTAATGTAAGTAGGGTAAATTTCCGAGTAGTTGACACTGCTTTAGCCTATTAAAACCGAGATAACGAATATACGAATTTCATACTAAAGGTTAGTAAGTTTAATACTCATAGGGTTCAGAGAAAATTGGATTAAAAAAAAGTTAAGTTTTCTGGAAAATGGTGTGTACGTTTGTGCGTTTCAGGAATAACTTTCAACAAACTTGAAATCAATCCTTATATAAAATCAACATTTATTAGGGACTAGCTTTTGCCCGCGACTTCGTTCGCGTTGGCTTCGATTTCTTTTATCTATAGCCACTCACATACCTTTTTTTAAATCCGAAAGCAAGTGATTGGTTAAGTACAGTTGTCGAATAATATTACGGCAATAAAGTCGTGGTTACGTTATGTTTCTAACTGCAGTCTTTTGAATTGGAAAAGTTGAAATTATTGGTGTGCGTAGAATCAACACGCACGCTCTCTCCTTAAGCGGTTCCGGTAAGTACGGTTCCTTAATGATGTTTCGTCCCAGCTCGGTGACACGTAGCCTGGTGCCATTGCACAATCTGGGTGCATCAAGCAAAACTTGGACGCCAACCTTTAGTTCCAGATTATGGGAAGGCACACTAATTTCTTCAGGGTAGGTTGTTGTGTCGTAACTGTTTATCACCGTATCTATCGACGTGTATATGTTGATTCACCGACTAACTCTTCGAATATTTTTTATTGATGTTATTGACGGACTCATTTTTAAGCGACAGCACTGCCCTCTCACACAACCACTCTGCATTCAATTGTACCGTCAACGTCCGTTTCCATCCGACCTTTTCCAATTTGTAGCAACTTAGATGCATAGGGCACATGAATCCAAATCGTTGAAAAGTTGGACACGCATGTTGCAAGTAAGATGGAACTTTGGACCACAATGGCGACGTCTTTAGACACGCATTTATCTCATCCGCCGGTGTGCCTATCTCGCGATTACGGGCAGGGTCTGCCTGAAGTCTCCAGTGAGTAAAACGACGGCACTTCTTTATGATGAGGTCGTCGTGCGATCCTTGAAGACGATGAGCGATATCTTCTGCTAGTGCGGCCTTGTACTTATTCCAGAGCTGGAGAGGGTTGGAGAGTCTGCAAGTGCTCACTAAAATCGCAAACAGCTCTCTCAGTTTAGCGGCTGAGCGACACAGCACGACTTCTTCCATAGTTGAGTCCCAGTGGTTGTCATTTTCTAAGAGCCCTCGTGCCTCACAAGAAAAGTCGCTCGCTCTACTTCATTAACAATTTTCAGCACCTGGAAGTTCGTCAGTCCACGCACTTGAGTGAGCAGCATGCGTAGACAGTAGCACTCAAAGTTGCCGACATGCACTGTATACATGCGGCCCAGTGCGTCTACAGCCTTCACGCCCGGCCAGCCCTCTACAGGAGTCCCCTGCACACGGCGCATTCATTGTTTACTCGATGCATGCCATATGTAGGTACATGCTTTGGCACTTCCGTGTAGGTATAGTAATGTTTTAGCGAAGTTGTCACTCGAGCTTAGTATGTATTTCATATTTACATACATATTATTTTATACTTACAATCTTTAATTGTTCAATCATGCTGGTGTGTACGGCAGTATAGGTAGGGATTGTTTTCGGTCCAGCCAATGTTGCGCGAGATGGCGCTATAGTTATTTTTTTCGATCGCCGTTCCCTTGAAGTAGGTTAACTATGTTTCAGCTACATACTTAGTAAAATTGTTTACCGAGGTGCGTTGGTATGGTCTTTATTCCTCGAGAGATGGCGTTGTACGGACACCCTCTATTTTTTATTTTGCACGTAATTACTTACCTAATCGCTAAAGCGTTATTGCCTGAAATGGCATAATTATTCAGATGAACTTAAGTGCTCGGTCACTTTGGCTTTGAGATATAGAAACGTCCTCTTGTCTTAAATACTTACGTCAAATTCTACATATCAATACTATACATGCTCTAACACTCCTAATTGACTGAAGCTTACATCCTAAATTTTTTTATATTTTTATAACTTAACCTAAAGATTCGTCAAACTGCGAAGCAGTTTGTTGGCGATGCGCTCACTTAAATCAAAAAAAGAAAACAATAATTAACGCGGTACACCAAAACACTAAACTAGGTACCACCCCAACCAAAAGGCCGCAAGTCATTGGCGTGGCGTGCCTGGATTTGAATCAATCAGGTTCTTGGGCAATATTTCCACCCCCGATTTCATACCTTTGAGGGATGAATGCCGGGATTAAAAATATTCTATATGTTAATCCAGGCTATAGACTATTTCCATACAAAAAATAACCTTAATCCATTGAGCCGTTTTAGCGTGATTGAGTAACAAACATCCAACCATCTAAACAACCAAACATCCAAAGATGGCGCTGTGAGGTACCTACGTCTACACGGTTTTATACATACGCTAATTCTCTAATTTTCTCTGCGGTTACCTAAACGCTATCAATTTGTTTATACGTTTCGTATGGTCTGACGGAGTATAATCGCAGACAAATATCTGGAAAATCAGCTACTAATCAGCAATAACAAACAAATATGTGAGAAATAAACGCAATATAATGATTTCGGTACGTTGACTTCGCCACGATTTCCTCCACTTTCAAGTACTCTGAAGTGTCAATAAGTCGCAGCAATATTATACCCGGCTAAATTACGCAGACAACTGGTGCGGAAGGAAACTTACGCATTTCTTTTGTTTGTTTCTCTTGGTCCGTTCGTACAACGCGTTAAATCCGGCATCATTTGTATTTTTTTACTCTCTGCGCATGCCTATCTATGAGTATTCTAGGGCGTTATAGTTGTAATATTAAGTCAAGATTGTTGGCTTTTATAGTCGGTATATGATTATCTATTTAGCTTCTGAGGAACAAACGCTTAGAGAATGATTGGAGAAATGTTTACGCACGGTTTTCATGCCAAAACATTATGGAAATCTGAATAAATTGAAGGAGGGAGATGTTTCACAATGTCGCTTGCTAGTTCAGTAAGTAAGAGTTGACTCTCATCACTCATTTGCTCAACACACTGAAATCAATTGACATAAAACTAATATTTTAATTGAGGTTGGGCCACACCGTGGACACACAGTACCACGGAGCCACTCTCAGTAAATATGTGTGCGTGTAATCATCAATGTGTGCGTGAAGATGTGTGTGTGGTCATTCTTTAGATTTGTGACTGCGTCTACCAGACCAGCGCTGGCCTTCTAGGTTAGCACCATGCTGAGTCGGGGCCTTTTCGTGGACCATGTATTTTTAACGTTCTGTGTTTTGTTTTTTACACCCATTGTTTTGTCCACGAATAAATGTTTTCTTTCTTTCTTTCTTTCTTTCTTTCTTTCTAATTCCCCTGACTCCATATAAAATGTTAATAAAACTTCGGGGTAATTAGACCCAACCGCAGACACAATTCTCAAGAATGACCCATATAGGGTTAGCATTTACTTACAGTAAATGAAAATGAAATGAAAATGAAAGCATTTAATTCGGACAATTACACATCCATATTATGTTAGTAAGGCTTATACTACTATGTTAGTGGAAAATATAATTAAAGTTGGAACGAACATGCATGGACATCCAATGAGCGAGGATAGGGCTGGGCTGTCCATCCTCCCAGCGATCACCTTCAGAAGAGCGTTGGCGCTGCCCCGCACGCGCTCGGCCAGGGATGCGACCCGCTTGCGCAGCACGGCTTGGAAACCGTCGGTGTTCCACGCGGCGAACATCCCTGACGCGCTGCAGCGCCAAAGCAGCCCCAACAGCCCCCTGAAGGCGTTGTTGTACTGGACGCGCAGAGCACTGTAGGCTTTTTTGGTATAGTCACTCCACAGAAGTAAAACATAAATTTTCCTACTTAAACCGAATTCAACTGGTTCTTCTGGTATTGGTTCAGATAGATTACGATGGGCGCTATATTGATGATTTCGCAAAAAACAGTGCTAATCATTGCTTTAAATCTTTGTTCCAGCGGCCGTGGTGATAGCGTTCTTCGTGTGCTGGGCCCCGTTTCACATCCAACGCGTGTTCTACGTGTACGGCCGCTTGCACCCCAAGTACGAAGTCATCAACGAGCACCTATTCAACATCGCCGGCGCCCTGTACTACGTCTCGGCTACAGTCAACCCGATCCTCTACAACGTGATGAGTGGGAGGTCAGTTTACCACAACTTTAACATAGCATATTTATTTATTGGCACCAGGCAACAGGGCCCATATTCAAATATTAACAGACTAACATAAATATCAAAACACTATTTAAACTTAAATAGCACGTTAAGAAGTAGACTCGCGCAGTATGTTCTGGGAGTCTCGAAACTGCCGGAAAAGTGCACCCTTCCGTCAGATCTCCTCCGTCATAAAGGTCAACAGCTTGTCAGTTGGCACTCTTACCGCATTCAAATTAAAATACACTCTTTATCTTAGAAATTAAAATACACTCTTTATCCAAAAAAGATCTAAGGTGGCTCCAGACGGAATCGGTTTGATTCAAGCGAAGCCTTTTTATACGGTAGTCCTCATATACATACCCATCGGTTCACTGAGTAAAAGGGTCTCCAACTTAAGAAATCTACATAATGCCCCTAAGTCACGAGGTTTGAGGTTTATTCCTACTTGGGACAAGCCAGCCTCATAATTTAGGCGGGACATGTTAAGAACTAGGGCAACCTTTTACAAGCTTTAACTAATTTACACTGTTATATGTTCTAACACTCATTTGAAAATTTTTGAAATGCGAGTTTTTAATGACCAGAGGGGTGGTCTTTGAAAACTCTCATTCAGCCTTGGCCAAAAGTATTGAGTTTTTGAACATAATATATGTTTATGCAAATCATTTATACTCGTAGCTATTATTTTGAAATAGCTATTTGCGTGCGAAAACGGAAGCTAGAAATAGTTCTGGTTTTACAACAAAGGATTCATTGTATTTTTTGAACTATAACTTATGACTACTTTTTTTGATAGATGTAGAACTTTCTATTATAAAATACTAGCGACCCGCCCCGGCTTCGCACGGGTTTATATGTATTATACATATAAACCGTACTCTTGAATCATTGTATCTATTAAAAAAAACCTCATCAAAATGTGTTGCGTGGTTTTAAAGATCTAAGCATGGACAGACAGCGGGAACCTACTTTTTTTCTACTATGTTGTGATATAAATAAATAAATATTTCGGGACAACCTTACACAAATCAACCTAGGCCCACGGTAAGCTCAATAAGGCTTGTGTTGTGGGTACTAGGCGACGATATATATAATAGGTAAATACATATAGATACATATATAACATCCATAACTCAGGAACAAATATTCGTGATAATAAACACACAAATAAATGCCCTGACCGGGTTTAGCTGTCAAGATAATCGAATACCAATAACTTCATATTCATGATGAGACAGGAGAATACAATACGGACTAATAATGAAATCAAGTCCAATTAAGTTGAAGATGACGTTTCAAACGGGTGCCTGAAATTAGCTGTCAAATAGAATGGACGCTGAGTGTTTCCAAATAATACTCAGTTGCCAGACAACAATGTGAGCTGATATAAAATAAATTAAAGGACAATGACTTCTATACTAATATTATAAAGTGGTAAAATTGGTATCTTTGTAAATAATAATGTTGGAGGATTTTAGTAAATTTGCGAAATATATATGCAAAAAATTATCATCATATCAGCCGACATAGGCCTTCCCCAAAGAGTACCAAAGTCCTGCGCCACCCGCATCTAACGGACTCCCGCGACCTTTACCAGGTCATCAGTCAATCTTGTGGGGGACCCACGCCGCGCCTTCCAGTACGTGGTCGCCACTCGAAAACCTTTTCGCCCCGACGGCCATCGGGAATCAAAAAATTACACTGAAGCTATTTTTCAGCCACTTACACCACCGGTATCCGACGGAGATCAAATTTGGTACTTCAAGGTATTTACTTAAGTAAATTTGGTGATAGCCCAATATTAAAGGGGCATATTTTATATCGCTTACCAAAAAAATACTGACTGTGCAGTAAACCAACACCAAATTAAAATAATAATTCAAATATTAATAAATAGTCATTTGTGAGCTGTGTGTGTGTGGCCAATAAATCAAAATCTAACAATTGCACATCAAAATCGAATTTTGATGAACGACTAGTATTTTAGCTGTGCAAATCAGTATTTTTTGGGTGTTAGGTTTTTTTTGATGTGCCTTTAAATATAGCACCGCCAATCTGATCTGATAATGGAGACAAAAGGAGGCCATAAAGGTACAAGTTGGAACCCGACCGCAGACAGCAACAGCAGACGACCGACGTGTCGCAGCAACACTACCGGTTTCTATTTATTTATATGACGGCGACTGGCGAAGCGACGTGTTTCACGAACCCGCAAACCGCCAACGAAAGGTATTTCATGTGTACCTACCTTAACTCTTAAACAACAAAAGATAATCCCGTCTTGTTTGGGCTCATTAAATCCTCTCTGAATCCGAGTTGAAGACTGCTCATAAAAGTACTGTATACAGTAACTGCACTACTTTAGGATCACGGAAGTCTTTCGCGTTGCGGATGATAAAACCCAGTCTTTTATATGACTCCTTCGCTAGCGATTGGATGTGCTCGTTAAAAGTGAGTTTATCATCAAATATTACGCCGAGATCTTTAATAGAGTTTACGCGAGCGATTGGGCTATTGTCTATTGAATAAGTATTGTGCAGAGGAGAGCGAGCACGGGAAAAGGTCATACTATTGCATTTTGATGAATTAAAAAGTAATTTGTTATTTTTACTTTAATTGAGCACTGCATCTATATCCTCCTGTAATAGGCTACAGTCAGCATTACTATTTATACGACGTACCAGCATAAGATCGTCTGCGTAGAGTAAACAGTTAGAGTGGTGAACTACGGTCTCTAGATCATTAATCATCAGAACGAAAAACAATGGTCCTAGGATAGAGCCTTGACTTACTCCAGAACGGGTATGGTAAGGCGGAGAAATATAGCAACCGTGGCGAACGAACTGTTGCCGACCATTGAGATAGTCAGCAATTAACCGGCGGTGTTTCGAAATGAATCCAATAGTGGTGAGTTTCTGAAGGAGAATATCATTGTCGACACGGTCAAAAGCCTTCTGAAAATCAAAATATACAACGTCTACTTGGGAACCTTGTAAATATCGGGATATTGAATCTGTAAGGGATAGTTAATTACTGTTAACCGACCGCCGCGCACGAAAGCCATGCTGACAGTCAGTTAGATGCAGGCTTATTTGAAGGGAAATTCTATGATTTGGGATAAACAAGAGAGAATAGCAACAGGGTGGTAATTTTCAACTTTTTAGGAGTCTTTGGACTTCGGTATAGGTTTTACACGTGACATTTTCCACTGGGTAGGATATTTACTAGTAATTAGAATGAGGGAGAAAATGTGATGAATAGGATGTATTAGGAATTCATTTCCGGCTTTTATGATATATGGGGGTACGTTATCAGGACCAACGGCACTTCTAGGTTTAAGTTTATTAATTGCAGCCGTTATGCCCTCCAAAGATATTTCACTAACTTCAATTCGGGTGGCGAACTACGAATGGTCTTTCTTCGCAGCTAAATCAGAGTCTAGTAACGGAACATCTGGTAGAAATACACTGGAGAAGAAGTCTGCAAATGCCAATGCCGCATTCGCGCCCTTATGTTCTTCTCCCCCGTATGCAACAGTAGTTTCGATGCCACCTTTGCACCTTAAACTATTTACATGGTTCCGAAATCCCCGAGGGTTAGCTTTAATGTTCTGTTTCACAAACCTAGTGTGATCATTGTATGCTTTGGTTATGAGTACTTTTATATGCGTCCTAAGCTGACTAAATAAATCATAAAATTTTATATCTCCCGTGGACTTCCATGAGCGATGCTGTGTGGCTTTTTTGGAAATTAGTTTGATGATTTCAGGCGTATACCATACCGGATAGCATCTTAGTTTCCTATGCGAACGTATTTTCTTAGGAATGCAAACATCAAATACACTATAAAGGTTAGTATAAAAAGCTTCCACGGCCCTATCTACCTCTGTGGCTTGATAAACAAGAGACCAATCGCAATATCTAAGCTTTTCGAAAAGTAGGTCGTAATCAGCCTTTGTAAAATTCCAGTCTCTCGATGCATCAAGATTGCTTGGGTTAAGATACGGCCTAGACTGGGACATTTTATTATATTCTTTTTCTACTCGTCGATTTGAATTAAGATTTCGTACACGAAACTAAGATCACATACTTTTTAATCCTGGAGCTCTACCAGCTGGTGACGGAGCTCGTATGGTTTCATAAGATAACCGCCAGCAGTCATCTTATGAATCCAGGAGCTGTATAAGATAACTGTGAAGACATCAACGCGCAAAATTACTAAGCTGCTGCGCTTCATTTCAGCAGGGCGATTTTCAATAGATACCAAGTTTGTTTAATAAATTATTATTTCCGTTGACTCGTAGAAAAAGTATTGTATACAATAGTTATATAATTAGCTTTTTAAGTCTCGTACCTTAATTAGGCCACTCAGCAAGCTTCGTGGCCTAAACGTGGTACTCGACTTAAAAAGCATCCATTATATAACAATTGCATAAACTACTATTAAAAATGTCAAGGGGTGGATGGTACGCATTGGCGTGAGGCACGAGCCCGTCACCAGTTATCTCAAGTACATTAGCCAAACAATCCTGCTGCACCAAAACGTCAAGTTTACCTCCGTGTGAGTTTTCAACATTATTTATATCCGATATATCACAGTAGTTTAGGAAATAACAATAATAGGTATTAATATTCAATGATGCACTACTTAAATTAAAATCTCCTAGTAATACAAAAGGTCCCCTTAGACTGTCCATTTTAGATTCAATAGTTTGAAACAGATCCATATAAGTATTGTCTCTGGAATGCGGAGGTATATTAATAACAGCTACATAATACTTAACGTTATTTAAACAAAAATAACACCATAAATCTTCTCCACTCGTGGTCTCTAGTTCGACGTGTCGCTGTAAAGTTATGCCGGGCCGTGCTGCGAGTAACACTCCTCCGCGTCGATTGGGACGATTGCGACGAACGACGCTCCAATCGTTTGATGTTACTTCAGGATCGCCAATGGAATCATCAAGAAAAGTCTCCATAATTATGTATAAGTTAATCTAGTTATTCTATTAATTTTAAACATTTTTTTTTATACTACGACGGTGGCAAACAAGCTTAGGGCCTGCCTGATGTTAAGCAGGTACCGTAGCCTATGGACACTTGTGACTCCAGAAGAATCACAAGCGCGTTGCCGACCCTTTATTTACTTGAGGATTCGCTGTGTTAGCAGATTTATCTTATCTTATCTAATTAACTATTGTGGTGGACCTCTTCGCGAGTAAAGGCCTCCCCCAGCTTCTGCCACTCTGACCGGTCCTGTGCCACGCCTTGCCATTTATTGGTGGTGTTGGTGATGTCGTCGACCCACCTCTTTTGTGGTCTGCCATGTTTCCTGGCACCAAATAGTCCTTTCCAGAGTGTCACCCTTTTTATCCATGCACGTTACAGACCCTTTATTGATTTGAGGATTACTTGTGTTGACAACTAGAGACAAATGCAGGTCTCTAAGGTGTATGACATGTATGGAAAATACGTTAGGTTTTTTTTAATAATTTTGTTTGCATCATTTTCTTAAGAGACATATTAAAATGCTATATTTTCTAATACGTGTAGGTACAGCAATGAAAATAAAATGATATACTTATTTGTACGGATTCCTCGTTCATGATATTTAATTTGGCGTAATCCCTGTAGAGATGTGAAACCTGACGGTATTCAGAAAATAACTGACTTGTATTATACATGTTAGTATGGAATATGGAGTTTCTGCTAAAATTATTTTACAATGCACTTGCTCTGAAAGTGCGCCTTTACATGGTTCAACATAAACACGGGAAGTCGCCTATGCCAGCACGGTGGCGCCGAGCGGGGTCAGCCCGTGCAGGAATGGATTTCAGGCCAAAATTCCCACACACTGTGCGAGAATGAGATTTCGTGACAATTAAAATTTCACCTTTCATGTACATTTTTTATTTCCTTGCATGATGCAATGTTAAATGGTGTATGATACACGGGCGGATAGGTAATTCCCAACTCGTGTTGATCAAAAACACTTCCTATGGGTCGTGTTTTTGGTCATCGCCACACTTGGGACACCTACTTTCCGCACTTGTATCATAAGTAACTATTCTACCGGCACAGCAAATCAAGGAAATTGAAGCCATCAGCAATGAAATGTCGGCAGTCGACCGGATATTGTGATCAATTTTCTCACCTCGCCCCGTTGGTAGGAAAAGTCGGTAATATTATTAAACCCTTGATTCGATTTATCCTGTGAAGTTAAGTTTTTGCCATTTTTAAGTCTGCCCAGCTGAGGATCGGTTTTAGTAAGGACTACCCCCTAATTTGGGGGAGGGATAAGCCATTTGCAACCGACATTTGTCGATATTCGAATGATCTGTGGCATATTTATGTAAGTTCGGTGGTTATGCACCGATAAGCTCTGATGGCTTAGAGATATATTTCTACAGAGGAGCTTTGGTAATGATAATACCGCGACCGAGCGAGACTCAGAGTAAAGTCAGAATAGGTTAGTAAGTCAAACTAGTCACACTTGGTCACACTAGTCACACTAGTCACACTTGGTCACACTAGTCACACTTGGTCACACTAGTTACACTTGGTCACACTAGTCACACTTGGTCACACTTGGTCACACTAGTCACACTTGGTCACACTTGGTCACACTAGTCACACTTGGTCACACTAGTCACACTAGTCACATTTGGTCACACTAGTCACACTAGTCACACTAGTCACACTTGGTCACACTAGTCACACTTGGTCACACTAGTCACACTTGGTCACACTTGTCACACTTGGTCACACTTGGTCACACTAGTCACTCTTGGTCACACTAGTCACACTATTCACACTTGGTCACACTAGTCACACTTGGTCACACTAGTCACACTTGGTCACACTAGTCACACTTGGTCACACTAGTCACACTTGGTCACATTACTAGTCACACTTGGTCACACTAGTCACACTATTCACACTTGGTCACACTAGTCACACTTTGTCACACTAGTCACACTTGGTCTTTGTATACTACAAAGCTCAATAACTGTTACAAAAAGGGATATGGTCATAATTCCAATGTTTGAACGAGCGAGCGAAGCGAACGAAGTTCTATGTAATGAATTTGTTTTGACTTACCAGACGCAGTGGAATCGGAAGTACAAAAGTTCGAATATATTTCACAATAGATTTTAGAAAAGATTTTACACTTGTATTATAAGAAAGAGGTCTATTTGTTATTTGTGTGCACACACTAATGTTTATCACTTTATTTATTGTTTAAAAACAATTATAATAGGATAATGACACCATTCTCTTGACACGACAGTTGTTTCCTAACAACGTATTCTAGCAACTGTTTCTTCTTGTTCTTGAATGATTTTGACAACATAGGCATGTTTTATAAAGTCTTTATACCTATGCAGATTTAACACTATGCTTCCGCATGGGCCGAAAATCGTTCATATGTCCGGTGTCTGATGTCCCGCTGTCCCGCTGTCCGGCTATTCTCATCTACAGGTCGCATTTCTCAACCGATGCTCGTGAAATTTTGTGAGAAGGTTTGATTCGTAATTATATACTTGTTTTGTTGATTCCGTTTTCGGATATTTTTCAAAAAGTCTGGAAGCTAACAGACTCGCAAGTTCTACAGCTGAGTGAGTGAGTATGAGGTTGCGGCAAATAAACTATAACCCGTCCAAATTAAGTATAGTTTTTTTTTATGGGCAGCCGTCAGCCATTTTAAGACCACTCCTTAATTTAGCTGCATAAAAGCCTTTCCGTCCCTTAGGTAGTTAATGTAGTTATAGTGGTTACCGTATAGCCGTATAGCGTCTGTAGATCTATACCTATTTACCTACTCTTAAGTGTGATTGAGACGGAAGGTTATATACCAACCGCCTAAACTACACTAGACAATGTGTTTGGAATTGTTGAAGCCCTGTCAACAAGTAGTTGATGACTGTAGAAAACAAGTAGGTTTAGTACTATTACTATTAGGTGCGTCCACACCAAACGCACCTCTCGCCCTAGCGTGCGCGCTAAGTGTGGACGTCGATCGGCGAGCAACGGCGCGCCTGAGCCGCTCGCCCGAGCGTCCGCTCGCTCGGGCGAGCGGCTCACCCGAGCCGAGCCGGTGTGGACGGTTGTATTGTGTGGCCGCACGCTCACCCGAGCGTTGTCAGCTTTTTGAGCGAAATCAAAGGGGCCGCGGCGCCATGCTACTGGCAATGTACTTATTTATTTATTTATCGTATGGTGGTTACACACTCGTACATACATACTATACTAGTACTACATAGTATAAAACAAAGTCTGTATGTCCCTATGTATGCTTAGATCTTTAAAACTACGCAACGGATTTTGATGTGGTTTTTTTTTAATAGATAGAGTGATTCAAGAGGAAGGTTTATATGTGTAATACCCGCATTTCGCGGGTCGCTAGTAGTATATATCAGGTAAATAGGCATGCATGTACGTAGTAGGACTAATAGTAGGTACGGACGACCAGTCGCTCCTCGACAATACCAGCCCCGCCACTGGCGGATCTAGATTTCAGCCGGCTTAGCTCCCCCACCCCCCCTTCTCGTTCACAGCTGTTACCTATTCTTTATGCACTAATGCGCCTCACCGTACTCGTCACGCCTAACGAAACTAGACCTCAACCTACGCTTAGTTACCTACTACGAATCGCGGCGTCAACTTTATAGGTACCTATTTGTGGGTGAGCGTCTTTGGTGAGCTTAAAACAAGTTACAGAATAGCGGGGCTGGGATCTTATTCGGAATGCACTAGGGAATGCAAACTTGCGAGATTTCAGACCTAGCTGAGATCTTGCGAGATCACCAAACTAGTCTGGCGATTTACGAGAGTTGGGCGATGGGCGTTTCTTTAATGCCTTTCCTCCGCTTCTGAGCTACATGCAGAAGCAATATTAATGTCGTAGCAGCGACAGCTGTGCGCACGTGCGGCTCCATGACGATCGCGAGCTCAACTAAAAGCCCGTAGGTAAATTCGGCCGAGCGCATTTCGCTCAGACATGCCGCGCGGTGTGCGTCCACACTGAACGCACGCTCACCCGAGCGGCTCACCCGAGCCCTCCGCACGCTCGCCTGAGCGGCTCGGGTGAGCGTGCGGAGGGCTCGGGCGAGCCGCTCGGGTGAGCGTGCGTTTGGTGTGGACGCACCTATTCTGTGGTTTAGTAGGTACAGTCGGCAATATAAAGCTTGTACCACAAACGTGGACCCCGTAGGGTAAGGTGAAAATAATTAAACACTTCTTGTAAAGTCTTCTGCTTTATTTACAACACCGTCTTACTTCGTTCCGCTCTACTTTCACACTGCGTCATCCGTCAACTCGGTCGCCATTCCAAAACAATTCAAATTGCATTCGATCGTTCCTTATTCACCATCTAACAGCCAGCAAACAATTTTAAAACCATCAAAAAGTACCAATCCCACAAAAAAATATCTTTTGGGTCATAATGCGAAAAACAGCTATTAATTCATCTCCATTTGTTTAATAAGTGCCTAGTAAAAACCCTTTTACAAAGGCCGAGCAAAAATAACTCCTACTTCAATGTCACTAAGACCTCGAATTGTAGATATTCTAATTGCTTCATTACATACCTAATTTACACCTTAAGCGATCATCTTAACTATCTCTCATAATCTAGGCTCATTTCATTAAGAGGTTGCGACGCAATAAGAGTAGGTACACACAAAAGCTTCAGTTAATAATTCAGTCTAAACCTCAAACAATATATGTATTCTTGTCTTCTCTTTATTAACAAAAGTCATTGTCCTTTCATTTAACATATTCACTGCGAAGCCTAGCCTAGCCTGCCTAGCGGGCGCCCTGTCCTTAGGCGTTTTCCTCGACTTACCGGCAAAACCACGGCATATTGCGGCATTAGCGCCCATTTTGTATCATCACCTAATCTAGTAGCGTCCAAGCATACCTTCTCTTTAACCAACATAATGGCGCTGAGTCGCGTTATAAACATTAGCGCCCATTTTGTATCATCACCTAATCTAGTAGCGTCCAAGCATACCTTCTCTTTAACCAACATAATGGCGCTGAGTCGCGTTATAAACATTAGCGCCCATTTTGTATCATCACCTAATCTAGTAGCGTCCAAGCATACCTTCTCTTTAACCAACATAATGGCGCTGAGTCGCGTTATAAACATTAGCGCCCATTTTGTATCATCACCTAATCTAGTAGCGTCCAAGCATACCTTCTCTTTAACCAACATAATGGCGCTGAGTCGCGTTATAAACATTAGCGCCCATTTTGTATCATCACCTAATCTAGTAGCGTCCAAGCATACCTTCTCTTTAACCAACATAATGGCGCTGAGTCGCGTTATAAACATTAGCGCCCATTTTGTATCATCACCTAATCTAGTAGCGTCCAAGCATACCTTCTCTTTAACCAACATAATGGCGCTGAGTCGCGTTATAAACATTAGCGCCCATTTTGTATCATCACCTAATCTAGTAGCGTCCAAGCATAACCTACTCTTTAACTACCATAATGGCGCTGAGTCGCGTTAGAAACATTAGCGCCCATTTTGTATCATCACCTAATCTAGTAGCGTCCAAGCATAACCTACTCTTTAACTACCATAATGGCGCTGAGTCGCGTTAGAAACATTAGCGCCCATTTTGTATCATCACCTAATCTAGTAGCGTCCAAGCATAACCTACTCTTTAACTACCATAATGGCGCTGAGTCGCGTTAGAAACATTAGCGCCCATTTTGTATCATCACCTAATCTAGTAGCGTCCAAGCATCATCATCATCATCATCATATCAGCCGAAAGACGTCCACTGCTGGACATAGGCCTTTCCCAAAGAGTGCCACAATGGCCGGTCCTGCGCCACCCGCATCCAGCGGACTCCCGCGACCTTTACCAGGTCATCAGTCCACCTTGTGGGGGGCCTACCCACGCCGCGCCTCCCGGTACGTGGTCGCCACTCGAGAACCTTTCCGCCCCAACAGCCATCGGTTCTACGTGCAATGCCACTTAAGTTTAGCAATTGTATTGTATTGTATTGTATTATTTATTGGTAAATATTGTCATTTACAAGTCATTTACAATCAAAAAAGTATCACATTACATGTAAATTCTATATAAATATAATTATTTAATAAGTGAATAATTTCTTTCTAATAATTCGGAGGGCTATATCGGTTACCTTGGTTCTGCTGGACGGAGACTGGAGATACGGATCTTTTTCGCCGTGAGACAGCTCGCGCGCTTTCTTGTGCAGTTTATAAAAGTTAAAATGAGATCAAAGATTTTTTTTAAATAGAAAACGATAAAACCATGTTTTTGACGTTTGCAAATTTTATTAATAATGGGGTTATAATTCGAACGGAGAGACCTCGTCTAGACTGGAAAAGTTTAGAACCAATTTATTTCAAAACGTTTTCCCTTGATCTCCAATTTCGGTCACAGATAACGTGACCGAAATTGGATTTAAGTTGAGCTTTAATAAAGTTTGATAAATATTAGATTTACATTTTGAGTTTCGATATTTATTCTAGGTACTAGTATAAATAAATAAATAAAATAAATATTTTTGGGGACAATCTTACACACAAATCGACCTAAATCATCACGGACAGTTTTTTTTACAACGACGGTGGCAAACAAGCTTACGGCCTGCCTGATGTTAAGCTGTCACCGTAGCCTATGGACACTTGTATTGATACAAATACAAAATACAAATACTTTATTCGTCGATCATAGGTACACATAACATAATATTGCAGACGGTGGTAAAAGCGGTATTGTTTCACTATGTCGTACCCGGAGGCATACGAAATTGTACATGCTTTCACTGAGTGATAAGAGTAGGCATGCATTACATTTTAATTTATTTACGGTGGTCACAATTTAAAATGTCAAGTTTCAAAAAAAATTAAAATTTACGAAGATTCTAATACAAATAAATAATTTTGTTAGACAACAAGTTTTTATTTATTTTAATCGTATGGCATACAGGTTGGAATAGTAACAAATACATTAACTAAATTTGTTATAATTAATGTCAAAAAAGGCGTATTACTAGTTCAATAAAATATGATACATATTATTCGATGTCTGACAGGAATTCGTTACAGGAGTAGTAAGCCAAAATTTAATCAAGTATTCTTTCACATGAACTTTAAATTTAACAATGTCACATATTATCCTCAGCCGCTCAGGTAACTTATTGTTGATTCTAGGAGCCATACCCAGAACACTTTTGGATAAAAGAGCAGTTTTTGAGGGATGAGCACAGATCTTATGCTGCAAACGTTCACTGGTGAAACGATGAAATAAATGTGCATGACTCTTAACAAAAACTACTAAACATGAATGTATAGACAGGGAAAAGTTAACATTCTTAAGTTTACAAAGTATGGCCTACACGATATGGTCGGTGTTAAAATGACATGCCGCTCTAACACATTTTTTCTGACCTTTGGAAACCAAGGGCCAGTTCGTTGAATTCCCCCAAAAAATGATACCGTAACGAAGTATAGACGACACATAAGCATGATAGGCCGTAAGTATAACAGACTGACTCGCGACTTTCCTCAATATATATATATAATAGCTATCCAAGCCGTGGCCGGCGATGGCGACCCTAGCTAGTTGCGGGCGTGAGCCCTGATATGGCTTGCGAAGCCGAACTTCACAGTAAAGCTGACTAGAGCTATTGTGCGTATAATTGTAGTTGGGCTTTGGTCGCGATTTTCGTGCCTGACGTCTCTCATCAAGGTCGACGAGACGAGCAGCTTCAAACTGCTTGATGCTCGTTTTGATGCGAGAAATCACAAAGTGTTTCAAACGCGTAGAATTACCACCGTTACCGACAACACCTAAGAGAATTCCCAAGAAGGTCCGACGCTACGGATTTGATTTTGACTGATTCTTTTATTCAATTATGGTCGAAGATGTATTGTTATACTTAATATGTTAGTTTAAAATTAGATTTACATAGTGTTTATTTTAGCTCACATTATTCACTTCAACCTAAACAATACCATGTCAGCAGAGAATAGGCATCCTATTAATGTTTCACAGTAGTTTAACTGTACAATCATTACCTATTATTTATGCTTAAATAACTGGCGCATGTGAACCGTATAGTAATGCACAACGGTGCATATTAGAATGAAGGTATAATGTTGTTGTCAATACTGTTAGTGGCAGCGTGAACTTAGTGATAGTTATAACTTTTATTAAATACTGTTCATCTGCCTTGGGAAGTAGCATGTACTCTATTATGTTGATATATTAATCTGTCATTTCATTTTAGCTTATTTATTATCTACCATGTAATAAATATTAGAATAAGTGCAAGGGTGTTATGTATGGATATGTGGGTATACCTACGTATTTCATCATTTGTTTGAATACCGCCATTCAGTCGCAATAAAGCATCAGCTGTGTTACGTACTTGCGGCGTTTCATTTCTCAAATAGCACAAACCCCAATAAGGTCTAGTATTCCATCTGGGTTGGAAGGTCAGATGGCAGTCGCTTTCGTAAAACTAGTGCCTATGCCAAATCTTGGGATTAGGTTTCAAAGCAGACCCCGGGTTTCTTTAGGGCAAAACCAGGGAATAACGCTAGGAGGATGATGAAGTAAGCTGTCAGTTGTATGTGTGAAATGTAAATGTATGCAGGACGAATGCTTTAGGCGTCAGTGTGATTCAGACCTTAAGGTCAGGCCAGGCCGCGGCGGTCAATAGTAAAATTGTCATTAGCTATCAAATTTACTATGGTCCGCCACCGCAGGCCGCACCAGTGTGATGCAAGCTTAAGCCTCTCACAGACTAGCGTGGCCTGCGATGGCGGTCAGTAGTAAACTTGACACTAATTGCCAAGTTTACTATTGACCGCCACCGCAGGCCGCGTCACGCGTCAGTGTGATTCGGACTCCACTCGTATGTCAGGCAAGCGCGATCATGTTAGGGTAGGACTCGATTTTTCAGCTTAGCACGGCAGTCAATGATGCATGGCTCATACAATAAGCGAGTCACAGGAATTCAATCTTATATAAATTTATTATCCAGGGCCTACATATGTTAGGAATCCAATCTGGAGCCCTTTCTTAGAATTATTGCGGAATGTGTTTTTAACCTACTGAAATGAAATGTAAATCTTCTTGAATCATGCGCGCCCTCTTCCATAAGCAGATAACTCGGTGCGGGTGAGCAGGACGCGCTAATGTTTGGTAAGGATTGGAATCATAACGAAGTATAATTTGTAGTTGCAGAATGGGGAACCTGACGCAATGGCTATTCGAGACTAAGTTTAATGTAGAGGAAAGCTCTAAAAGTAATAGAAATCTGGGTTTATGAGGTTTAGCTATTATTTTGGGTGTTAGGTCACACTGGTGTCTATATGAAGGAAGTATTTTATTAATATTTATTTTTGAAAATTTTATATTTGTTGTCGTTAGTACAGGTGTAGTGAATAATTATTTCCCATTATATATATTTTTTTTTTTCTTTAGGTAAACAAACAGCCACTACAAGGGAGTCTTAAATTATTAGCCTTAAAAATAAATACAATATGTGTGGCCAACACCGTTCACCACTTATTACTTATTTTTACATCATCATGCGGAGTAAGTCAGGGGTGCAGCCCCTGAAGTGTTGTGAATCCGGGGGGTTAAATACTAACAAAATATAAAAAGAGAAAGAAAAATAATAAAATAAAAATTGTCATGCTACATCAGTCAACCTCAGTACTTTTTGTACCGTGACCGACTGAAATAGCAAGGCACGTTCGTACGTTTCCGTGAAAAAACGATGGGAAACCAGTATGCACTACATCTGTATTTGTGCTACTTATTAACACTAGTAAAACCCCGAACTTAAACCTTTTGAAGACGAAATAGGTTCAGCCTTCAGCAGCGGGCGAGCGGGTGCAGCGGAGGCGGGCGGGGGGTGAAATACGCGCACCCGATTTGAACGTGATTTTATATTTATATGTTTCATTCTACTGATTCATGTTTATTTAAAAAAGAAAAGAAGAAGTGGTAAGCCCACTTGTTTATCACAGTCATAAATAATACGGGAAAAGGATATTAAAAATATTGAAAGAATTTAATAGCAATCAAACTTATAAGAAAAGGAGCAGGTTTTTAGTCAACACGACCTACCATAACAGGCAGAGCTAACTTTTTTTTCTATCGAGGCAAATTAATCGAATTCGAAAACGTGGGTAGCTACTCATGTACATATTAAGTCTTAGGCGTTATGCTAGAGAATGTTATGCTTAAAAAATAAATTACAGTAAAAACAAAGTTTAAACCGACTTCAATTCAGTACTTCGCCAAGCCACATAGGTACATAAAAAATTCCTTTCCAATCTAGCACATAAACTGCTCTCCGAGAGCAAATGCGTTGATTATTACAGAAAAAACCCAAGTCACTATGTGTGGGCTGATAATATTTGAGGAGTTCCGTTGATTCCTCAAGGATCTCGGAATTAACACTTCATTACTTGCTACTTAAACGGAATCATGACAGAATCTTTGACCTACTTTACATCTTTGAGGAGTTCCATAAGTCATCTGTGGTCTTCATCATCAGTTCCACTTCACCGAAATTGTTATTTCAGAGTGTAAATACACGAGTTATAATAGAAAATACCGAAATCACTACAAGTTTGCCTATAAAATTTGAGGGTTTCTCTCAATTTCCCTGGGATCCCATCATCAGATCCTGAATTGGTGACAATGGGACCGCCTCGGGAGTATACTCTTTCGAATAAAATAATAATTTTAGAAATCGGTCCACAATTGACAGAGAAATCGGCAAACATACATTTAAAAAAAATACATAGAGTGGAACATATAACCTCCTCCTTTTTTTAAGTCAGTTAAAAAAGGACGTACGAAGTATTATTTTATATTTAACTGTATCTTTCGGTCCGGCCGAATTCCAACATGGTAAAGTTTTCGGTCAGATGGCGGTTTCCTAACACTATTGCCTAGCTCAAATATTGTGATTATGTGAAAAAACAGACTCCGGGCTCTAGGGTACAACCAGGAAGAGGCTAAAAGTATGATTAAAAAAAACTTTGTTTGAATCCTTGTCCTCCAGATAGAAAGTCACGTGCCTTAACGTTCGGCTACAGTAAAGAAAAGAAAGAAAGAAGACATTTATTTACTACACAAAAGACACTCAGAGACAAAGGGAGTAGGCATACATTGCAATTTAACACATATTGTGTGTGTCTTCGCGGCAGTGAATAGGTCACTGTCTCAGCATTATGCCGAGGTGTCAGACAGACACCTACAGCGCTGATTTTCAGACAGCACCGTACGTGACCCACGGAACGCAACACAACATAATACCATTAATAAACACACAATTATTGTATACACATAATAAATAATAAATGTAATAAATTTGTAAAATATGTACCAGTAGCCAAATGGGATAGAAATAAAAACACAAAGCAAAAAAACGCGACACGGTTGGGATAGGAAAGTGCTGGATGGGTTAGGATTGGGTTTGGGATTTCTGGAGCGTCAACAAAAAGCCTTTAAGCTGACGCCTAAAGGTATACTTGCTAGACGCTCCTTGAATAGGTCGAGGGAGATCATTCCAACACTTGGACGCCGCGAACCTAAAACTACCTCGAAACGCCGTCGTCCGATGCATTGGCACCAGAATCATCGCCTTACACCTACGCGCACTCTTGGTTCATACAAGTCTACTCAGCAAATATGCTGGAAGCCCAGATCGCACTATGCCAAAAAGAAGAGTGGCAAGGTGAAGCCGTCTGCGTGCAGGCATGTTCAGCAGACCTAATATAACACCAGTAGCTAATATTACACCTGCACCTAATAAAACATATCGATAAATAGCGGAAGGATTTCCGATTTCCGCGGCACACTAGTCTTTCTGAGAGTCCATTTAACCAAACCTTCCGAATCGAGATCTGCTTGATACTCATTGCAAAAGCTCTCTTTCCATGGGCCCAAGCTTAACGTGTCAGAACAAATAACAATGTGGTTTCAATTCGACATGTTGAGTTAAATAGTCCCCTGAAACCAATCAATTTCGGTTAATTGCTTTTCGGTTAGTTGTTTAAAATACATCTGACTATTCGTTGCTCGAAAAGTCATCAAAACATGTAGGTACGCCCACCATACGTGGAAAATTGACACCTAAATTTGAATCAATTATAATAGGCAGCAGAGTAGTTTGCTTTGTTTCAAAATCGAACAAACAAATCAAAATGCAACTCTGTTCCAATAGGGACCTATACTGCAATGTTCTGTCGCCAGAATGCAGCACTAGCACAAACCGTAAACCAGTAGAGGAAGATAGGACTCACATACAACATGCACAATTGATTGTCAATGTAAGGATGCATGCATAGACAATACCGCAAGTAGGAACGAGATGCAATGTCAACTCTGCTAGTGTCGCCCCCTACGCAGAGTTTTGCGTAATGTTCCCTATTTAATGGTATACATTCCATTGAAGAGGAAGATGCATTTTAACCCAATCAACGTTAATCACAACACATATGCGTCAGACCGCTTACGAGCGCTTTTACTTATTTAACGAGCGAGCTAAGCGAACGTTTCGGTTTGAGCCAAATTTCTTTCATATGTCCGAATGTCCGGATGTCCAGCTGTTCTCCTCTACAGGTTGCATTTCTCAACCGATTCCCTTGAAATTTTGTGAGCAGGTTCGATAATTATATGGATTACTTGCGAGTTGTACTTTCAAAAGGGTTTTAATAAATATTTTACTGGAATAGTGACTCTATTAATTAAGTATGGTAGCCGTTCATATCCCTCCGTTCCCCGACTCGCTGGTCAAACCTAGTCAAAAAATTAACTAAGGTCACCTTGCTTCAATGCGAACGCAATGCCTCTAGCCGACAAAAATGGAAGAATATTGCCAGGAAAGCACTCAATAATGACACTTGATGCATTATAACTCCTGCATAACCACGACCACTCCGCCACCATTCTTATATGGGTGAAATAATAGTAGTTTATGCAATCGTTATATAATGGATGCTTTTTAAGTCGAGTACCACAAGCTTCGTGGCCTAATTAAGGTACGAGACTTAAAAAGCTAATTATATAACTTTTGTATACAATACTTTTTCTACGAGTCAACGGAAATAATTATTTATTAAACAAACTTGGTATCTATTGAAAATCGCCCTGCTGAAATGAAGCGCAGCAGCTTAGTAATTTTGCGCGTTGATGTCTTCACAGTTATCTTATATAGCTCCTGGATTCATAAGATGACTGCTGGCGGTTATCTTATGAAACCATACGAGTTCGTGACGAGCTCGTGGAGCTCCAGGATTAAGTATGTGATCTTAGTTTCGTGTACGAAATCTTAATTCAAAGATTAAAGTCGACGAGTAGAAAAAATGGCATAATATTTTATTTCGCATAATTTTCATATCCCAAACAATGCCACCATTTTCATTTTTCAAAACTCCTAAGGCGAAATGAATTTGGGAAAAACTGTTGAACCAAAAGTTAGTAAACTAAACATATACCCTATCTATTCCATATACTCGTAAGATTAGAAAAACCGTGCATGCGTCATGCGATTTCAAGGAAATCATTTTGAAACGCAAAATCATTAGTATCATTCGTTATGTTTGAAAGGCAATTAATGATCGAAATAAGTAAAACTACATAGTACAATATTTCCCTTTCATATCCTAGATAAACGAAGGAACGTAGACGAATTTGTCCGTTCAAATTCTATTGTTATCTAGAATGAGCTATAGAATATATAAGCATAGAGGTAGAATAGATAGATAGACTCACCCACACATACACACATGAGTTACAAAGATTTATGCATAGACAATACCGCAAGTGGGAACGAGATACAGTGTCATATTTTCTGTCCCTCATCGCGTATACGGATTTTTTGTTTGCCACCAGCTTGTTTGCCACCACACCTGTCAAAATTTGTACTGAAACTGACACCACCATGACGTCACCGATATAATACGACTAAATTATAAATGACATTAGACGTCAACAATGTATTAGCTTCTGATACTTCTTAATTTAGTATGGTTAATTTACCATCGTCCCTTTTAGGTAGACGCTAGGACGTCATCTATACTTATATCCTCTATCTACGTATCAAAGAGAGAGTCGCGTGTCACATTGTCATAAAAAAGAGGCGGGCAACGTGAAGTTTTCGTAATTGCCAATTTCGTTTTTATGTCGATTGGCGTCTGTAATTAACGTGCCAACAGCCTAAGGCAAAGTTGGCGAAGTTCGCAATCGCACTTTTCCTTTACTACTAAAATAGAACTTACTGCGGTAGCAACTAATAGGATAAAAGAATCACGGCACGAAAAGACAAATAATATTATTTTAATTTAATTCTGTGCACGTTCTGTTGTCTTCAACTTGTCAAGGTCTGTGTCGTCTGGCTGTCTGTTATACAATGTGTCTTCTGAAGTTCCGTAGCCAAAATGGCTAAACGGAACACTTCTAGTTTCATCGGTTTTAGGATTTTTTTGTATTTTAGGAGGTAATCGCCACCAAAGTTGTAAAAACTCCCTCAATCTCATTTTTTTTTGTCGTACGATATGACCACCAAATACGTAGCGACCAATGATATTTTCTGGATATTTCTGTAAGAAGTTATCTAAGTTATTTAGCACATCACTACATTGAAAATCACAGATGTGAAATAAGCCTACCTTGGAGCTACCGCACTGTTAACGCCTCACTGGAACAAACATTACAGAAATCACATTCTGGGACAAACATTATTTACTTACGTATAATGGACCGTTCAAATTTTTATGCACACTGACACCACTATACCATCGTAGTTGCTATTATAAAACGCTACTGCAATGATGAATTTATTTAGTATCTAAAAGAAGTAATTAACTAGCGTATTTCTCTAAATACAGAGTAAAATTCTTAATAAAACGTTAAATTACCTACCCTACACACATGTTAGCATTAGCTGCGACAATGCACAAAAATTAAATGAGAGAATTTGCGTTCGTTAAAATCTGCTGGTCGATCACTAACTGTACGCACGTTAGGTAGATCTAAATGTCAAATTTTATAAGGAAAAATGACAGTTGCATTGTACTAACGCGCGTTCGGAACGTTACGTGATTACTGATTACCCCTCTCATTGGATGAGAAGTTTGACAGTTATTTATGGGATGCCTACTGCCAGCGCAATACTTAACCATTATTCTTAACCGACTTGAAAAAAGGACGAGGTTCTCAATTTTCGGAATCTTTTATTTTCTATGCATGTCCCCCGATTACTGGAAGACGTCTGGACCTAGGAGGATTTGGAAAATTCTTTTTTTATTGGAAAGGTAAAGGTAACGTTCCGAACGCGCGTCGGTACAATTTAACTGTCAATTTTCCATATAAAAAGTGACATTTAGACCTAACCGACGGTCGTACAATGCGTTACGTGATCGACCTGTGTGGGTCGATCACGTAACTTTTCTTACGCGCGTCTGTAAGGTCTAAATGTCAATTTTATTTGGAATAATGACAGTTAGATTGTGATTTTACTGTCAGACGCGCGTACAATGCGTTACGTGATTGACCTACTCTGGACGCATACTTTTACCCAACAGTTTGCGTAATTTTACCCGCATAGTAGGGCCAAAAATACGCGTAGGGAATATTCTACTTTTAACGCGAATAGGGAAAAAACAATTTAATTTTAAACATAGACTTGCCTAAGTAATGAATATTGATTAGATTATTTAAGTATTTTATAAAACTCTCCGTTTGGAAATATTTTTTTTTTGGACGTTCTTGGACCCGAGAAAATAAAGTGCGTGCTCTTGACCCGAATGACTCTTAATAGATCTAAGTACCTAACCTACGAACAAAACGTAACGCTACTACCCCTCAGCTGATAAACGGCATAATGAACCATCCTTCACTTTCTACCAACGTAGGAAATTAGGACGCTGTTTTATTTAAGAACAACATAAATAAAACAGCGCGTCGTCCAAAATACACAAGTTTTCTCCCTAGTGCAAAAATGCAAAGTTCATTTTAGTTTCCGCTCGTGTATGTCAGGTCACAGTCATAAATAACCGTGAATTTATGTCACCCGAGCTTGTTTTGCAGCGAAATAAAAGTATTTTACGTCGCCACAGCTCGTCGCAGTTGAGTTTGCAGAAGCACAGTAGAAATAATTACGCAGTAATACAAATCCGTACTACAAACGTCTGACGCGGCGCACTCACACAGAAACGCGTCTATACAGTAAGCGTAAGTTCATGTCGGGGCAATTCGCGTGCCGAATTTTCATGTCATGTCAAATTTCGATATTCAGCTCAATCGACCACAAGTTTTCAAAAGCCTTCACAAGTCGAGGCAAGCCATCTGTACAGTACAATTGCCCTCGAGCAGGGAAATTGCGTATTTTGCGAATATTTTTTAGTTTAAAATAAACTTCCTTGCCCGTGGGATGTAATCACAACTTTGCCATTTTTTTTATCTAATCAATTTTTAATGAACTTTTCAGTTCTTGATTTGGATCCTCCAGCAATTGAATTGACTTGGCGATAATGTTGAAGTTTGTGTCAACGATCAATAAATCTGATTTTAAATTGCGATCACAATTTTTTTTTGATTCATTTAAGTAGATGAGATTTTGACTTTAAGTGCTTATTTATATTCTATTTTTTCCTTTTAATATTGATATTGCAAACAGTACATCGCGTGGCTTCGTCCGTCGTAATAAAATCCGGGTATTGTGTCAAATCCATACTGTGAATGTAAATACTGTGATCATACGTGCACTTTATTAGGACTCCACTTGAAATTCTTGAATAGCCACTCTAGATACGATGTGCATTGGATTATTTAAGTTAATATAAACACTTCGCGTAATGTAATTAGATTTTCAACTATAGTTGTATTTTTATGACATTTTATGTCATTTGACGGACATTATTTTAAAAATATATTAGGTTGGACAGAAGGTAAGTATATTTTATGGTTAAGAACATTAAGGGGACGTAGGTTCGTGGTCTTCTCTCCCTCTCACTGAGCATAAGCGTGAGCGAGATGGAAGTGCGTGTTTGGAAGCGCGGATATCATGTTTTATAATTTTATTTTTTGTGCGTTTTAAAAAATAAAAAAATAATAGCTGATTTCCCTCAAACATAACGTTGCCGATTTTTAGAACCAATTTAATATGTTTAGCTGTTGTACATAATTTGTTACGATTTTTTTAAGTGTATTTTAGACCTATGTTCGTGATTTTTTTCTATGGAGCGAAAGTCAAAAACTCAGGGTTCGAATAGCTGATTTCCCTCGAGAAAAGCCTCAAGATTGCTAATTAAATTGATAGCAGTCGTATTATAACCCAAACAAGAGTTACGATTTTTTAAAAATCAGTTTTTGGAGCTCACGTCGCCTTAAGTGAATATTCAAATGTATTTGTTTTTTATGCCAACTATACCCTTTGCCACCAATACAGCACGTTGATAACGATCTTTATATAATTACTAGTGTTAGTTATTGCAAAGTAAAAGAACCAGGACACTCACGTGTACGAGGTGACTATAGAGTGTACTCTGGTCCAATGTATGAGAAGCTGATTGTCCATCCTGTCAGCTATAACGGCCAGGAGGCTGTTGCGGCTGTCCCGCAGGCGCCGGAGCGCGGCTGCGCATCGCGCACGCATGATGGCCGGGAAACCATCCACGCGCGCGTGCGCGAACATACCGGACGCGCTACACCAGCGTGGCAGCCGCAACAGCGCCCTGAACGCGTTATTATACTGGACGCGGAGAGCACCCAGCGCCCGCCAGCGAACATCTGGTGGATAATTAGGGCGTTTTCTTATTAAACTACAAATCAATAAAAATGTCTACAATAGTAAAAAGCATAAAAAGTTAAAAACATCGAAACAGTACAAGAATTTCCACTACTAGGTTTAGTCATAGACACACATTTAAACTGGAAAGCACATGTCAACAAAATTAGGAATAAATTGTCAAGCTTCATTTATGCATTTTGTGAAATAAAGAAAACTACTGACCAGCAAACTGCGCTAACTACTTATTATGCGTATGCATACGCATGGTTAAAGTATGGTATCATTTTGTGGGGAAACAGTACGGACGCCCCAGATCTGTTCATACTACAAAAAAAACTCGTTCGAATCCTAGTGAATATCAAAAACACGGACACATGTAAGCCACATTTCCGAGAACACAATTTACTCACTCTACCAGGAATTTATATCTTAGAAATCTGTAAATTTACAAAAAAATACATAGATCTATTTAAAAAACGTGAAGAAGTGACATCTAGATCCCATTCAGTCGGGCGTAAAAACATTCTAATACTGCCTTCGTCAAAACTAACAATGCACTCAAAGAGTACCTACATTATGTCAGTAAAAATCTTCAACAAATTGCCGGATGAAATAAGAAACGAAAAGCTAGATGTAGTTTTCATTAAACGTTTAAAAAAACTGCTGATCTCAAAATGCTATTATACAGTCGCGGAATACTTCAACGACAAATTCGTATAAGTACATTATTATTTTAGTAGTATTTTAGACTATATGAATGTTATGGAATTCAAGAATTTCTTCCCTCTTATCAAATTTAAATTTAAGTTTAATTTTTACTTGTTCTAAAGCAAAAATTTTAGGATTATAAATTTAGGATAGGTACGTTTCAAATACTTTTGTGATTGTTATATTATATTATATATTATGCTACGCCCTTACAGGGTTACCATGTATGACCTTACCTTATTTGTAACACCTTTGTAACCATGGTTTCTGCATTAAATAAACATAAACATAAAAAGTTACGGAAAAGTAAATATGAATAATATTTTTATATATTTGAACTCGAAAATTTCTCCTCTTTCATCTGATACCCTGATGAATATGAGACGGATCAAGCAAAATGTATTATTCGCTGCCCTAAACCCAAAACCTAAGTGAGGAAACTGTTTATATTTTTCATAATTAATGGACGCAGCTGAAAAGTCTCTCTCACTTTTGGGTAGTGTAATACCTTAATAATAAATGGGCTCAAACTTAGTTTTCAACCAGTAAGTCTAAGCGTAATGTAACAAGACCAAACCGGGATTGACAATATCGGTCCATCGTTAAAAACCCGGCTTACCCAATGTTGAAAGAGGATTTACAAACGGATCCTTTACTGGCGAGTTTCCTGCTTATTTATGTACACTGTTTGTATATTATTTCCTGGCCATTATGCACGTGGAGCAGCGAAGCTAGCATGACCGCTTGTATGTCGGACATTACGCATTCGTGCCTTACCAGTAAATATGTGATTGCAAGACAAAATAAAAAATCGGCCAAGTGCGAGTCGGAACTCGGCAATTAGTGTTCCGTACTTTCAGTTATTTTAAATGATTCATATTTCATCTCCCGATTTTGAAACTAACCACTTAGTACTAACGAAACTGCTTGATCTGTTGAATGGAATTCAACAAAAAATTATATGTCAATATCTTCGATTCTCAAACAAAGTTTGTGTAGGCTAAAAAATTTTTCTACGACGTGTATAACTAACGAATCTTGGAAATTTCTAAAAACTTTGTCAATCGAAGTTCTGTCTCTAGTAGTATTTGTGTCATTTAACATCTGTGTAAAACCGATACTGTAATCTCCACTTATAATAAATCTCTAAATTAAAAAAAGAATCAGCCAGTTTGAAACTAAGCTTTGCGCGGTTCGAATGTTCTCAGCATCCCATGAACGGAAAAATATGAAACATTTTATATAGGTACATTATTATTCTAGCTGCAACTTAGGATAGTTTTTATCCGACTGCGACAGTTAATTAATTTTCCGAAATATACGACTTCATTTAATTTTTCATTTATTTTTATTGATTAGTCAGCTATAAGAACCGTCAAATTTTCGTCAAAATGGCGGAATTGCTTTGCCTTTCACTTATTAATAATTTAAATCCCGTCTACGATAGACCTTTACGAGACAAATGCTAAAATATAAACCATAAAAAAATATTCGATTCTGATATGAGAACTTATATGCGCAAATGTCGTTTTATGTCGTAATTTCAATAAATGAAATCAACAAATTTGAACAATATAATTAACACGAATTTGTTTTTTTTGAATGACAATGGCACGCGCTCGGCGCATTCAGCCAAAGTACCTGCGGCGCTACCACGAAAACCGATACTCAATGTTCATATATTTGCATCCCTGTCACTCGAGTATGGTTAGTGCGATGGAGATAGAGATACCCGAATATTTTCGAATTCCGAAGTTCGTGGTTATAGCTCAGGAATCGAAAATATGGTAAATAATCATAATGTATTTTCTCGAAAAAGAATTTAAAATAAATATAGTCAAATGGAGAAAAAAACAAAGCAAGAGGTTATATAGGTAATGATTAAGTTATAAGAGTCCAAAGTTTTAAGAGGGGGTATGTTCTGTCCCTTTTCCGCAAAACGCACCTTCATATGAAACGATTGTTTTTTACTATGACGCTCGAGTATATTGACGTCACAGTCTCTCATCGTTTTCTCACTCTAACAAGCGACATTAAAACGGATGTAGCTTCATAATTTTTTGAGATATTTGAATGGGAGTTTCATTATCTTCTACTCGTATCTATTTATACATAATAAATGCCTATGTCCTGACTGACTTATTCACTCAATCACTCACTCACTCACTCATCAACGCACAGCCGAAACTACTAATCTTAGAGAGTTGATTTTTGCACAGTATGTTGCTTTTATAACGTGGGCTAGGGATAAAAAGGGATTTTTGAAAATTCTACCCCTAAGGGGGTAAAATGGGGGTGCAAAGTTTGTATGGGAGAACCTTTTTTTTTGAGCTATAGACTTAAACTTTGTAGAAAAATTAGTTATTAGAATACAAATGAAACACTTTCAGCGTTTTGGAAAATTCCACCCCTACGGGGGTAAAATAGGGGTGCAAGGTTTGTAGAAAGATCAGTCATTAGAATACAAATAAAGAACTTTCAGGGTTTTAGTAAATTCTACCCCTAAAGGGGTAAAATAGAGTGCAAAGTTTGTATGGGAAAAACTACTTTTTTTTAAATAGAGACTTAAAACTTTGTAGAGAAATTATTCATTAGAATACAAATAAAGTACCTAGATTCAGTGTTTTAAAAAATCTACCCCTAAGGGGGTAAAATAGGGGTGCAAATTTTGTATGGGGGAAACAATATTTTTTTTAAATAGAGACTTAACACTTTGTAGAAAGATTAGTCATCAGAATACAAATTAAGTACTTTCAGCGTTTTAGAAAATTCTACCCCTAAAAATAGGGGGCTAAAATAGGGGTGCAAAGTTTGTATGTGGGAAACTATTTTTTTAGCTAGAGTCCTAAAACTTTGTAGAAAGATTATTTAAATACAAAGAAAGTACTTTCAGCGTTTTGGAAAATTTCACCCCTAAGGGGGTAAAATAGGGTGCAAAGTTTGTATGGGAAAAACATATTTTTTTTTAATAGAGACTTAAAATCTTGACGAAAAATTACTTATTAGAACATGAAAAATACTACATTCGGCGTTTTACAAAAATCATTCCCTAAGGGGGTTAAAAAAGGGTGCAAGGTTTGTATGGGGAACACTTTTTCTTAGCTAGACACTTAAAACTTTGTAGAAAGATTACTTATAAAAATACAAAAAAAAAGACTTTCAGCGTTTTAAAAAAATCTATCCCTAAGGGGGATAAAAAGGGGTGCAAAGTTTTTATCAGGGAAAGTTTATGTTTTTGAGTTAGAGACTTGAAACTTTGTAGAAATATTACTTATTAAAATACAAAAAAAGAACACAAATCGTTTTAGAAAATTCCACCCCTAATAGGGCTTTTAAGGCTAAGCTTTGTATGGGCAACACTTTTTTTGAGCTAGAGACTTAAAAGTTTACGAAAAAAGTTCTTTCAGCGATTAAAAAAATTCAACCTCTAAGGGGGTTTAAAAAGGGGTTCAAATTTTAAATGGCGAGCAATAAAATTTTAAAGTGTGAGTAAGAGATTTTTAACTTCGGTCTTATTCTGTACGTTAAAAGACTACAAAACTGATTTCAGAGTTTTTCCAAATTCATCCCCTAAGAGTGTTAAAATTGGTTCAAAGTTTGAGTATTTCAAGGCATTTTTAAAGTATGAGATTTTTAACTTTGGTTTTAGACTGTTTGTTCACAAACTAGAAAATGAACATCAACTTTTTTTTTAATTATCCCCTAAAAGAGGGTTCAAATTTTGTATTGAGAGAAATCATTTTCTAAGACGATAAAAAGTTCTACGCGGACGAAGTCGCGGGCAACAGCTAGTGTTAAAATATGTGGTTATATTACTTATTATACTTTTTAGAACTTCACGTTAAAATCACCAACAATTATGTATTATCACGTGATCCATGCGGTTTCGTGAGATACGTTTATTTAACCCCTAAAGTACCCTTTTTATTGATGGAACTGTCAATGTCACCATAGTGCTCACGAACCTAATTTGATAGCCACAATGTGTCCAAGCAAGTTTGTTTAGGTCGTATAGAATGTCCTATTGAAACTATTATAGCAACATCCATTCGCAAAGCCTTTTTTCGGTTTAGGTTAGATTTACATTGATTGAATTCAGTATTTGGGCAAGAGTTACGTCATGCTCTGGGTATTGACTGAGCTGGACCTAAACTAACACGCTGTTTTCTCTAGAAATCCATTTCGAATATTAGAGTTACGGTACGGACCTAAAAGATAAAAACGGAACCCTTATGTCGACTCCTACGGAGGCATTGTGGACTCGACGATTTTTCCAATAACTGCCTTCTCGCTTCAAAGACTTAAGCTTCTTAAATTTAATCGATAATCGTCTGCTAACAAATAATCCAGTAATTTTGTCGCTTGAAAGTACGTGGTAGTTTGCGTCAAATCCGATAGTTCTGATTTTTTATCCAATGAATAATCCAAGTTTGTGACCTCGAGCGCCAAACGCAACTTTGTCAAAAATCGAAAATACCACGAAATCCCTAAAGAACTCGTTTTTGATAGAACCGTTTAAGGGCCTTTTAAAGTAGACTAAATTTGCTACAATATGAAACTAGAACTGTCTCTGTAGACTCGATAGTTTCCGAGATAAAGCTTTTAAACACTCTCAATTTTCTCGTTACTTGCAATTTTTTGCAATATTTTAGACGTCGCGGGATGAAGTTCCAAGTGCCCCCGATGGAGTTTGCTAGTGTTGCGAAGTTCGAAAAATTATAAACTTTGAAAGGTTTTATCTCGGAAACTATTGGGTCTAGAGAGACAATCTAGTCTCATATTGTAGTAAATCTAGTCTACTTTAAAAACGTCCTGAGAAGGTACTATCAAAAACTAGTCCTTTACAGTTATAATATAATAAAAACTTTCGCAGTATTTTCCATTTTTGACAAAGTTGCGATCGGCGCTCGAGGTCACAAACTTGGATTATTCATTGGACCAACATCATAAACAAGTCTGCAAAAAATAATAATATAAAGATCTCTCGTGATTTCGGACCACGCAATTGACGTCATCCTGTATAAGGTTCATCATCATCATAACAGCCGAAAGACGTCCACTGCTGGGCATAGGCCTCCCCCAAAGAGTGCCAAAATGACCGGTCCTGCGCCACCCTGTTTAAGGTTGCTGGCACCCAAACGACGTGGATCATTAAGTAGGTATTAGGTACGTGAAATACGGGCTCAATTTAACACCTATAAATCGCACTGCAAAGGTAGGTAGGTAAGTATATATAATCAATGTGATTGACGAAATGTTTTAGCTCGGTCAATCTATGATAAATTAGCTACTTACCCGTATTATAGACAACGCAAGCAAAGCAATGTCATTAAAATGATTGCTTAAGTTTGTCCCGAAGAACCATTCTAAATACTGGTGAAAGAATTATTGAAATACTCTGTCAAGGGTGAAGGACTGAAGATAGTTAGGTACGGGAATTAGTAGATTACTACTAGATTACAAACTTAAAAACGTATGCTATGCCATACTCTTATATGCCATCACAAAGCAGTAGCTGTGAGTAAGTACACTCACTAATTTTACCCCTTTATTATATTAGTATCCAAATTATAGTACAGATTAGTATAAATAAGTAGTGGATTTGCAGCACTTGGTGAGATCGAAGAGTGATAACAAGTAACTCACGCTAAACTTGCCGGCAATGCGATTACGTATGAACAAGAATAAAGATGAGTGACCCGTGTTCATTCGATTTTAATTGACGCGTAATACCAGATCACACAGACGCGTCCGTGTGATCTGGTTAATTGATAATGAACCAGTTGATATGAAAGCCTCGTCATGATAAGATGAAATCAATGTTCAATCTATCAAAGTGCCCCAAAGGCGCGTGCATACTGAAGTCAATTTGAAATGTGGCGCTTATGTCTCAAAATAGTCTCCGCAGTTAAATATAATGTCACGTTTTGGTAAATAAGATTGATCTATTATTTGGGACGGCATCGACACGGTCGAGAATCGAGACGTATTTCTCTCTTTTAAGAATAAGTCGGCCGTGCGATCACGGTCCAACGAAATTGGGCTTTAGGGACTAAGTATCTATTTACAGTGGCTTTACAAATAATAATGTTTAATGGTATTTTCGTTACAATATTTATGTAGAATAGGCATACTACCTACTAAAGAACGAAAAAAATACGTCTTGAAATGATGAGCTTCCCGTTTCGTAAGCCATAAAGGACAGAATAGAGGGACTCACACGCACATATATACACACATGGGTGACAAAGATGTAAGTATAGACAATACCATAAGAGGGAACGAGGTACAATGTCAAATCTCCTGTCCATCAGCGCGTATTGGCTTTATTGTTTGTCACCAGCGTGTTTATCACCACCTGTACTGAAACTGACGTCACGGATATAATACGACTAAAGTATATATACATGAGATGTAGAGGATGTATTAGTATTCTGATCCTTCTTTATTAAGTCTGGTTAATTTACTTCTATCCCTTTTGGGTATTCGCTAGGACTCCATCTATTGAATCCTCTATCTACGCAAAAGTAAGCGCATAGGTAGTATAGGTACAATTAGTTCAACTCATCGTTGCGGAGGGTTGTAGCTACGGTTGAGGACTTTAATTGTTGATCCAATTAGGTGTCAACTAATTTTATTTATAAGTTAAGATATGAAGTGTCCAGTAATAAGTGAGCTCTAAATGGTTCAACAATTAGAGTCCGTGACTATACGTGTGCGTTCGCTTATAACTATGGAGGTATAATTTGTGTGGCAGTGACACGGCAGTTGTCGTTAAAGGCGCACGCACACAAATTCAATTCCTTTATTGGGACCCGTATCCGTAAATTTTCATAGAAATTAAATATACATGTTTAAATTTTTATCTTTGACACTCGTGGATTAGATTTCTTTACTTCTATTCCGAATTCCAAATTGATACTTTGCATTAGTAGTTCCTGAGATATTTAACATTGTGACAGACAGACAGACATACGGACGGTAGCTCATATGCGTAGAGCGATCCCGCCGGACTGACCAAAGGCTGCGCAGGCGCAGAATAAATGATAGTTACGTACAGAAGGATCTGTGTCTAACAAAACAGTTAGAAAATTTACTTTCGTCTAGTTAAGGTTGTCGCATTTTGTGTAACATAAAATTCGGGTTAATTTGCACCTCGGGAGTGTGCGAAAGCTGAGTTTGGCTGAAGTGGCAAGAGAAACAGGCCTGGCGCGGGTTAGGGTTAGAATATAGTTTTAGACATTTTCCACTATTATCTTCTATACATATAATAAAGCTGAAGAGGATCGAAAGTCTGTACATGGAAGATATTCGAAAAAAATTGGCTAGGGATACTTAGAATCGATAACAGAACACGTTCCAACAGTTTTTAGAATTTTTGTCTGTTTGTCTGTTTGTCTGTTTATCTGTTTAATCTATTTATCTGTTTGTCTGTTTATCTGTTACGTGAAAACGGCTGAACCGATTAAAATGAAATTTGGTATAGAGATAGTTTGAGTCTTGGGGAAGGACTTAGGGTAGTTTTTATCCTGGAAATCAACCCCTAAGGGGGGTGGAAATTTGTATGGAGCTACTTAAACCGCTGCACCGATTTGGATGAAATTTGGTATATGATTAGTTTGAGTCCCGGAGAAGGTTAAAGGATAGGTTTCATCCCGAAAATCTTCCCTTTAGGGGGTAAAATGGGGGGGTGAAAAATTGGATGTAACACATTTTGATGAAATTTGGTTTAGAGGTAGTTTAAGTTCTGGGGAAGGACATTGGATAGTTTTTATTCCGGAAATCTTTCCCTGAGGGGGTGAAATGGGGTGTGAAATTTTGGATGGACTCCATTTAGATCAAATTTGGTATAGATATAGTTTGAGTCCTGGAGAATGACAATGGATAGTTTGAATCCCGAAAATCATCCCCCAAGGGTATGAAATAGGGATGTAAATGTGGATAAATCCCATTTAGTTAAAATTTGGTATAGAGATAAAAGGAGTCCCAGGGAAGGACAATGCATAGTTTTTATCCTAAATCATCTCCTGAGGGGGTGAAATGAGGGGTGAAAATTTGGATAGAACCGATTTAGATGAAATTTGGTATGGAGATAGTTCAGAGTCCTGGGGAAGGACTTAATATAATTTTTAGTCCAGAAATCATCTCTTTAGGGGGTGAAATGGGGTATGAAAATTTGGATGGAACCTATTTACGGTATAGCGAGTTGGAGTCTTAGGGAAGGACATAGGATAGTTTACTCCTGAAAATCATCCCATAAGGGGGTGTAATTGGGGGTGAACATTTGGTTGTGACCCATTTTGATGAAATTTGGTATAAAGATAGTTTGAGTCCCGGAGTATGACAACGGATTGTTTTAATCCCGAAAGTCATCCCCTCAGGGATAAAATAGGGGGTGAAAATTTGGATAAAACCCATTTAGATGAAATTTGGTAAATAGATAAAAGGAGTCCTAGGGAAGGACAATGCATAGTTTTTATCCCGAAAAATCATTTCCTGAGGTGGTGAAATGAGGGTTGAAGATTTGAATAGAACCCATTTAGATGAAATTTGGTATAGAGAGAGGTAGGGTCCTAGGAAAGAACATAGAATATGTTTTATTCCGGAACACATAAAAGGAGGAAATCATCCCCTAAGGGGGTGAGAAATGGTGGATGAACATTTGGATTGAACCCACTTACGGTATAACGATAGTTAAGGAAGGACATAGGATAGTTTTTATTCCGAAAATCATCCCCTAAGGGGGTGTAATTGGGGGTAGAAATTTGTTTGTGACACACTTTGATAAAATTTGGTTGAAAGATAATTTGAGTCCTGGAAAAGGACATATAATAGTTTCTATTCCAGAAATCATCCCCTAAGGGGGTGAAATGGGGGTGAATATTAAGATGTAGCCCATTTAGATGAAATTCGGTATAGAGATAGTTTGAGTCCTGGAGAATGACAACGGATAGTTTTTATCCCGAAATCATCCTCTAAGGAGGTGAAATAGGGGGTGAAAATTTGGATTGAACCCATTTACGGTATAGCGGTAATGGGGAGTCCTGGGGAATATGAACATTACATAAGTAAATATATGTATGTGACGTTCCAAGGGTAAAGGTACCTTATGGCGGCCTTAGTTTTGAAGATTTTTTCTAAAACGGGGTAAAAAATATGTTTTGTTATGGCTATTTTGAAAACTATTAGATGTAACATTTTGTTGAAGTATTTTTATTTTTAATATAAAACGTTTAAATTACAAGTCAGTTAATTTAATCCTACGGTTTAGTAGAAAAGGTCCTTACGGCCGTGTGATATGAAAATATGCAAAATTATACTGAAAATAGCCTACATGAATATATACCCTTTCCTTCATACAATCCATACTAATATTACAAATGCGAAAGTAACTCTGTCTGTCTGTTACCTTTTCATGCTTAAACCGCTGAACCGATTGAGATGAAATTTGGTATAGAGATACTTTGAATTCCGGGGCCTTCCCAAAGAGTCCTTACTAAAGATAGTTTTTATCTGGAAATTCATCACCTAAGGGGGTGAAAAGGGGGGAGAAGGTTCGATATAAACGAGTTCCGCGCGGACGAAGTCGCGGGCAAAAGCTAGTGAAATAATATGTTAGTGTCCGCATTTCAACAAAGCCACAAAGGAATCCGTCTTTAGAAAGAATCCTTGCAAATTTCCGCCAGTCTAATAAACAATATAAACAAACATTCTTCTTCATAACAAGCCAACCGCTAAGAGAATCTTAAAAAACAATATGCGCGATTGTCCGAACACAATCACTTGAATTTCAACTCTATTCTCAAAGTAGAAGACACAGTTTGGTATACAAGTTAGGTAAGATGTTGCGAAAAGTGTTTGCACAGTAAAGTCTCAAGCTTTTTTTCGAAACGTGCGAACTCGCGGAGTTGGAAATTGATAGGATTTGGGGCTGGTATTTAAATACAATGGTGGACAACTCGTCTTAGACGAACCAGTGTTAAGGGGGTGATCCATTTGCGAGCCGGTGGGCCAACGGTAATATATCGTTAGCTCGTTGGCTCGAGTGATCCATTGGCGAGCAAAACAGTCGAATCTCAGACATTTCAAGCATGCGCAACGAGCCAGCGAGCCAAACCGCTGGTTGGGAGGGTGATGGGAGGGGGGAGTGGGGAGGGTGGTCTTGTTGACCACGCGACGTCCACTCGTTGACGACGCTCGTTTCCACGATGACCACGCGAGGTTCACTGGTGACAACGTGGCGTCCACCCGTGGACCACCTGTCGACAACGAGTGGACGCCCAACGACGAGGCGGTACCGGGTGGTTGTAATGAGCTGTGACCTTAAAGATAGTATTTTTCACAATCGTGTTATAATAGAGAGTTTTTAAGTCGAGTACCGTGTTTAGGCCACGAAGCTTGCTGAGTGGCCTAAGTAAGGTACGAGATTAAAAAGCTTGATTATAACACTATTGTGAACAATACTTTTTGTACGAGTTCATTAAAATTAATTTTCTACGAGTCAACTGAACTAATTAAACAAACTCGATACTGTTGAAACGAAGTGCAGCCTATCGCTCGTACGCTCGTTGATATCTTAAAAGACATCAACGAGCGTACGACATCAACGAGTAAACTCAATAATAAAAGCGATTTTATTGGTCCAATTCATTACAGTTCGGTAAAGCAGCCACGTGATTGGTCGAATTTATTTTAGTTCTATTTTCAATTTTTTTTCGGTTGTCTAGAGCGTATCGAAACAGTTATTTCGGTTGTTTCGGAAGTAACAGACTATTCAACGATGAAAAGAGTGACGTTGCAGTATCACATATTTTAATCGTCGAGTACAAAAAAGCTTTTTTAATACAGTTGCTCAAAAAGTGGTACTTTTTGTAGCTGCAAATCGTGCGCAAAGTTGTATTTTGCGCACTAGTGCTTTTTACTTTTCCACGTGTATTGAACGACGTTTTTTAATACAGTTGCGAAAAAATAAGAAAAACAACAAGTAAGGAATTTGAAACTTTTATATTATTAATTCTGTAACATCATTGTAATACAGTTGAAAAATAATAAAGTTGTAGGTAAAAAAAAATTTTAAACAGTTCTTACTTGTTTTTTTTCTTATTTTTTCGCAACTGTATTAAAAAACGTCGTTCGATACACGTGCGGAAATGTCATTCTTCACTCGTCCCGAGTCTTACCACTCGCCTACGGCTCGTGGCAAGATATCTCGGCACTCGTGGAGTAATGACATACTTTCCGCACTAGCATCGAAATGTACTATTTCGTATGCATCCTTAAGTTGCATTTCATTTTTGTTGTGAAATAAATCTTGACTATAACTTGACAAATATCCTACTTTATACGAACAAAAAAATCGTCTTTGTTCGTAAATTCGGTTGTCAAAATGTTCGTTTATTTGAACAAACAGAAATCTGCCCAGATAAGTATCAGCTTTGTTTCTCGAAGAAACAAACTGGGTCACCTACTTTGTTGAGGTATTTTGATGAACATTTATAGTAAGTTTTTGATATCAGTTTAATTGTAAGACTGTCTGCCGGACAGATAGACAATGGCTGTTAATGCTGATAAAATATACCTAACGGGGAGTTTGTAACAGGAGATTTGTTTGTAACCGGGCATTTCTATTTTAAACCCCCGACGCAATAACACCGGGTGTTATAAGTTTGACGTATCTGTGTGTCTGTGTATTTGTGGGTCTGTCTGTGGCATCGTAGCTCCTAAACGAATGGACCGATTTTTATAACAAGCTTTATATTAACTTACACTGTTCGTATGTATGTAAATATGTAAGTATGTAAGTTGTCCATCAAAATTTGCAATCCGTTTTGCAGTCACTTCCCGTTATCCATTGAGCTGAAATTTTGCAAGCATACGTATATCGCATGACAATAAAATATTATGATGAATTGGAGCTGATCTGATGCTGGAGCTGGAAGGTGGCCATAGGAACTCCGCAATAAAACGACCAACCCCATCGAGTTTGGGCTCGTTAGAATCGTCTCAATGATTACTTGATGATGGTATGCAGAAAAGTACAGTCGGCAGTAAAATCTTGTACCAAAAATGACATTTTTGACAGATACTTAATTAATAGCTACGTTTCAATAAAATCGATTCAACCGTTTTTGAGATATTGAATTTTTCAACTTTTCTAAGTTGTTAATTATACGATGTATGGGTACCTAAGCCTAAATGCAGTTATATTTAAGTGGTAGTAGTAGTTCACAGGTTATTGCACATAACAAGTACACAATCACACACTGCCAAGAATCGCTTCCTATTTGATCAACTTCCGTTAGGTAATAATTCCTAAAATGGTTTTTAATGTCTTAATGCAAAATATAATAATTTATCTGTGGGGCAAGAGTCACCTAAAGCTGTTCTGCCGTTTTAAGGTGTCTGAGTACGTAACAATCATCCAAACTTACAAACGTTTGCAATTAAATTATGAGTATAAAGTGAAATTACTACGTTATGGTTTTCAATACTTGTGTGAATATTGTTATTTTAAATAAGAGTCATCATCATCATCATCATATCAGCCGAAAGACGTCCACTGCTGGACATAGGCCTCCCCCAAAGAGTTCCAAAGTGACCGGTCCTGCGCCACCCGCATCCAGCGGACTCCAGCGACCTTTAGGTACCAGGTCATCAGTCCACCTTGTGGGAGGCCTACCAACGCCGCGCCTTCCGGTACGTGGTCGCCACTCGAGAACCTTTCCGCCCCAACGGCCATCAGTTCTACGTGCAATGTGCCCCGCCCACTGCCACTTAAGTTTAGCGATTCGGAGGGATATATCGGTTACCTTGGTTCTGCTGCGGATAGCCTCATTTCTGATGCGATTACGCACAGAAACTCCCAACATAGCCCTCTCCATTGCCCAAATAAGAGTCATGTATTACTATTATTATAAATTATTAAATTTAGTTCCGTTTGCATCATTTTGAGAGCTGTATTATCTGTATTGCTGTATTGCTGCGAGCACGAAATCGGAGCCCCGGCAGAATGTAGAAGCCTAGAGCTACTTTCCTCCTTCCAAGTTGCCACCTTCTAACAATATGAAGCTAGGTGAAAGGCTTTTCTTTTCAACAGAGCCTTGTGCCCTGGCCGACGACCAAAGAGAAAGTAAGATCGATGCAATATCCTTCCATAAATCTCGCACGTAAGGAAACCCATAGGTAGGAACCTTCTTAAAATTTCAAAAGAATGCATTACTTCTGCGGCGGCAAGGGATAAATTAAGGCACCACAGAACACCAGTGAGCTCTGGCAAAAGCCTGAAGGCCGAATTTCTTTGGAAGGCTAAAAAGACTCAGAAGCAGAACCTCTTCATCACCTCCATCCCAGTAATTTTATATGAGACCGAAGACGAACTTCAAGGTCCGCTCAAGATCCTGCTGTAACTTATTAAAAAACATACTCTACATCCAGTATAGTAAAATTTCACTTAAAGCCCTCCATCTTGGACGAATGGTTCTCAATTTCATTTTAATTGTAATATTATTTTTGCCTCCGTAGGTAAAATTGTTAATGAAACTTATTGTACCTAGAAACAATTTTAACTTTTTAATCGACTTCAAATCAAAATAAGGAGGAGGTTCTCAAACAGGCTATAAGTTTTTTTTAATGTTTGTTACAGTCGCCATCACATACATCGGAGCAAACAAGCAGCTCACAAACATCGCAACACACCTCTATTTTCAAGGCATTATGGTGCATGTGCCGATATTTTTGAACACCTATAGTGTACCTATGTATGTGATGGCGACTGTACCTCAGAACTCCGTCATTTATGAACCGATTCGTACCTACATATTTTTTTTTCATTTTAAAGTGTATACTTCCAGGTTGGTCTTATTGTTTTCAAAAAGCTAGATAAATACCAAACATTTGCGTGTTCTTGTATTCTTAAGACTTGGCAATTATATGGACATGAAAATAAATAAACCCCAAATATCCGAATTGCTATGCGGCATTATCATAGTGTTCTCCTTGACTTTTCGCTTTTCCGCGAATGGATTACTTACTCGAATTTTCCGCGTTTCCTGTGTCATGTTCATATTTGGTTTTTAAGTTTAATTGACCTGAATTTTTTTTTGCAATTTTGCCACAGTGTCTCGTGCCTTGTAAACATGTTCTCGAGCTTTAAACGTTCTGTAATGCATTCGCCGACAATCAAGAGTTTTGCTGCCAAAAAAAGTTACGTCAGAAAAAAAAACTCATACTTGCCCACGCACTTGGAAGATAGTAGGTAGGTATCGTTTTTCATTCGAAAAAATCTTTAACCATTGTACTTTTCTTTTTGAAAGAAAATTGTCAACGAATTTCTGTTTAGACGTAGTCAATCAGGGATAACCTTACCACTTAGTAATTTCTGAATTAAATAAATGTTCATGAATGCAACTTTAACTGTAATATTAACGCAATGATTACTAATTACATCTTAAAAAAATATTTGCGATTCCTGAAACGTCCAATTTTGTCACCTGTCGCTAACTTTTTCTAGAACCTTCATGATTCACTGCGTTTTTGAAAATCTATCATTCACTAAAAAAATAAAAACTATTATAACTTAAATACAAAAACTACATGCCGGTCGCTGGATTTGAACCTGGGAACACCGAGTTCGTAGTCTATAGGTCAAACCACCGGACTACGTATCAGTTGTTAGAACATGATGAATATTAGAATACCTTGACGTGTTATTTATTACCAAGGTGACGAAACCTGTTATTCTCTGCCGGCGCATCATTATAATCTGTAATCTCCTCACCACCTATTTTTCATCCCATATTTTTCACGTTTTATCCCTACATTTCACAAAGATTGAATGGGGTTATTTTTACTTTCTAGTCAAGTATATGCTTGCCAACTTTCAAGTCTTTAGCTCATGGATTCATGGAGTTCCCATACAACGATTAACCCCATTTTTTACCCACTTTGAAACCTAATCTTTATGATTTTTATAGCCTATAGCCTGGCTGAAGATCCACTTGACCTTTTAGTAAAAGTTTCATATTAATCCATTAGCTCGTTTTCACGTGATGCCGTTACATATAAACAGACAGACAAATTGACAAACAGACAAAAATTCTAAAAACTGTTGAAGTGTGTTCTGTTATCGATTCTAAGACCCCTCAACTGATTTTTTTGCCAATATCTTCAATGTACAGACTTTCGACCCTCTACAGCTTTATGAGATGTATAGATTAGCTCGTTTTCACGTGATGCCGTTACATATAAACAGACAGACAAACCGACAAACAGACAAAAATTCTAAAAACTGTTGAAAGTGTGTTCTGTTATCGATTCTAAGACCCCTCAACTGATTTTTTTGCCAATATCTTCAATGTACAGACTTTCGACCCTCTACAGCTTTATTATATGTATAGATGTATAGATATATAGATAAATAGAAGACAATAAGGAAACTGTTTAGTTTAGGTCTAGTAATATTGTTACTGTATAGCTTCTAGCTAATTAATTTGTATATAATTTAAGACCGTTTGTTTCTAAATAATACAAAAAAATGTGGCAGTCACACTGTATAACATTTACAAGTTGACTTAATTGTACCTCGTACGATTGTGTTAAGTCATGTGTAACCTGTCAGTTTTGTGACGATACATAAGTGTATGACATTATGGTCCATTTTTTAACAACTTTAAATCTTAAAATATAACTGCTCAAACAACTGAGGAGTAATAGAATACAGTACAAATATTTTATATCGCACACCTCAATACATTAATCAAATACAGAACATACATTTATCTCTGGAACTACGCATCAGATGTATTTCACTAACATATTGAATGGGCATCGGCTATAGTATTTTAACCCTCCGCTTCCGTTTTTCGTAAGATGCGTAATCTATAGGTACAGCCATTTAAATTTAATCGAGTGGCATAGACAGATTGACTTGTAATACTTGTAAGCCAGTGTTAGAGGGTCGTGACTCCACATATCAATCGTGGATTTGTTGAAATTGATATGTTCCATCAAATGTTACTAAGAGCATGTCACCTACGAAGTTGGTACATTCTACTGCAAAAAGAGGTAGTACTCATTGTTGCATTTAAAGCTACATGTGATGACACCAGTCGCCTTGTGAAGCCTGAAGTGCGAGATATGGGTCCCGTCATGGGCCTAAAAATATGTTCTGTAGGTAGATGATTGAACTTTGAATAATCTCACCATAGACCGCCGAATATGTGCGATGGAGCGTGGACCCTCCGTGACTCCAATGCCTGTGGAAGTTGGGTCCTCGGTGTTGATGATTTGAGTCAGACATTGAGTTGATTGGTACTTAACGTTTACTTTCGTGAAGACGCGAAGATGGGCGTCCCGAATACGCCGTTGACAGACCTTAATCTAATAAATGGTAATGTGAACTTAGGTTACACTTACAAGGATCGCGTCGCGTGATTTGAATACTACATCAAAATGATTATCATTGTTTCAATTGAAATACCTACTTTACTAATTGTTGAGATAATTAGCATCCGCACATGTTATAAACCACAATTAAACGGTATGAAATATACACGAAAATTAGCTCTTTGCGCAACGCATGCTTTGAAATTGAGTTGCAAGATTCCACCCGAACAAACACTACATACCTACATTGCAAGTTAATAAAAAGTGTATAAAAATAATATAATGATTAAATTAAATTAATAATTTATAATTTTCCTTTGTCACGGAATGGACCCAGCTCAGCATGTTGCTAGCTGTAGGTACAGCCAGCGTAATAGGTCTACGGCAAGGTCCGTTTGTTGAAGGGACGGAAAATACTGGCAAAACAACTTTTGTAATCGGATGAGTACCTAGTTCCAGAGACTAACCTTCTACATACAAACTTACAGCCTCACAGACCTTTTCTTATATTATTTATATAGACGACAATTTTGAGACTGACTGTACATAATAACTTTGTATTAATTAACTCGCGACTAAGGTACTCGTACCTAAATTAGGAAGATTAATTTGACGTTTAGTTTCATTACCTTTCATTAATAATGTAGATAGATACATTAAGTATTCTCTCTATCTACAAATGACTGTAGAGATGATAAGATAATAGAATATTTGTAATTACAGTGATTCTATTTATATAATTAGCTGTCTACCATAAATGACTGAAGAGATCTTATGTCTATTACGATTTCAAGTTTATTAATTTTTTTTTCCATCCCAAGGGGTGAAACACTGGTTGCATTTTCAAGATTCGTAGAATGAGCAACGGTTCCTATAGCTCAGTTGAGAGCGACTGGCCGCATATACCAGGGGACCGATTTTTGACTTTCGAGCGCTCGATTCTTTCACTCGAAAACTGTCAAAAATTATGGATTGCTATTTTGAATAAGCGATAGATAATTTAAAAACGAGTGGCATTGACCAGTCGTATTCAATTCTATCGGTAGAAAGTAAGTGCCTGTAATTTTGACACTACAATCGTATTTAATTTTATTTAATTTTCGAGCGCTCGAAAGTCAAAAATCGGTCCCTCAGAAGGTCGCAGATTCGAATCCATCTTGGAGGGATGTATTGTTAAAAAAATCCCTTTAATTAGAATTTTATTTTCGTTAGTAGACGCTAATGCTTGGTAAAACAACTTAGGAAAGTTGAAAACCCCCCGATATTTACATTTCAAAGTTCAATATCTCAGAAACGGCTGAATCGACTTTGATGAAACGTAGCTAAGAACCATCTCGATCACATCAGCTTACCGATAAAAAAAACCGCATCCAAATCGGTCTATTCGTTTAGGAGCTACGGTGCCACAGACATACACACACACACAGACAGACACACAGACACAGACACGTCAAACTTATAACACAAGGGTGTTGCGTCGGGGGTTAATAATAAAAGCAATGTCACCGATGAACTGTATAATGTTGCAACCCTACCTACCTATATTCTAAAGATGACTTATTGGGGCATATTTCGTGATATTTTAGCTATATCACAAGATTGGCTCACGATCGGTGTAGCCTAGTTGGTAGTGACCCTGCCTACGAAACTAGAGGTCCTGGGTTCGAATCCCGGTAACGGCATTTATTTGTGGGATGAGCACGAATGAGTTCCTGAGTCATGGATGTTTTTAATGTATTTAAATAAGTATTGTAGCACAAATACGTTAATAGTCGTGCAAAAAGGACAGCGACGCGCAAAGCAGGTAGCGGGCGTCTTCCGCCGCTCGCTGGGGCCCGGCCAGACGCTGTTTTTTCATTATAGATTTATGTTCGCGCGCATTCTGCGCGCCAAAACAAAGCACCAGATGACCAGACGACGCCACGCTACGGAAGAGCGTCACCCCCCGATGTCACGTAGGCACCCACGCCACCAGATGGTATAAAAGGGCAGACTGGTGGCTGGAATATGCAGTTGACATCCCAGTCGCCTCCAAGCTAACACCTTGCTCTATACCAAGCAGTCCCGGTCACACATTGCATAAACCCTCTATGGTCGCAATTCCGACCGCGAACTGCCTTGGATAGTGAAGGGTGTAAGCCGCCTCCTTACTTAGTACGGAACAAGCACCGTCCCGATCACACATTGCGTAAACCCTCTATGGTCGCAATTCCGATCACAAACGGTGCAACCCGGAATAAGTACGGCGGAAGCCTAAGCGCGGAGCGTAACTCGTCCCACTCGTCTAAAAGCTATATATTGTCGCACTTACGTCTTTGTCAAAAGTGAATAACTAACTATCAAGTGTATTGTGAACTTTGTGAACATTAACAATTATTAAGTGAAAGAACTTTTGTTTATTGAATCGAACCTGTGAAAATAAACGAATCTTACTAGAATCGTTGTTTGCTGTTCTGTTAGCCAGGCCTGAATCCACCTTCATCTTATTAGAGTACCGGCTTATTGGAATCTCAAACCCAATTGGTCTATTCTCTCTAGAAAAGGGTGCGTTATCATCACACGTAACCACCTTTTCCTACAACTGGCGCCCAACTAAGTGGCCCTGGCTAACGAACCTAGAACACGAGCGCAGCACAAAGTAACGAAGATGTCCATCAACATGACCGAGGAGCAGCTGCAGAGGATAATCGCAGCCTTGGCCCCGGCGAGTAAGAGGGGATCATTCGCACAGTGCAACGCGACTTACGACGGAAGCGGCCGCAGCGAAACAGTGGAAACGTTTCTATCGGCGGTAAACGTGTACAAGAAGCTGGAAGACATCGAGGACGAGAACGCGCTAGAAGGCCTCACCCTGCTGCTAAAAGGGGACGCAGCAATATGGTGGGAAGGGGCAAAGTCCGAGGTAGGAACTTGGACTAAGTTCCAGGAGCGGATCAGACACGCGTTCGCTCCAAAAACACCTGCATACATCCTGTATCAGGAAATAATCGGGATAAAGCAGGATGTTACAACCCCAACCGAGAAGTTCGTCGCGAGGAAGAGGGCTCTAATAGCCCAGCTACCGGTACCAGCCCCAACAGAAAACCAGCAAATCCACATGGTGTATGGCCAACTGCATTTACGAATTCGAGAGCGGGTACCGAGAAGCGCAATTAACTCCTTCGACGACTTATTGAAGCTCACACGCAGCACAGAGGAAATCCTTCAAGAAGGTGGTCCCACGGACAGAGCGAAAGCACCAGAAACATCAATTATCAAACACATTGGCACTTCTAGGCGACCTCACTGTGGGTTCTGCAGAAAGAATGGACACGGTGAAGAAGAATGCCACCTCAAGAAGCTCCAGCAGCAACCACGCTCAACGGCAGGGGGAGACGTGAGCACGAACACTCCGTTTACAGAAATCGCCTGCTATGGGTGTGGCAAACCTGGCGTCGTCCGCAGCAAGTGCCCAGACTGCTGTAAGGAATATCCACAGCCAGGAAATCAGCGCACGTATGGAGATATTGAGATAGCATCACTGGACGTTGAGAAGATCAGTTATACTACATTCAAGAACGATGTATTGGAAGTTGATTCCATCCAGAGGGAGGCAGAAAATGTAAACGGATGCCAGCAATCACCAGCCATGAAGAGATTCAGCTCCGTGCCAAAATTATTACTGATAGCAGATTCACTTTCAAAAGCTCGGGAAAAGAGCGAAGAAAGAAGAAAAGAAACGGCAGATAAGAAACGTCGGCAAGGTCCAATACTTCAGCCTGGTGACCTTGTAATGGTCACTAGCCACACTACGAGCAGTACGAGTCGTGGTGTAATTGCAAAGTTGGCACTGCGACGAGATGGTCCCTACGTCATATTACAACGACACGGACCAACGTCATACGAGGTGAAGCGTAATGACGATTTCTTAGAAAAGGTGGGGGTCTATCATACCTCGGCCCTATCATCATATTACGGCGACAGCGTATCGCCACCCGAGCCGCTTCAACCAATAAGGGAAAGAGGACGGCCCAAAATGCAAACAAATAATTAGGCACCGCAGACAGTGGATGTGCTACCCAATCCTGTCTCCTCGCCGGGACGTCGTCGGAGCCAGAGGGGGAGATTGTAGCACAAATACGTTAATAGTCGTGCAAAAAGGACAGCGACGCGCAAAGCAGGTAGCGGGCGTCTTCCGCCGCTCGCTGGGGCCCGGCCAGACGCTGTTTTTTCATTATAGATTTATGTTCGCGCGCATTCTGCGCGCCAAAACAAAGCACCAGATGAGCAGACGACGCCACGCTACGGAATAGCGTCACCCCCGATGTCACGTAGGCACTCACGCCACCAGATGGTATAAAAGGGCAGACTGGTGGCTGGAATATTCAGTTGACATCCCAGTCGCCTCCAAGCTAACACCTTGCTCTATACCAAGCAGTCCCGGTCACACATTGCATAAACCCTCTATGGTCGCAATTCCGACCGCGAACTGCCTTGGATAGTGAAGGGTGTAAGCCGCCTCCTTACTTAGTACGGAACAAGCACCGTCCCGATCACACATTGCGTAAACCCTCTATGGTCGCAATTCCGATCACAAACGGTGCAACCCGGAATAAGTACGGCGGAAGCCTAAGCGCGGAGCGTAACTCGTCCCACTCGTCTAAAAGCTATATATTGTCGCACTTACGTCTTTGTCAAAAGTGAATAACTAACTATCAAGTGTATTGTGAACTTTGTGAACACTAACAATTATTAAGTGAAAGAACTTTTGTTTATTGAATCGAACCTGTGAAAATAAACGAATCTTACTAGAATCGTTGTTTGCTGTTCTGTTAGCCAGGCCTGAATCCACCTTCATCTTATTAGAGTACCGGCTTATTGGAATCTCAAACCCAATTGGTCTGTTCTCTCTAGAAAAGGGTGCGTTATCATCACACGTAACCACCTTTTCCTACAGTATTTATTTATCTATGTTTATCGTAGTCTAGTACCCATAGGTAAGCTTTGCTTGGTTTGGGACTGCTGATGCTGGGTCGATTTGTGTAAGATTGTCCGCAAATATTTATTTATTTATTGGCGATGTCCATTAGCTGTCAACGACCAAAGTTAAATACAGCCCTTAACACTTAATTTATTATTTGAATAGGTACAGCGTTCTTTATGCGGCTTAATTTAATGAAAAAGAAAGATATTGCTCTTTTATCTACCCAAAACCAAGGGTGTAATGCAAATTAACTTAGTCTTCTTGCGATTTTTGTGTCGTAAAATATAATTTTACTTAGTTAAAAATATCGTTGGCATTTTTGTTATTTTTATTTCTAATTATTTACTAAAGAAAAAAATTGGTCGTCTATAAAGTCGGTTTACGGACGATAATTTTACGTGTTAACGTCATAAAGCTAAATGCTCGGCTCAGGCGAAACGGGACAAGTGCTCATGCGTGCCGCCGGTGTTCATCGATTTATAAGACGTTATGACGTCAAAACAATGACAGCTCACTCTCTTATAACCGATGAATATTGAAAATTATGTAAATTGTGTTTCTGTATTTCATATTTTCTTTCTGACTTGGCGGGGGCGAAAATTTAGTACTTTACCGAGAGTTTACTGGTGTCGCCCAGATTTCCATTCTTGTCAGTCTGTATGTCAGTATTAGGTACATTTTGCGTTTTACCAAAACGCCTTTCTGTTATGTCAGATTATACCGTGCCTCGGAGGGTTCCAAATAATTTTAACAGTGTATTTCTAAGGAGTAAAAAAGTAATAAAAAGTAAGCTAAGTTCGGCTCCCTTTTTTTTCATACATAACTGTTCAAGCACAATTTTGTAATAATAAAAAAAGTGAGCCGAACTCAGCTTTCCATATAGTACAATTTTTTTACTCCTTAAGGCCTCAGAAACTCTCGTTTAAGATTATTTGGAATCCTCACGAGCCACAGTGTATTAAATGGCCGTTCTTATAATCCTAATCGATGCTGTCAATCAAAAACCCCAAGTCTCGTAAAATCCCTAACCGACCGCGATAACATAAGTCCGACAAAGTGGCTCCATAAGTTAACGTATCGAGACAGATGGCTTCGCTTGACCTACATATATGTATGACCAAAACGGCTACGCAGCGAGTGCGACACCACAGATAACTAGTTACCAGTACCCCAACACGATATTAAAGGCCTCTACGCTAGCTGACGCGAGTGCACGCGCTCATACTTCTTTTCAATATGCGTCCACCAGCTCCATGCATACCGCGTCAGTTAGCGTTGGCCCTAAGTGTAGTCACGGGGTGCGTCTGCTATCCACACTACAGGTTCTCGAGATTTGGAGAGCGTGCCAGGTGTTCGGGTACGCTCCTTACGATGGTTTTCTGGGGGCGGGTACTTACGCCTCCCCCCCTGCTGGCGGAATCGCGGAAGTGTGCGCAAGCGTTCCCGTGGCTCCGCCAAAGGGCAGCGCGCAGAAGACCGTGGGGTTTTAGACGGTAGTCCGGGCGGTTCCTGGGAGTCCGTCATACCCGTCCTGGTTCCCCAGCCAGGCGGGATGCGTAAGAGCATTTCTCCACAAAAAAAAAAAAAAGACCCTAAGTGTAAAGCCTGAGTGGACGCTCGAGTCGGGCGTGCGGGGGAGCGGGGCTTGTGGCGTACATGTTCAACAAATGAAACTCATACTGGTGTCCTAAATAGACAAGCGCACAAAGCGAATGCACGCTCGCCCGCCCCGCTGCACGCCCCGCCGAACGCTCCGCTCCGATGGACGCTCGGGGGTAGAGTTCTGTAAAACTTTCTTTATGCAACTTTATCTGCAACTGTAACCTGGGTACCTTATACGTACCTTATAAATAAATCAAGCGCTAAAGTCAAGTGTGTGGTGTGATCTAGTAAAAAATAAGAAATAAAATTTCGTTTGTGTGGAGAAGTGCTATAGTTGCTGGTGTTGGCTTCATTATACGGCGATTTGTGATTAAGAGATTTCCTTTTGCAGAGTTGGTCCTTGCGACTCAAAGATAGATTTAATAAGGGGAGTCATCAAAATTTCAGATGTAAATTTTGGGAGGGGGGGGGGTGGCTTATACCCTGAATTACCTGGCGATATTTATTAAGCTATAAGGGCAAGCTTGGTATAATTTTTGTATAAATCAAGGACGCCGAATTCATTCCTGATATTCTGAATTTGAGAAATTGGTTTGGGACGTGATATTTTGGGAAATCTATTTTTCTTAAATTAATCTAGTTTATACAAGTTTATTCTAGGAAAGGGGGAATTTGGCGCAAATGGGAAGCCAATTGATGAAAGTTTGTTACATAAGTGTCTTAAAATATCACGCCGTTAGCCTGCGAATGTCAAATAACGCTTTGTATGGCAATCGAACCACCTTAATTAAATAATTAAAATGAAAGAAATGAAAATTTACATTGTCTTGTTTTCTTAAAATATCTATGTAACTTTTTTATTTAAATTTTAAGAAAAAAAACAATAGAAATATTTAGATAGCCCTATAGTTAAACATTGTAAAAATTACACATATGATTTTTTAGTCTGAGTATTGTGCGTGTAAAAAAATAATTACTTTCCACGGAACCAAAATCACCATAAATGCATTTAGCTATTATGGCAAGTTTGGTATAATTTTCGTATAAATCAAGGATGCCAAATTTATCGCTGATTTTTAATTTGCATTTTTTTTACGAAAAAAGGTAAAAACTTGTCTAACTAACTAAGTTGTCCGTCAAAATTTGCAATCGATTTTTCAGTCACTTACCGTTATCCGATTGAGCTGAATTTTTTTGGTGTTAGTATAGTCTGGATGACAATACAATATTGTTGTACCATCGAGCTGATCTGATGATGGAGACAAAAGTTTTTTTTGAGTTTGGGCTCGTTAGAATCGTCTCAATGAGTGGTTGATGATAGTATACAGAAAAGTACAGTCGCCAATAAAAGCTTGGACCAAAAACATTTTTTTGACACAAACTTATTTTCTTTTATCTCAAGTTTTTAATATGAAATGTTGTTAATATTATTCCAACCGACACCAAGTTTAATGCATTAGCCTAAACACAAGCTGCTGTAAAATTACCACATTATTGATAACGGACCCCCCCCCCCCCCCATCTTCCTGCATCAAAAATCAATCAGTGGCTCCCCTTCTTAAAACGGTCTGGGGGTTCAGGGGATTCACTCTGCCAAAGGACACCGCTTAATCATCAAACGCCGTATATTTCACTTTTATGTCGTGTACAGACGCCACTACTAGTTGAGTTACTGTTTAAAATAATACTGTAACGACACCGTGCCCCTGAAAGCCCACCGTTTGTCCACGTCCGAAAAGGATTAGGGAATTTGATACTGTTAGAACAAGGGCAAAGGTAATTTCTTTACCGTACACGCGTAGTTTCGGAAATATTTTATATTGGACATTCAGTCAGGGTTATTTAGTTTCAAAAGAAACGCGGAACTTAAGGCCAGCCGTGAGTGTAAATCCAGCTTCATGTTGAGTTGGGTCCGTTTTGTGACGCGGCATAGTTTGACTTTTTTCTTTGTAATCTGTTTGCAAGCGTGTTATGAATAAATATTTCATTCTGATTCTGAGTGCCTTAGTTTCGTTGAATTACATTTTGAAATTAATTATACCTTTCCAATCATACTTGTTCGTCTAAAGACTAATAAAAGGACAAAAGAAGTCAAAGAAAAAAAAAGTTCCTGTGGGCAATGTGGAAGGGTTTAACGTGCATATACAACATAATTATTATTTTCGGTGACCAATGGATGCATCCAAACAATGATGTTATATAAATAAGAGGTAGATACTATGTTGTCCATACAAAATTCCCTGTTTAAAAATGGCCAGGCACATCTGACAGCTGAGACACGTTTACGTTTCCATTGACGACGCGAAACTGAGGCAAGTTCACCGACTTCAATAACGGAGGAGGTTATATCTCATTTCATTTATTTCTTGATAAAATATTGTATTTGACATGTCAACCAAAATAATTATTAATTACATTTCATTTTGAAATAACAATTATACTGTTTCTTATATGTTCCAATGTATGTATTTTTTTTGTTCACCGATTTCTCCGTCAATTGTGGACCGATTTCCAAAATCCTTTTTTTATTCGAAAGAGTATACTCGCAATGGCAATGGTACACAGTCTCCATTTAAATTGTAAACTACTAAATTCTATTGTTCCAGATACCGCGTAGCGTTTCAAGAAACGCTGCTCTGCCGCAAAGTGCGTCGCGACTCACGGCTCGTCAATATTGAAAACACTAGCGCCTCCACCAAAGCCTCGCAGTACCGCAAACGCGACTCGCGTATTGCCCTTGTGAGCAAGGTAAGTACATTAAGTAATAAAATTAAAGGCGAACACTTTAACCCCTTTAAAGCAGTAGTAAGTTTTTTTAAAGCCCATATAGGTACGTCCGACTAGTGCTAGTCGATCACGTTACACATTGTACGCGCGTCAAGTAGATCTAAATGTCACTTTTTATATGGAATTAAAAATGACAGTAAAATTGTCCTAACGCGCGTTTGGAACGTTACGTGATTACCCCTCAGAGGGCCTACCGCGAAAGGCATTCGAAGTTTTCCCTCTCTGTCATACTTGCGAGTTCGTAGCAAGTATGTAGGTATCAAGGTTTCCTCACGTTGTCATCCATCACTGAAACGCTATTAAAAGAAAAATACATTCTATAAATTCTTTGTCAACGTATTTTAGGGACACTGACTGTACCGACAAACTATTTCGTTGGGAATTTAAAGAAAGAAAGAAAGAACTAAAAGAAAGAAAGAAAACATTTATTCGTGACAACAACGCAATAACAAAATTTAGACACATACACACACAGTCAGTGTCCCTAAAATACGTTGACAAAGAATTGATAGAATGTATTTTACACATTTGTCACGAAATGGACACAACTCAGCGTAATTCAATTCAATTCAATTCAATTCATTTATTCAGGGACCAACATGGATCATTATTTGTTAGTAATAAAATAATACTTAGCTTAATATTAGTAACTATAAAAATAAAAGTAATGCTGGCAGGGCCAGCTTGGTCTTCCGTTGTGGCCATTCGGTGAAACACGGAACAATGACGACACGATCGCACACAAGGACAATTTACAAATAAAAAAATAAACGAAAAAGAACACAAACTATCAAAAAAAGTAAAACATTAAATTGGACGAATCGTAGCGAGTTGGACGGCGGGTGTAACGCGATGGTAAAATTCAATTAACAATTCACACTGCTGCTGTAAATGCATGTAGCTAGTGCCATTGCGGGAGTCCACGTATAAAGCGCGGACTCCATGCATGCGGAATACGAGAACAAAGATCTTTCGTGCATTTAATATGTAACGTAATCCGCAATGTGGCTAGTGTATCTGCATATTTTGTACGGACATAAATGCAGTGTGGTTAGTACTTCTCTCAGGAAGCCAATGTGACTCGACATAATTACATACCAATATGATAACAATTTGTTGCGCGCACAGACATTACATATCTACACAAGTTTATTTAAAACCAAATTCTCGCCCTTGTCTTGTAAATACTCGTTTACCTATTATAAAGAAGTAGTAGAAGTTTGTAAGTTTGTATGTAGAATGTAATCTCTATATTACATTTCAAGAATAGGCTATATTTTACCTCGCGGCTCTGGCCAAATTCTCTAAAAACAGTGGTGAAGGCGCGGGGACATTTAGTAAAAAATATTTTTATGTTCAAGGTCGATTACGTCAAAGAGGAGCCGGCGCCATTTTGTGACGACAACGGACACGTCAAAATGGAGGAGGACAGCGCCGTCTTCTATTTCTACGACGACAAACAAGATGGCACGCAGATTGACAGCTGCATGTAAAGCCAATAGAAATAGGCAAAATATTTAACAAAGTATCAAGAATCAACAACAAATCAAATATCAACATGCCCGCAAAGGTGCATGTTATTAAATAATCATTTTATAAAAAAGTTTGTGTCTAAATTTTCATTTTTGGTACAAGCTTTTATTGCCGACTGTACTTTTCTGCATACCATCATCAACTACTCATTGAGACGATTCTAACGAGCCCAAACTCGATGGGGTTGTGTCGTTTTATTGCGGAGTTCCTATGGCCATCTTCCAGCCCCAGCATCAGATCAGCTCCATGTCATCAAAATATTGCATTGTCATGCATTATATATATGCATGCAAAATTTCAGCTCAGTCGGAAACCGGGAAGTAGATCAAATTCAACTTGCAAGATTTGATTACAGGCAACGGGACAGGTGAAACTAAATAAAAGCTTGTAAAAAGAAAATATTGTCAAAATAATACAAAACAATAGGTACCTGTACCTTAATCTAAAAATTGCTACTAAGCTAAACTTAAGACTAAGTACAAATAAGACCTCTCTCTTGCAAGTGGCTTTAGAGTAAATTGGTAATTATTTCGGGTTAAAAATTACCTTAACCTAATAATGAAGTGTACTTTCTTTTTGTGTGTAACTCATTTAATATTAAGTGAAATTGAATTCCTTCTACTACGTCGCGAATGTTACCCATATATTGTATGGCTAATTTTCGTTACGTAGTGGAACGAATTAAATTTCACAAATGAAAGGAAACGACGTGTTTTTTTTTGGAAAAAGCTCTATATTAGAATCATATATTCGATCTGCAAAAGTCACTCAGAAGTACATTATTATTATGATTTTTTTTTTAAAAAAGCAGCCAAAATCGGCGGTTTTATTAAAGACAAACAATAGGTTATAAAATAAAAAGTATTAAATAAACTAATTATTAAAAATTAATTAAATATAAAAAAACTAAATCTAAAAATGGCCCCTGCGGTATTATGCCGAAGATGCCGGCAGCATTACCTCGCTGAATTAGCTAAGCTAATTCTTTGTGCGAAAACTAAAACTTTAAATGGTAATAAATGTTTTATTTACATCTTTGGCATATTCTGTTGACCACAAATAAAAACCACTTCAGTCACAATCATAAAACTTAATTAGGTAAACCGATGTTAATTAAAATGTGCGTTGTTTGCAAATCGATATTTTACCTAAAATAGGATTGATTGACGTTAATGAATACTTAAGGGCGACAGAGTTTGTGTGTTGAGTTAGTCACAAAGTATAAGTATAAGAATTTGTACGCCATCAGGCAGGGTATAGTGCTACATATAATTAATTATTTACCGTCACTGTATTTTAAATTAACTTTAAAAATAATATTAATAAATTAATTTAAAAAATGCTAATGGGTGAGCTAAAACATTCGGGGCAAGAAAAAAAAATATTTACCTACTTGTTTAAGACTAAAACTTTAGGTTTATTAATCGAAAGTATTCAATGATGCCGATAAAATATATGAACGATATATTTACGAAACAGATGAGTGTAAATTACTAGTTTCGACTTACCAGTTTATACCTGCCAACCCAATAGTTCAGCTAGGAAAAAAAAACAACCCAGCGTTAGCATATCCTATATGCTACATACTTTCGATTAGTATAAAATTTGTTCGTTTAACAATTGCGTCCATACTTTAAGAAAGTAAGTTTCTGTCAAAAATAACATTTTTGGTGCAAGCTTTTATTGCCGACTGTACTTTTCTGTATACCGTCATCAACCAAAACTTGGGGCGTAAAGAATTGAATTTAGGTAGATATCACGCCCTGCAAGGGTGATTTAATTTGCGGTGCGCTTTCTAATTTTCCCTTTTCAGAGATTAGCGCGTTATTAAAGATTAGTCGACTGTATGTAGGTATCCAACCGTGTGGTCTATTGTCGTAGCTACTTGAAGCGAAATTGTGCAGGAAAGTCAGCTGCTTTTGAAAATCAGAACAGGTGGATGAATCAGCTAACAGAAGGTAATAGGAGCCATGCACACTTACTTGTGATTTGGTTGAACTTCGTCTTCAGGCTAGCGTCTCGTGGCACACCACGTGCTTTTGTGGGCGCGCAGCGCAATCCAAAGTTGTCCAAAAGCACCTTCACTTCACGAACACGTTTTAATGCTAAGCTGATATGATAGCACATATACTTTCAACGATGTACAGCAAATGCGTTGGATTTAATTAGATTTAATGTCTTGTTATCAGCGGAGGATGTTACACGCACGCAAGAGAGAATTCAAACAACGTAAGTACTGAATTACAATGTCCACCGTCTGTCTCCATCAGATCAGCTCGATGATTGTCATCCAAACTATACCTTTAACCAATATTTCAGCTCAATCGGTTGAAGATAAAATCTTCAAAATTGAGTTGCAAGATTTCACCCGAACACACATAGTGACATTATAGTTAGATACATCGCGTTACATACTTCGCGACTTAATAATATATAAATATTGTAAAAATACAATTTTCATTTTTTAATTATTCTTAGTCCGACCTGCAATTTTTTTACCAACTTATTAAACAGATGGGTGAAGGTCGGGCCTATACAGGCTAATATCTCGCTATGTTATATGTTAGGTAATTCATGTAGATTTTATATGGTCTTCGTGTTGTACGTATTTTAGGATAAGTTTACAAATAACGTCTATTGCTTAGTCTTTTAATGTCTTGTAAAATTTCTACAATAAGGTAAAACATGTTTGACACGGTTTTGACACTTTTGACGTTTAATCTTAAATTAATGCTAATTCCTATGTGGTAGGTATCTTTATATATAAGTTGGAATGTAAATAAATATGTTGATGTGGGTGTAATAATGACAAATAAAGACATGGTTAGTATGTAAAGATAAATATTTATATTCAATTTTGTACTCGATGAATGGACCTAACTTTGTAATAATTGAATATTATTAGAGGACAAAGTTGAAATTAAATTTCGCATTATAATATAATACCTAGGTATGTGATACGCACGTTTTGACACGTAAGCTTGGGGCAAATAACACATATTATATTAGAATGCGAAATGTCAAGTCACTTTGACTTCTACTTACTTAAATATTAATTGTAAATATTGATGTCCAGATCCAGGTCAAATAAAATGAACACTTGAATAGAATTACATTAACTAGTTGTATAAACAATAAATGTTTGAAAAGAAATGGTTACTTATTAATAATTCCACGAAAACAGTCCTAAGAAAGTATAAGTCAAACCGCGACATTGTAATTCAATAACCAACGCCTAATACCCTAGTCCATTCAGTCCTACCAGACACTCGAGGAGGTTACTCGACATAGCGCCCCGAGGCTAACAAACCTAACCTAACTGGACATACATCGAAGTCAGTAGTTCTATTTGGAATAAAATCCGCGTTTCCAAATATCCGTCAGTATAACACTTAGAAAACAAAACCAAACAGTTCGACTATTGAACTACTTGTAGGACTGGATGGAATAAAGGGAAAAATCGTGCCTTAATCGTCATCTGATTTCAAGGAGAAAAATTCAAAACACAAAAAAAAATGGTATTTTTATATTTGGAAAGAACTTAGTGATCGAAATAAGTAAAACTAGTTATAGTACAATATTTCCCTTTGATATCCTAGATAAACCAAAAAACGTAGACGAATTTGTCCAATCTTTCTTTCAATTCGAGCTGTGTCGCGGCGAGATATACTATCCGTCTCTTTCTAAGCATATACTAGAGCTGTGCAAGGTAACGGAACCGTATACTCACCCCTTAGGCAACAGTTATACAGCTGTTAGCAAGGGTTAAGGGGCTGCATTTCCACAAGTGTAGTTGGTATTTCCCTCGCACGAGTCAACGCGAGTGAGTTATGCCGATCCATACATTAAACTCGCTCGAATGCTGATAATCTCTGTGTGGCACGCATTCAGTACTTTTTCGAGCACACAAAGACAAAGTTAACTTGCGTGTAGTCTCACACAATCATGGCTCGCCTAGTTTGAGATGGAATAACAACTGTAGTTTGTGTGAGCTCGTAGGTCTGCAGTCCTAAGTAATCATAGGTTCATGTGCTAGGTGTTGTCTGCTCTAACTATATTTTAACTCAATGCAAAGTAAGACCTTAACCTGACATCAAACACTGCTTATTTCTCCCTGTAAATAAAAACCTAAACGCATTGACCTGTTAATTTGAATTTATTAACCTATAATACGCCCATTTATATGCTAACGAGGCCGAATACTGAAGATAAATCCGTGGAATTTACTCGAAGGTAAATGCGGGGATTTTATTGCGGCCATACCCACCCATTACCTAAAGTAATACGGCAATTAGAAAATACGTGATTGAGGCCTAACATTTCATTTTATTTATTTGGAACCATGTACAATAAAAACATGCAAACAAAATGTAGTTTGGAGTCTGATGGATATACCCCATAATATCATGTAACAAGTGTTTTTGTGAAATAAATCATTATTATTATGTATCTCCTGTTTAAATTCACGGGACAAAGCCCGGTCCTTTGGAAGGCGTGCGTGGGGATATAGATCCAACACGTAGAGGCCCTTTGGAGACGAAGTTTAATGTGATGTAATACACCTGCTAGAACCCATTCACGGGTACATCGGTAGATACCCGTGAACCGGTTCCAACAGGCGTTGGGGCTATTGTGGGTTATATGGATAGAGAACGGGTTCTATGGTGATGAAATTTGGGTGGATTATGAAACTGGGCTATTGCAAAAAGGTCCGGACACCTACCATAACATTGTTGTACACAAAGTTATCGAGGCAGGCGGTGACTAGCCGCTCATTAGATGGGCCCCTGAAAGCGTCGTCGTACAGACGGCCAGGAGCAACACCGGGTGAGCGGCTCAGGGGTGTCGAGAGGTGGTGCTGCGCTTTCTCCGAAGTTACTCGCGGCGTTATGCCCTTTAACACTTCCACCCCTGGAGCATATAGCTCTGACGACTCCTCTCTGGACGGCCAATGAAGGCAAGCCAGAGCTGAGAGTCCTGCGGGCTCCCTTGGGGTTCCACTCCGACCGACGAAGACACGCCGGAGACGGAGGCCCTGACCGACTCTCGGGAGCACTCGGGTCCGTGGGGTCGTTACTCCCCAACAGCTCGCCACAAGCTGCCCTGCGGGCTTATTATTATTATTATTATTATTATTAACACCCCATAATATTACAACTAATCAACCAACACAAACTAGATAAACTGTATAAAACCATGCAAACTTTCTGCTCGCAAACTACCAACTAAAACGATTAAAGCAAACATACTCCATGTAATAACTGCACTATAAATTCGTTAAAGTGAGATGTAATTTTGCACAGCGTTAAATCGAATAAGTTTTACTCTGGAATGAATTTTAATTAAAATATGGAAGGAATATCCGTAAAGTCTCGTCAAAACCGGGCAGTGACCTTTACGAGTAACAAGATCTTTTCTGCGCTTTTAGCTAAATATTCAGTTGAGTTAATTGATGGAATGAACGGAACGAAAACCCGGCTAACAAAAAAATCTAGAGGCCCAACATTTATAAAACAACAAGTCAAAAAATTTGCGTTCGAGATTAGACCGTAAGTCAAGCGCAATACGATTCAAAACAATATGTACTGTCTGATACTTACCAAAACACCAACATCAATGGCATAGATAAGCAGGAAGTTCTCGAGACGGGTAGTGAATAGATTACCTTCATCCTTCATAAAATTGTTTTTATCGGAAAAAATACATTAGTGAAGTGACTGAATGACAAAATATGGCAAGAAAGTGGTACAGAAGAAGATCGTGCACAGTACAAAGAGGCGAAAAAGACCGCAAGAAGATCTGTCGCAATCGAAAAGGAAAATGCAGAGTTGCAGTTATATCAGCAGTTGGGACAAGCCTCAGACACAGATATTTATAAAATAGCGAAACAGAGACACAACAACACCAAGGATTTCAGGACAACAAAATACATCAAGGACAATAATGGTACCCTACTTACTTCCGATAAAGATATTGGCAAAAGATGGTACGAGTACTACAATACACTGCTAAACGAGGAGTTCCCTAGACAGGCCGAAGTCGAAGAACCAAGGATGCAAGGACCCGTGGACCAAATTACCATCATGGAAGTCAAACAGGCAATTCTGAAAATGAAAAATCATAAAGCCTGCGGTCCTGACGACATTCCGGCCGAACTATGGAAATCTCTTAAAGAGGATGGGGAAGTTTGGCTAACAAATCTATTTAATAACATCCTAAGTAGTGAAAAAATGCCAGATGCCTGGAGAAAAAGTACACTCATCCCATTTTACAAAAACAAGGGTGACGTGAGAGAGTGTGGGAACTTTGGGGGCATAAAACTTACCTCACATACCCTCAAGATCTGGGAGCGCGTGATCTGTAGAAGGCTTACATCTATAATTTCACTTACAGAAAACCAGTTTGGTTTTACAGCAAAGAAGGGAACCATGGATGCTATTCATGCCGTAAGACTGGTAATGGAAAAAGCTAAAGAAAACGGTCAAAACCTGTGGATGGCGTTTATTGACCTCGAGAAAGCTTTTGATCGTGTACCTAGGACCGTGATATGGCAGGCACTCAGATCTCACAGCGTGCCGGAATGCTACATCCGCATTATAAAGGACCTATACAGCAATGTCCACACATCGGTCAGAAGTCCAGCTGGTCTATCTGACAGCTTCGATATAAAAGTGGGTGTACATCAAGGTAGCGCATTGAGCCCTCTGCTCTTTAATGTTGTCATGGACTATTTGACCGCAAAAATTCAAAAACCAACCCCATGGAATCTCTTGTACGCTGACGACGTAGTACTTATATCCGACAACGTACAAGTGTTACAGGAAGACCTAGAAGAATGGAGAAGGTCGTTAGAGCAAAATGGTTTGCGTATCAGTAGGACAAAGACCGAATACATGTTTTGCAACTTCAACTCCAATGCGCAAGCTAATCCAGGCATTACGCTAAGCGGCACCGCCCTCCCGAGAGCTAAAACCTTTAAGTACCTAGGTTCAGTTCTGTCTGAAGAAGGCTCTATAGATGCAGATGTAATTCAGAGAACAACATCAGGATGGGTGAAGTGGCGTACGCTCACAGGGGTGCTGTGTGACGCAAAAATGCACATAAGAACTAAAGGCAAGGTGTACAAAACGGCAGTGAGACCAGCTCTATTGTACGGCAGCGAAGTCTGGGCAGCTAAAAAGACACACGAGCAGAAGCTGCACACCACTGAAATGCGTATGCTGAGATGGGCGGGTGGAGTGACACTTAAGGATAGAATACGTAACGAACACATAAGAGGAAGCTTTAAGGTTGCACCCATAAGTGACAAAATATGTGAAGCAAGGCTCAGATGGTACGGTCACGTGATGAGAAGACCCGACAATTATGTTGTGAAGAAATGCCTTTCTATGGCTACCAAAAAAGGGGAAGGGGAAGACCTCAAATGACCTGGTTGACGAATGTCCACAGAGACATGAATAGCCTCGGGCTTAAAGAAGAGGATACCATCCAGCGGACTACATGGCGCCGCATGATAAAGAAAGCCGACCCCGTGTAACGGGAAAAGGCGAGGACAAAGAAGAAGAAGAAGTGACTGAATGTCACAATAACTTCACTGTTAAAAGTTACAACATTTGTTAGATCAAGTGCGAGTCGGACTCGCGCACGAAGGGTTCCGTACCATTATCTATAAAAAAACTATTTTATTCTGTGTTTTTCGTATTTGTAGCGGCAACAGAAATACATCATCTGTGAAAATTTCAGCTGGAACTATCATGGTATCAGTGAGATACAGCCTGGTAACAGACAGACGGACGGACGGACGGACAGCGGAGTCTTAGTAATAGGGGCCCGTTTTACTCTTTGAGTACGGAACCCTAAAAATTAAGTGCTTCGTCAATCAATATTCGAGGAATGGTTTTTTTTTTTTATATTTACGTTTTAGCCAAGCCCTGCTGAAGCTCACAGTCCTGGGTTTGAATTCCGGCAAAGACAAATAGTTATCTGTGTGCTTGATCATGAATACTTGTTTCTGATTCTTGAGAAAAAACATGAATATTTGTGTCTGATTCTTGGAGATCAAACCTCACACTCATCATTTTTATCAGTTTCTCCTGGGTAGCATTTACGAAGTGTACTAGATTACTTCAGTTCAGTGTGTTTAAATTTTCTTAGTTGAGGATTTCTCGTCTATACGCGCATTATTAACCACCAATCAGTTATCAAACTCGACTGTTTCGAACTAAGTAAGTAGCAGTGGCGCCGCCCATACGATTCCCACCGGCTTGCCTAGAACTTCTTGCCGTATATTACCAAATTCGTAAAATCATCAAAAACAGCCATTTGTTATGCTCCGGGTTGTCCAGAGAACATTCTCACGCGCCGCCACTGGTAAGTAGTTGGCTGAGTTGCAAGATTGCCACGTTACGACCCTTTTCTTAATTTCGAAAGAATTTATACCCTATCTCACCAATTTTTGGCTGCCGTATCTCATTTAACCCTTCTCTTGGTTTATAGGTATTTATTTAAACACACACAGTCATTTAAACGAAATACAAACATAATATTGAAGTAACAAAACGAACAAAGAAGGAAAGTACTTAACCTACATACTAAAAACCCAACTATAAAAAGAAAACACCACCTCTTTGGCACATAATCTATGGTATTTCCACTCATTCTTGCTGAAACATTCTCGGCCGCGCGTTCGTAAATTATTTTAGTGTTCAATAATTTACGAACGCGCGGCCGAGAATGTTTCAGCAAGAATGAGTGGAAATACCATAGATTATGTGCCAAAGAGGTGGTGTTTTCCACGAAAAATACGACAAGCGATAAGATTCGATCAGTAGGTAATCTTAGTTAAGATCCACATAAAGTCGGTGAGAATATAAAATGCATAGGTCCAGGCTTTATGATGTGTCGACATAATATATTTGGCGACAGATCCGACCGAAATATACATATTATACTTATGTATTGGAAAATCCACAGCTTCACGAAAATAATACATTGAACAAGCGAAGCGAACCATGTTATCCGGTCCAGCTCGGGCCAAAATTATTTCCGGTGGTTCATCTCTACAGGTTAGCTCTCAACCGATTCTCGTGAAATTTTGTGCGCAGTTTCTGTTTACACCGTTACTATGCATTCACTTAGTTACCAATCAATTTAGACGACAAGACGGCTCTGTCCTAAGGTATTTGAATCGAACAACCGTTATCTAGTTTATACTAGGGACAGCGCCATCTAGCGGTCCACAAAAGCTTAATTATCTTGAATATACCCCCGCCTAAATGACTGAAGGTCATTTGTTAAACAAAATAAACATAACACAACGGATTGTACTTGCACTTCACTAAGATAAAATGTCTATTTTGTCCACTATTTACACTATTTGTCTAAACACTATTTGTCCACGTCACTTAATAAGGACACAATTTTGAAATTGCGCGTGTCAACACTCCTGAGGAGGTGCGTATATCGTATGTTTGGGTAAGTTGGTCTTTTCCAGGGTATTTCTTTTTAACTCGTCCCATAGGCCAACGATCAGGGGGGAATCTTTGGTCCTTTATAATGACTAAGTCTCCTTCTTCAAACTCTTGTTTAGATTGCCTCCACTTAGGTCTTTGTTGCATTTGTATTACTGCATGATGAGGGAGGTATACACCTTCTTTTGTTTCTCCGTTTCCTATCTTCTTCATGTGGTTGAGTGTGACCTAAAACTCGTGTAGGTAAGTAATGGGCCAAAAATACTGCTACCCTTAACGAAAATCATTTACTATATAGTTTTTGTACACGGGTATTAAGTGGATATGACCTTGCATTTTTGTGTCAGAAGACGCCCATTGGCATATTCTAACCTGGATCGTTCTACTCTGATAATAACGGCGTATTGCTACTTTGACCTTCTCCTCAATCGTACACTCTTGTCAGCGTGGTCGTGGTCATGTTTATACACGGTGTACACGGTGGGTCTTTTTTTTTTGCTTCATCGGTGTTTTGCCTCTTGCCAATGGTCGCAGTGACGAGCCACTTCAGGCGGTTTGTGGCATTGCGGTTTGCAAGCACTGGACTATGCTGGACTTTTTTTATTATGTCCGACCACCCACCGTGTTGGCGATCCAGCCCCGTGTTCTTTTTATGTTTACAGATCCCTGGACAACGAGCCTCTCCGTCGATTTGCCTTTCCTTGAGATGTGGCCGTTGAATTTCAGAATTCGTAGTTGAACAATCGACGAGAGTCTGTCTTTATTCGTTCAGTTGTTACTTGTGAATACCGTCCAAGGTATCTTTAGGAGTCGCACACTTTGACCACTACTCGGTAAAACCTGCAGATGATACATAAAAGTTTATGATCGCTTATGAAAGGACTGTTTACCTTTGAACAAGGAAGTCGTATCGCCGTATACATCTAATTGTCACATAAGACCTTTTGCTTAGGGCGTTGGTTCTGGATATAGGCCAAACAGTAGGCGTCACTAGTTCATTAATAAAACACTCCGATATTTTATCGGCGCCGATAAATTGTGAGTGGGTAGTTATTGACTTTTTAACGTTCGACTTTTTGGGCATAAAGGCTTGTCGTAACTTTCAACTGATTGATTGCTTTGGAAAGAACTCTTTTAGAGCTGCCTCGAAAGTTTACCAACAGCGATGCACGGCAAGTCAAGTTAGGTTTTATAAATTTCCAAAGGATTGCCTGGAACTTGGGTCTTCACTCCAGGGTGTTCTGCTGAATGGTGGAGCCATTCTCACTTTTGAGCATACAGCCGTGGATGTCACTACCATACGCGTAATTGAGGCTTTATTGAGAATATTATTCTTTATTTAGAAACATACGGAAATTCATTACTTATTTCAGATACTAACTAAATAAATAAGTCATTAGATACATAAGCGTTATATAATTTTGATGACCTGTGTAGCCTAGTTTGTAGTGACCCTGCCTACGAAGCAGGAGATTTATTTATGTGATGAGCTCGAATATTTGTTCTTGATTCATGGATGTTTTCTATGTTATCTGTATGTATTATCTATATAAGTGTGTATATCGTTGTCTAGTACCCATAGTACAAGCTTTGCTTAGTTTAGAACTAGGACGATTTGTGTCAGATTGTCCCAAAAAAAAATTGAGTCTAAGGCAGTGACCACAGACAATTCGTCTAGCGTTATTCCCGGTCCCGGTTGTGCTCTACAGAAGCCCGGGTCCGCTATGACACCTAATCCCAAGTTTTGGCATGGGCACTAGTTTTACGAAAGCGACTGCCATCTGACCTTCCAACCCACTTCCAACACTAGACCTTATTGGGATTAGACCGGTTTCCTCACGATGTTTTCCTTCACTAAAAAGCTAACGATAAATATTCCGTATCCACACAAGTTCTGAAAAACTCATTGGGACGAGCTGGGATTCGAACCCACGACCGCCGCTTGACAGCCGTACGCCTGAACCACTAGGCTACCGTAGCAACATTCAGTCTTTCATATATGAACAACGTTAGCTACGCTGACGATATGGCGCTGCTGGGCCCATCGATTGGGGCTCTCGAGATTTTGATTGGCATTTGTGAGAGGTACGTGGAGGCCCACGGTCTCAGATATAACTCTAACAAAAGCGAGCTACTTGTATTCAAGGCAGGAAACAAAAAAACCGAAATCTGTGCCACCGCTTAAACTTGGAGGAACGGAGTTGACTAAAGTCACAAAGTTCAAGTATCTGGGGCAGTGGGTCACCGAGGACCTCTCAGATGATCTCGATGTGGAGCGGGAGCGTAGGGCATTGGCAGTGAGGAGCAACATGTTGGTCCGCAGGTTCGCACGTTGTACAAGGGATGTCAAAATAACCCTTTTTAAGGCATTTTGTCAGACTTTCTACACGTGTAGCTTGTGGACCAAGTGCACGCAGAGAGCTCTCAATGCCTTACGCGTCCAGTACAATAATGGTTTCAGGATGTTGTTGGGGCTGCCTCGCTTTTGCAGCGCATCAGGAATGTTTGCAGAGGCTAGAGTTGATAGTTTTCATGCTATAATTCGAAAACGAGTTGCCTCTCTGATGCGCCGTGGGCGAGGCAGCGACAACAGCCTCCTGAACACCATTGTTGATAGGCTGGAATGCCCGATGGTGGAGCACTGGAACTCCTTACATGTTCTAGCTAATAATTGTATTGTCTTATTTTAATGTCTTATTTTAATGTTGCTATTTCAATGATTATTTTTAATGTGTACTTTATTTTAATGATTGTATATGAACTATATGTGGGTCGAAATAAACAAATTAAATAAATATAAACTTTGTATCTGCTCTCTTGTAACATATGATATCGGCGTGAAACTGTATATTTTGGATGTCTCTCAGTCAGGTACAGAAAACAACCACTTTAAGAAAATTTTCATACCAAATTGTGAATAGTTTTCTAAATTAGTTTCTCAAAAGTGTCAACTCAATTACGAAAGTTTTCGTTTCGATATCTTCCATCCACAATGTCCCGAATTTCTCTGAAGTCATTATATAATTTTGTGAGCAGCGTAGAATTTTAAACGAAAATTATCGTATTAGAATCAGAGCTATAACCGCAAAATCTTTCGAATATCTCCATCTCTATCGCCCTTGTCTCATTGGAGTCATAGAGAAAGATATACTTGTAGGTACGAAGCGTCAGCTTCGGGCTTTCGGGGCAGCCGGGGCAGCTGCTTAGATAGAGCAAACCTTAAACCGGCAATAATTCGTGCTCCCTCTAACGCATAGAGGTAGAATAGATAGAGGAACTCACCCACACATACACACATGAGTGACAAAGATGTATGCATAGGCAATACCGCAAGTGGGAACGAGATACAGTGTCATATTTTCTGTCCCTCATCGCGTATACGGATTTTTTGTTTGCCACCAGCTTGTTTGCCACCACACCTGTCAAAATTTGTACTGAAACTGACCCCACCATGACGTCACCGATATAATACGACTAAATTATAAATGACATTAGACGTCAAGAATGTATTAGCTTCTGATACTTCTTAATTTAGTAAGGTTAATTTACCGTCGTCCCTTTTGGGTATACGCTAGGGCGTCATCTATATATCCTCTATCTACGCTCTAACGTATATCAGCCTCCCGCAATCATTATGAGTGAAATTTAATAGAAGAGGACACGCCCCCACGTGATGTCTCTGTCGTACAGTGGCCAACAAAGTGGTCAACCAGATCTTTAAAAAAAAATCTGTGAGATCTAATTATCGCTAAGGTTACTGTCAATACTGTCATAATATTATTGCAAGTGGAAATCTGCCTTGTTGTTTCATGACGTTCAAATGAATCTCGACCGTAGGGTGGTAGACCACATTTTTGGCCAACTGTACCAGCCCCTAAGTATCTATCTGCTTTAACATTAAATACATTGGGAAAAGGTCATTCTTTAACGGACTTCAAAATAGGAGGAGGTTCTCAATTTGTCGGAGTCTTTTATTTTTATGTATGTTCCCCGATAACTCAAAAGCGCGCCTGCACCGATTGGAAAATTATTTTTTTAAAGGGTAGTACCCAGGTCGTCCTATGGCCATCAGGTCAAGATCTGATGACGGTATCCTGGAGAAAAGTGGGAATGTCCATTTATTAGGGTTCCGTACTCAAAGAGTAAAACGGGACCCTGTTACTAAGACTCCGATGTCCTTCTGTCTGTCTGTCTGTCCGTCTGTCACCAGGCTGTATCTCATGAACAGAAATACATCATCTGTGAAAATTTCAACTGTCTAACTACCTATCACGGTTGTTGAGATACAGCCTGGTGACAGACGGACAGACAGACAGACGGACAGCGGTCTCTTAGTAATAAGGGTCCCGTTTTACTCTTTGAGTACGGAACCCTAAAAAACATAATAAAATAAATATTTAAGGGGGCTCCCATACAACAAACGTGATTTTTTTGCCGTTTTTATAGATAATGGTACGGAACCCTTCGTGCGCGAGTCCAGCTCGCACTTGGCCGGTTTTTTGGAAGTATGTAGGTAAATTATTATTGTGTCTATAGGAATAAGGTTATTTTGTAGGTAGGAAATATTTTGTGGACGGTTCAGGAACCCCCCAAAAATGATCAACATTGCCTATACAAACTCCCAACTTTACGACTATCCATAAAATGTCCTGTCTTCCGCATTCCGCCTTTATTAAACATTTCATAATAATATTTAGGACCAAATCAAGCCAGCACTAGTATTTTATTATGCTTGTAAATTATTCCTGTGCCTACTAAGGTCTTGTTCAAAACTTATGAGTTTGAAGAAGTTTCCGGAAGGTGCCGCCGTGGGTCGCTGCGAACTCAGCACCGCAGCCATCATGGCTCGAGAGAGTTGACAAAAAGAACAAAAAGACAAAAAGTGACACAGTCTAGCCACACTAATGGCAGAATAAAAACGGTAATGGAGTTTCCATAGTGTTGCCATGCTAACATTGAATTGATAGTAATAAGAGGCGTTTTTGCGTGAAGAGAATAAACATAATCGTAAAAAACGGCCCTGGGTAAACAGCTTCGTTTTTTGCTAAAATACTAAATCGGAATTAAGTATATTTATGTGTTTACGTTATTAACTAACTTACAGTTACAGGTAAATTTGCAAGTTATTGTTATTAACTACAAATAATTATTAGGTACTAAAATACATCGCCACATTATTAGGTACTAAAATACATCGCCACATTATTAGGTACTAAAATACATCGCCACATTATTAGGTACTAAAATACATCGCCACATTACAGGCCGCGTGGCAGCCCTTATGTCGTCTTAAACTAAGTATTCTCATTCCATATAACATTTTTAACATTAATAACATTAATTTAAGGGTTTTATTATTTATTATTAAGAGTCTGAGCAGCTCTGGCCAATTCTTCAAAAAGGAGTCTAGCTCGACCCGTTTCGATTATTATGACTTTTCAAACATAACAATATAAATATTTTTGCTTTTCAAAAATGTTCCTTGAAATGGCAAGACGATTAACGCAGGATTTGTCTAATCTTATAATTATATTTCATCATAATATCATCTGAAAGACGTCCACTGCTGGACATAGGCCTCCCCCAAAGAGTGCCGGTTGCCATTGCCGGTCCTGCGCCACCCGAATCCAGCGGATTCCCGCGACCTTTACCAGGTCATCAGTCCACCTTACCCACGCCGCGCCCTCCGGTACATGGTCGCCACTCGAGAACCTTTCCGTCCCAATGGCCATCGGTTCTACGTGTAATGTGCCCCGCCCACTGCCACTTAAGTTTAGCGATTCGGTGGTATACTTAAAAACTATATTAATAGTCTGCCAACGTTTGACGCTCTTAAATACATTATGATGAATTGGTTCCCAGCTGACCTGTTTGACAGTATATTGTATCACATTGCAACCAGATAATATCATAAAGGTTTAGCCTTAAATGATGATATAGTTAATCATACTGGAATACAGCTGAGTCTAATCAAGTAATAAACAGCCCCTTAACATACATTAGCATATTAAGCTTTTAGATGGAAATCTATGACTACTTACTCCAAATTAGGCCTTAAATTTGCCACGATATATATGTGATATGCTGATATGCATCCAAAGCCATATGGCGATGTTATTAATTAATTAATAACACGCGTAAACCCAAACATATGTCGTTGCCTAAAAGTTTTTACGTACAGGCATAACTAAACTTGCCTGAAATCCCGCATCTCGCTCTACCACTTGTCCATAAACACGGACTATGTGTTTTTAAGGTTCCGTACTCAAAGAGTAAAACAGGACCCTATTACTAAGACTCCGCTGTCCGTCCGTCCGTCCGTATGTCTGTCACCAGGCTGTATCTCACTGATACCGTGATAGTTACAGCTGAAATTTTCACAGATGATGTACATTTCTGTTGCCGCTATAACAACAAATACTAAAAACACAGAATAAAATACTTTTTTATAGATAATGGTACGGAACCCTTCGTGTGCGAGTCCGACTCGCACTTGGCCGGTTTTTTTATGATCTAACAAATGTTGTAACTTTTAACAGTGAAGTTATTGTGACATTCAGTCACTTCACTAATGTATTTTTTCCGATAAAAACAATTTTATGAAGGATGAAGGTAATCTATTCACTACCCGTCTCGAGAACTTCCTGCTTATCTATGCCATTGATGTTGGTGTTTTGGTAAGTATCAGACAGTACATATTGTTTTGAATCGTATTGCGCTTGACTTACGGTCTAATCTCGAACGCACATTTTTTGACTTGTTGTTTTATAAATGTTGGGCCTCTAGTTTCGTCGGAACTAAGTAATAAAATAAAAAAAAGTTTTTCACTGTCAAAGTATTTATGACTGATGATCTACGAACAAAAATAACATGGAAGCCGCATCTCAGTACTTCGCCGTTAAATTTATTGGGACAGTTAGCACACAAACACAAATACACTTACATTTAAATAAGACGTTACGTACCTATAACAGAGCCTTTCTCCGAACATGACAAACCAAATAATAGTCATCTCTTTTACACTATTGTCAACACTTACGTGTACGTGAAATAAATAGATTGTCAATAACTACCAATCAGTAACATTATCCGCCAATAAGCTTCTTGCTGCACGCACTAGCAGCAGCCCGCCCAGCCAACGCCCGTTCACCGTTTGTCAGTTGTGGATAGGATTATGCCATACATTAAAGAGCCATTCAAATAATTAATGTATTATTTGTGTAGTTTTGAAGATACCAAATATGTAGGTTAGAATATTGTAATAAAATAAAACAGACTCAAGTTGGCATAGGTAATTTTCGTCATACAGTATAATGTAAAGTTACTTACCTATCAATATTTATACGCAACAACTGAACAATTGTTTTAATAAATAAAAAAGGTTTTTAGTGTCACAATAGATTTATTTTGTTTGAGTGTTTATTGTGTGTTACATACAGATTATTAACACACTACAGGTAATATAATTTACACCATATTTATAACATGAACACGAGACAAATGACGCGGGAGACGAAGCAACACGAACGTTTCCGATTGTGCTCGAACTTAACTAAAAACCTACGATCGGCACTGCCGACCAGTCGGCCGATTAATCGGAAATTCAAAAACCCACGAGTCGGCCGACTAGCCTGTCGGCAAAATCTATAGTAATTTTTTTTTATACCACGACGGTGGCAAACAAGCTTACGGCCTGCCTGATGTTAAACTGGTACCGTCGCCTATGGAAGAATCACAAGCGCATTGCCGACCCTTTATTCACTTGAGGATTCGCTGTTTTGGCAGATAGAGACATCCAGGTCCCTCACTCCCAACACAGCGCACCCTAGGGAGCTCTGGCGACCTTACACACCACCAGGAACGCAACACCACATACTTCATCATGCAATAATATAGCAACACTACAAAGCAGTGGTGCTATTATGGCAGCGGTCTTCTGTAAGGTGGAGGTACTTCCCCAGTTGGACTGCTCCACATACGAGCGAGATAACATTCCGCTGTGCCCTACCTCTCTTCAACCTATTTCATTTCATTTCATTTATTTCATTGTTAAGTCATGTAGGTACATACATTATAATTAAGGTGTTAAAATTCAATCTCCAACTAAAATATATACAACATATAATAAAGCTGAAGAGGGTCGAAAGTCTGTACATGGAAGATATTCGAAAAAAAATTGGCTAGGGATACTTAAAAACGATAACAGAACAAGTTCAAACAGTTTTTAGAATTTTTGTCTGTTTATCTGTTTGTCTGTTTATGTGACCGCGCATCACGTGAAAACGGCTGAACCGATTAAGATGAAATTTGGTATAGAGATAGTTTGAGTCCTGGGGAAGGATTTAGGGTAGCTTTTATCCTGGAAATCAACCCCTAAAGGGATGAAATGGGAAATGGAAATTTGTATGGAGCTACTTAAACCGCTGCACCGATTTGGATGAAATTTGGTATATAATTAGTTTGAGTCCTGAGGAAGGTCAAAGGATAGTTTTTATCCCGAAAATCTTCCTTTTAGGGGGTAAAATGGGGGGGTGAAAATTTGGATGTAATCCATTTTGATAAAATTTGGTTTAGAGGTAGTTTATGTATATACCCACCTATGTGTAATACCTAATTCTTTTAGTTATGTTTATTATTTTAAAATTCAAAATTTCCTTTGTTATCATTTTTGCTTTTATGTATATACCCACCTATGTGTAATACCTATGGATGAATGTCTGAAATAAATTGCTATTTATTTATTATTTATTTATTATTTAAGTTCGGGGGAAGGACATTGGATACTTTTTATTCTGGAAATCTTCTCCTAAGGGGGTGAAATGGGGGGTGAAATTTTGGATGGACTCCGTTTAGACCAAATTTGGTATAGATATAGTTTGAGTCCCGGAGAATGACAATGGATAGTTTGAATCCCGAAAATCATAACCCAAGGGGATGAAATAGGGATGAAAATGTGGATAAATCTGAAGAGGGTCGAAAGTCTGTAGGTACATGGAAGATATTCGAAAAAAAATTGGCTAGGGATACTTAAAATCGATAACAGAACACGTTCCAACAGTTTTTAGAATTTTTGTCTGTTTGTCTGTTTATCTGTTTATCTGTTTATCTGTTTGTCTGTTTATCTGTTTGTCTGTTTATGTGACCGCGCATCACGTGAAAACGGCTGAACCGATTAAGATGAAATTTGGTATAGAGATAGTTTGAGTCCTAGGAAAGGACTAAGGGTAGTTTTTATCCTGGAAATCAACCCCTAAAGGGATGAAATGGGGGGTGGAAATTTGTATGGAGCTATTTAAATCGCTGCACCGATTTGGATGGAAATTGGTATATAATTAGTTTGAGTCCCGGGGAAGGTCAAAGGATAGTTTTTATCCCGAAAATCTTCCCTTTAGGGGGTAAAATGCAGGGGTAAAAATTTGGATGTAATCCATTTTGATAAAATTTGGTTTAGAGGTAGTTTAAGTTCTGGGAAAGGACAGTGGATAGTTTTTATCCTGGCAATCTTCTCCTAAGGGGGTGAAATGGGGGGTGAAATTTTGGATGGACTCCGTTTAGACCAAATTTGGTAAAGAGATAGTTTGAGTCCCGGAGAATGACAATGGATAGTTTGAATCCCAAAAATCACCCCCCAAAGAGATGAAATAGGGATGAAAATGTGTATAAATCCCATTTAGTTAAAATTTGGTATAGAGATAGAAGGAGTCCCAGGGAAGGACAATGCATAGTTTTCATCCTGAAAAATCATCTCCTGAGGGGGGAAATGAGGGGTGAAAATTTGGATAGAACCGATTTAGATGAAATTTGGTATGGAGATAGTTAAGAGTCCTGGGGAAGGACTTAACATAATTTTTAGTCCAGAAATTATCTCCTAAGGGGATGAAATGGGGTATGAAAATTTGGATGGACCCCATTTACGGTATAGCGAGTTGAAGTCTTGGGGAAGGACATAGGATAGTTTGAAAATCATTGGGGGTGAAAATTTGTTTGTATTACCCATTTTGATGAAATTTGGTTGAACGATAGTTTGAGTCCCGGAGTATGATAACGGATAGTTTTAATCCCGAAAATCATCCCCTCAGGGATGAAATAGGGGGTAAAAATTTGAACTAAACCCATTTATGAAATTAATGAAATTTGGTAAAGTGATAGAAGGAGTCCTAGGGAATGACAATGCATAGTTTTAATCCAGAAAAATAATTTCCTGAGGTGGTGAAATGAGGGTTGAAGATTTCGATAGAGCCCATTTAGATGAAATTTGGAATAGAGAGAGGTCTCAGTCCAAGGAAAGAACATAGAATAATTTTTATTCCGGAACACATGAAAGGAGGAAATAAGGGGAACACTTATAAGGGGGTGAGAAATGTTGGATGAAAATTTGGATTGAACCCATTTACGGTATAGCGATAGTTAAGGAAGGACACAGGATAGTTTTATCCCGAAAATAATCCCCTAAGGGGGTGTAATTGGGGGTGGAAATTTGTGTGTGACACATTTTGATAAAATTTGGTGATAGTTTCTATTCTTGAAATCATCCCCTAAGGGGGTGAAATGAATGACCCTTTCCTTCATACAATCCATACTAATATTACAAATGCGAAAGTAACTCTGTCTGTCTTAACAGACCTTTTCATGCTTAAACCACTAAACCGATTGAGATGAAATTTGGTGTAGAGATACTTTGAATTCCGGGGCCTTCCCAAAGAATCCTTACTAAAGATAGTTTTTATCTGGAAATTCATCATCTAAGGGGGTGAAAAGGGGGGAGAAAGTTATGATATAAACAAGTTCCGCGCGGACGAAGTCGCGGGCAAAAGCTAGTTCAATTATAAAGGTCTACTTTTGAGATTTTTTTCATATTTTTAAAACTTATGGTTCAAAAGGGGGGACACATTTTTTTTTACTTCTGGAGCGATTATCTCCGAAAATATTAACATTATTATCAAAAAATGATCTTAGCAAGCCCCTATTCATTTTCAACAATATATCACACGTTAATAATAAAAAAAAACACGCTAATAAAAAAAAACACTTTTTATTTTTTGATTGATATACATATTAGTACCAAATTTCAGCTTTCTAGTAACAAGGCAATTAATAAAAACAACAATATAAAACTTAACCTAAAGGTAAAAAATTTGGCCTAAGTCGCCGTCAATAGGCAAGGTGCCCAGAAGGCTGGCCGTATTTCCTCGCTGTATAGCGATACTAACACGCTGTGCGAAATAGTGGCCAGCCCTCTGGTCACCCGATGCCTCTATTAGGCGCGTCGCCAAATCCTTGTATAGGCGACGTGCACTTGGCCCCCATGGCCCCAAGGTTTCAACGCCAAACGCCGCAAACATGTAGCTATTTCCTAGGATGGCATATTTGCGGCGCTTGAGGCTTTCGGCCGAGGATGCCGCAGCGCCAGCGGTGGCACTGGTGCTTGGAACATGGGACGGTGCCAGGGTATCGACGCAAGTAGCATCCCAAACTAGCGGCCGACCCATGCTCCAAGGCACCAGCGTCATTCCGTCAGGCCTCTTGCCGTCGTCTCTGGCCAGCCCACTGGGCTCGAGGACTGCCGGCACTCTCGCACTGACAAGGGCCCGACGGATGACATCGTTAATACTGGCGTGGCGGGAGATCCTACCAGCGCTCCGGACACATGAGAGGCCATGGTGGCCCAGTATGTCAACCATGGCTCCGCATTGACAGCGGTGTGGCTGATTTGTTGATGCCCCCAAACGCAAGCTAGCTGCCAGGCGGAAGGTGGTGTTATCTAGGAAAGTACCTATATTTGGAGAGGGTAGCGCTTGCAGCCACAGACCCGACTCCCACTCTGCAGTCGCAAGGAGGCGAGCACGGTCTGCCGAGCTAGTTGACGTATCTAAAAGGTTTTTCCGTACTAGCTGACAGAGCGGCTCGTCCCATTGCCTCTGCGAGCAGGGATTGGCAGGTGGGTCTGAATCGGGGCAGGTTATGGACCAAACGTTCCTGGCCTCGGAGCAGTGCGCAGCCTCCGTACATCCAATGGAAGGATCTAATATTTTTTCTATAAGGCTTTGAGCGCCATGCACCGAGGACAAGAAAGCAGGTAAAGCAACACAAGAAATTTTGCGGATACCCAGGCCGCCGAATCGAATGGGTAGGCTAGCCTGGGACCAAGATCTATCGTCAAAAGGAATATTGAAGATCGATGTGAGTGTTTCTACGACTAATGTATCTAATTTTGAAATCAAAGTGGGGTATTTCCATAAATGGGTTCCACGAAGTATATATGTAAATTTTGGGACGAAAAGACAATGCTTAATGATAGAATAGGCTGAATGAAGATTTATTTTGGCCAAACGGTGTGATGTTTCTTTGAAATTCTGAATTTTTGAGTCGACGAAGTTTTCAAAAGATTGATCTAAGACGGGACAACCAAGGAGGTGAAGCGATTCTTTGTTTATAATTTTGATACCCGGGGCAAGTTGACTAAAAAGGTCGATTGTATTTTCTTTGTTCGGACAGGAATCGGTGATAAATAGTTCGCACTTGGAGAAATTAAGCAAAAGGCCAATTTTTTCCATGTCTGTGTTAATTTTTTTTAAATCTTCGAGGACGGAAATCGCTTCTCCGCCGAGGGTTCCGTCATCTAAATACCATACGTTTAATTTTGAATTTAGCTCCTTAATGATGGGATGTATATCAAGCAAGGCTAAAAATTGCTGGGCCGAGCGGATCGCCTTGTTGACAACCTACAGAAGAAGCCAGAACGTCGTTTTTATATAATAATTTGGAAGGAGAACTATAACATTGCCATAAAAATTTATATACCAGAGGAATTTTGTCTTTTATTTGAGTCAACAAGGCACCTCGGTCTACGGAATTGAAGGCATTGCAAACATCCACCTTAAGCAGCACCTCTCCAGCCTTATGATCGAGAAATGTTCGCACGGCGTGCACGGCAGCTTCACATCCACTTTTGGAGCCAAACCCCAGTTGGACAGGTTGAAGTTCTGGGGTAAGCTTCGAAAGGATGGAGCGGCAGGCGATCTTGGCGACAAGACGTCGGAGTGTGGTGCCAACTGCAATGGGGCGGATGCCGCCGTCTTTTTTTGTTGGGGCACAGAGGTTGGCTCCATACAGGACGTCCCTGATGCCGTCCGGGACCTGACCGGCCAGCATGATATTCACCAGAGCCGTCAGGTCCTTTAAGAGAGTTTCCCCCGTTTCACCACAGCCGCTGCACAGGAGATCTTTCAGGTGCTGAGGTGTCAGACCATCCAGACCTCCCGCAGAGCCATTGGGGAAAGATATTACGGCTCCAAGGACATCCTGTGTGGTGGCAGTAAGGTCTGGATCACTCGGCAATGGGGGATCAGGCAGGCAAAGAGTTGTAGCTGGAGGTGGATGCTTGCTGTGTAGAGCAGCGAGTGTGTCAGGGTTAGATGGGGCTACTGCATCGTCAGAAAAAAGCAAGCGGGCGGCGCCTTTTATATCGCCGTCGGAAATTTTTGACTCTACTTTTTTAAATACACAGTTGTTGGTTTTCCTAAAATTGTTATTGGAGCGATTAAATGAAATATCACTGCAGCAGTTATCTTTGATTGATTTCGTGAGTGATTTTGAATTTTCATCGGAATTTATATGGAGGACTTTATAGGTGAATGTAAGTAAGAGTTCCCATTTGCGTATGGAGTTATCTGAAAGGACTGCTTTGATCGTTTGGCTCAAGGATTTGGCAACAGATACTCGGGCACCGCGTGGTATCCGTTTTAAAACCGGGCGCGAATTTTTAAAATCACTCAGAATTTGGTGAAATGGTACGTCCGATCTGGTGTGGTCTGGTAACTGTGAAGGCGCTGAAGCGTTTGGCTGGGACAGTACGGTAGATGAAGGTTGAGCATGGCTTCGTCGGTGTTTTCTGGTGATATGTATGTTAAGGCCTCTAGGGCCTTTAAAATAACATGGATCAGAACATTACGGGCAACGAAGAGAATTTTCTGACGATGCGGAAGTTCGTGTAGGGCAGGAAAGGCTTGCGAGGGGCATCTACAAATATGCCAAGAGGAAATATAGTACTTAAAATAAACCTAAAATAGAAGACACAAATAGTAAACCTAAAAACTTAAGTAGATAGACACTAAAATAATTATCAAAATATTGCCGACAATTGATGCACTGTAGGCTATAAAGTCATGCATATAAAGAGAATTTCATTCCGGACACCACTGGACACAATCATGCGAGAATCACTTGTTGATTCACTGTTAAAACTCAACACCACCAATATTATAATATAGTTGAGAAGACAAAATATCACATTTAGAAAATTTTCTTTGTTGTGATTTCGTTGGGTGACATCTGTCACGACGACTCGGTCGCGCATAAGCGCTCCAAATAGGGCCGGGCTGCAGTCTCCGCGGAGATAAACACTTAATTTCACGTTGTCTTTACGTGTAGTTTCCAGACTTAATCATATTAGGGCAAGAAAAGAGGGAAAAACATTAAATTTGCATTTTTGTTGTTTGCATAAATGTTTCTAGTGCTAACGGTTACTGAGATTATCCGCGGACGGACGGACAGACAAAGCGAAACTATAAGGGTTCCTAGTCGACTACGGAACCCTAACAAAAACTAAATAATAAGAAATTTAAAAATACAAATCACAAAACGAATACCCCGTCAAGGAGATCCTCTTTGTACCGCGAGGGTAATTCTTCGATTGATGATTGAATTTCAACTGACCTATGGGAAAGGTGTTTTCACTATACCTGTAGTTCCAGCACACCCTTGGGGGCTTGGGGCAATCGGCTTTTATTCGAGTTTGGTGAAGCGATGATAAGGAACAACATGTAGGAGAGTCGATACTTAGGGCAGTATATACTGCCCTAATAAACCGAAAGTGCCATTTTATGAGGTGGTTATGGTAGGACCTCATAAAATGGCTCTTTCGGTTTATTCGCCTTCCGGACATTGGGGCTTGCTTAACCCATTTGCTGCTCCGTAATACGGCGTAGCACACGTAGCGTTGCTTGGCTTTGAATGGGTTAAAGAACCAAATCTAGGCTTCCGTTTTGCAACTAACCCATCTATATGTATATATATTATGTAATATATAAACCCGTATGCTGGGTTTATTATCGTTTTAAACCTTTCAAAGTTATTTGTCAAGTTGGCTAACTGTTCTTTTCGTGTAATATTCTGTCAGGAAGGAACCCCTGTTGTATTGGATAGCTTATCTGTGGACTCCAGTGTTGCCAGAGTTCGCGCCCGCTGACCAGCGACAAGGAGAAAAAAGGAATATCGCGTTGAACATTTACGAATCAATGATTAGATGTTTTGTTCGTCACGGGTTTCCATTTCATAATTCATAATCCACATAATTTATTGCATTTCTACTGTAGCGGATGACTAGATGTTTTCTTGTTTACAAATCAACACGACAGATTGTTGCAACAAGTTGGCGCGTCTACTTGAACTTCGGGGACCGGGTTTGAGAGAGCTGGCAATGTCGAAGTGTCAGATAGCGCACTTCCTATTTTATTTTGGTGTGCCGGAACACGTTTTCTGGGCGATTGCAGTATTTTCCTCGTAAGTATTGTTTAGAAGCCGTGTTAACTTCTTGGAAAAGCAGTAATTGCATAGACATGTTGTCAATTTTCAGTTTGCCGGTGTAATCAAGCCTTACAGGCAAGTTGAGGCCGTGGTGCTCTCCCACGCGACTTGACCTGGCTGAATACCACCGTGTTGCGGTTAAATCGGCGAGCCACGGGAAGCAAGGCCAGGGCCATTGGTGGCGGAGTTGACATTTGTCAATACCCATCGACGTGGGACAATTTTCCTCCGACAGGTTAGTTTTGTACTGTACCATGGACCGTTTTATTCCCTTGATTATTGATTGCCGGCCCACAGACTACTCTTGAGCCCCGGCCCGCTATCTAGCCCCGTGCCCGCCCAGTTTGTACTTGCTATTCTTGGCTAACCGTCTCATCGCTTGATGGAAATTCCAGGAGGTATTTGGTAGGGGCCTGATCGTGCCCGAAGCCACCCGCGCCAGCCGAGCCAGTACTCCCGTTGTCGGGAACGCTCCGTAGCACCGCCTGCGATGGAGATGCAGCTAAGCTCATAGCCTATTATTTTAACATTACCAAATGGTTCTAGCGCAATCGACCAAAGCGTCATCAAAATCCTACCCTTAACATTTGTTTTTATACCTAGTTAGCTTTTAGTGAGGACCTAGAACGAAATAAAAGCTTTGGGTTACCTTCAGACCTTCTTTCATTTGCCCTAGCACAAAGGAAACTAATTACATGGCGCCCCGAACAGGTTGATGACGCTTAAACTCATTTCCCTCCTTACAACTCCATTTACTGTGAAGGTCTGAGTCTGGTCGCTTGCGCTATACCTAAGTATCTGAATGCAGACTTTCCGCCATAATAGTGTTAATGTCACACTTTAGTACATTGAATAGTTTGGACATTGACCTACATTACTTATAGTTACTTACCTACAACATACGGTCAATTATAGCACTTGGTTTGGCAAGTGATTACCTAAGTACTACCTATAGTTAAGCTTTATAAATTACAAATAACCTTTTAACAGTATTCATAAAAGAAATTACTACTATAAGCATTGTTTACCATTGTGTTGAACTGGCAAAGAGTAAAATATTGCATACCATAATCCACATCCTTTGGATTTTTTATATTTTTACATTTTTACATTTATGTTTTACACAAAATATTTACTTTGTTGTTATTTGAACTCAGTGACCCCTGTGACTGTGAACACAGGACTATAGGAATTACTGTGAGTTTAATATACAGGACAGTTGTTACACATCCAGTAGTATTGTTTAAATATTTAATATACCTACAATTGCCTTAAGCGCTAACGACGATGTATTAATAAACTCAGTGACTAACTAGGAGACCATAATACAATTGCAATTGCTGCAGTGTCATAGTAACACGAAATACAAACGCTTTTATGTGATTGGTCGATCGCGCTTTAATCATAAGCATCGATTAGCTCTTAAAGGACATTGAACCGGGTGGCTTAGAGCTCATACTTACTGTCCTACTCTTACTGAACATTTAGACTTCTGCCACACAGGCATAGTGTGCTCGGGCTGATTAGTGGTAATTACCGGGCTGATATTTTTATCGAAATATTACAACGATTAAACATACGTGTACGTGACAATGTCGTCAACAACCGGATTAGAGGAGCGCCCAATAGCCTTCAATCTCCTTAAGAAGGATGAGCTCCAGTACGAGGTCAGGGTGCGCCAGGCGGCGCCACTACCTACAGTGATGGAACTTAGGAGCCAGCTGCGGAAGCTGAACCAGGACATACCTACAGATGAGGTCGCGGACTACGAGGGAGATGTCGCCGCCGAGCTGGGCATAATCTCGTCAAAAATGGACGACCTGCGCAAGCTGCTGCAAGGGTCAACACAACCTCGCACCTCGTTAAAGGTACTCAATCGTGTTCAAGCTGCTGCACACCACCTGTATCACCGACTGACTCGACTCTCACCTTCAGGGTCGGAGATGAGCAGCCACAGCGAGCTCAGCGACCAGCTAGATGGGGTACTGGTGCGGTTAGATACAATATTGCTCACATTTACAAGTTCGTTGACAAAGAAGCAAGACACTACCGTCGCTGCACCTACCTGCGCAGCGCCACATAACAATAATGCAGTGCAAAAATTGAACTTAAAATACTCCGGTAAGACCTGCGTAAAGGCCTACCTACACAAACTAGAGCAGGTGCGTGTCTCCCGGGAGATCCCTGACTCAACACTGTTCCGCTCGGCATGTGAGCTCTTCACTGACGAGGCATCCTCATGGTTCGATGGCGTTTGTGATCAGGTACACTGCTGGACGGACCTCAAGAGTATGATGCTCCGCGATTACTTGCCGGTAGATTACAACGAGCGCCTACTATGCGAAATAAGGGCGAGGACGCAAGGATTTGACGAATCAATAGTGAATTATGTCAGTGTAATGCTTAATTACTACTCACGCTTAGAGTCCCCACTACACGAAGCGGAAAAGTTGAGTATTTTAATGCAAAACATTAGACCGTTTTTTTCAAAACAATTAGCTTTGTTTACTATCGACTCCATCAATGACCTTAAAGACCGCTGTCGCCAGCTGGAGGCTGCAACTCAACGTGCAAAACGCTTCGCGGAGCCAAATAGAGACTTGTCCAAGTCTCTTGCTCAAGACTTGGTGTATAAACCTATGACTACAAAACCGGTATCGGCGGTACAAACCCCTATTGATTTTTGCGTTCGGTGTCGAGTAGAGGGACATTCGTTGAAGGCATGTAAGGCGGCACCCAAACTGGTCTGTTACCGCTGTGGCGAGAATAACGTAACGGCACGAAATTGTCCCAACTGCACCCCTGTACCAAGTACTTCAAAAAACGAGTGATACCGAATCAGGGTATGGCTGATCCGGTTTCAATCAAAACCAATAAAGTATATAACAGAAGAATATTCATACCAACTCCTAAAAATAAAAAACAAAAACTTACAATATATCAAAACCATACATCCCTGACACACAACAACAACGAAATTAGTAAACCAATTAACATACCTAATACCCTGCATCCTATCCCCGTCCTAACTAACAAAGATAACACCCTCTCTTCCCCGCTTATTAACGCTTTATTCCACACTACTAACAAGTACAACACCCCTCCCCTGCCTGCTTGCTCCCGCCCCACCTCCCTGACCCATACTAACACAATCACTAATGTGTATAATAACCGAACATACCCAAATAACGAATTTTACCCAAATAACCGGTTCACCGAAAATTACCAAAACGTGTATTCTTGTCCGGAACCAACTACAATACCTTCCACTACTATTACTTACCCAATTAACGAATTTTACCCAAATAACCGGTTCACCGAAAATTACCAAAACGTGTATTCTTGTCCGGAACCAACTACAATACCTTCCACTACTATTACTTACCCAATTAACGAATTTTACCCAAATAACCGGTTCACCGAAAATCAACAAAACGTGTATTCTTGTCCGGAACCAACTACAATACCTTCCACTACTATTACTTACCCAATTAACGAATTTTACCCAAATAACCGGTTCACCGAAAATCACCAAAACGTGTATTTTCGTCCGGAACCAACTACAATGCCTACCGCGACTACTGTATGCCCAATTAACGCAGTTTACCCAAATAACCGGTTCACCGAAAATTACCAAAACGTGTATTCTCGTCCGGAACCAACTACAATACCTTCCACAACTGTTACTTACCCAATTAACGAATTTTACCCAAATAACCGGTTCACCGAAAATTACCAAAACGTGTATTCTTGTCCGGAACCAACTACAATACCTTCCACTACTATTACTTACCCGATTAACGAAGTTTACCCAAATAACCGGTTCACCGAAAACCACCAAAACGTGTATCCTGGTTCGGACCCAACTACAATACCTTCCCCTACTACTATTTACCCGATTGACGCCGTTTACCCGAACGACCCAGTTAGCCCAACACACGCGATTCCGGTAACCACCAACGATGCTGCTGCCTTACTCGTTATCAACGACCCAGTAACTGAAAACAAAGCACCCATCTCAATTGATTGCCCTAATGAGTTACAAGTCCCAGTTAAATTACATAGTACTGGGAGCAGGCGGAAGACATGCCAACGTGGTGCGGCAGACCAATTACCATCAAATTTTGACGGGGATGAGTGGCGGTCCTGGCTGGCGACGATTGGCGCGTTTTTCGAATGCGGCCGAACTGCTAAAAAATTAAACAGTTACATAGACGGGTCGGACTTGCGTCCTTACCTTACGATACAAATTTACAGTCTGTCTTATACGGGCCTTTTGGATTCCGGATCGGAGTTATCTATTATTGGTGGCGATACTTGGAAACATTTTGAAGACCAGGTTACCCTTCATAAATCACACGACTTGAGTCGGATAGTAACGGCAAACGGCTCCTCTTCCCCTATCATGGGCCATATATTCTTGCCAGTCACAGTCGACGGTAAGACTGCGATAATCAAATTCTACGTAATACCAGAGGTACCAACTAAGCTATTATTTGGTATTAATTTTTGGAAGGCATTTAATATTGGCCCGGATGTGCTGTCTTTATTACCAAACGACTGTTCCTTGTCGGATGAAGAACATATCAATACCGTTGCGTCGGAAGTTAGGTTTATACAAGGCTTTGAGTCTCTGTCATCGGAGGAACAGCGCCAAGCGGAGAATATATTAAAGGAATTCGAAACCATATCCTCAGAGCGGAAGGGTTTAGGACGAACTCGTCTACTCACTCACGCTATCGATACTGGTGATGCGAGACCAATTAAGCAACGCCATTATATGTTATCTCCCTCGAAGCTCGCCGAGCTAAACAGGCAGTTAGACGAAATGCTCGAGCTGGATGTGGTGGAACCAAGTAGCAGCCCATGGAACAACCCCGTAACCATGGCACCGAAATCAGACGGAACCCTCCGATTCTGCCTGGACAGCAGGAAGCTAAACGAGATTTCAAAACACGATGCTTATCCACTGCCACTAATTAACCAGATTTTAGATCAGCTCGGGAACGCCAAATTCTTGTCGTCTTTAGATTTAAAATCAGCCTTCTGGCAAATTGGACTAGACTCACAGGCGTCTAGGGAGAAGACTGCTTTTACGGTGCCAGGCCGTGGTTTGTTCCATTTTAAGGTAATGTGTTTCGGTCTAACGTCGGCTCCAGCGACGCAACAACGTCTGATGGACGTCCTGTTTGGCCCAGAGCACAACGGACGTATTTTTATCTACCTGGATGATATTATTGTTGTCTCAGAATCGTTTACTGAGCATTTGGCCCTACTACGTACGGTGTTTGAGCGACTACGTCACGCTGACTTGACTATTAACTTATCTAAATGTAAATTCTTCCGCAGACAACTCAAGTACTTGGGTTTTGTTGTAGATGAATACGGTTTACGTACAGACCCAGACAAGGTCAAGGCAATTATTGATTTCCCAACTCCGACGTGTCGGAAGGACGTCAAACGCTTTCTCGGCACGGCGTCATATTACCGCCGATTCATAAAGAATTTTAGCAACATAGCAGGACCTCTTAACCAGTTAACATCTACCCGAAGGGGTGCTCCACCCTTTCGCTGGTCCCCGGAGGTGGATACAGCTTTCGGAGAGCTCAAGGTTGCCCTAACTACGGCACCGGTCCTAGCCTGTCCCGACTTTACCAAACCATTCGCGGTGCATTGCGATGCCTCAGATTTTGGGATTGGCGGAACCCTAACCCAAACGTTCGAGGGGGAAGAACACCCCTTAGCGTACTACAGTCGTTCCCTCACGCCCCAGGAGAGGAACTACTCGGCCACAGAGCGGGAGGCATTAGCTGTGGTAAATGTTGTTGAGCATTTTAGACCGTATTTGGAAGGTGATCGCCAATTTCAAATTATAACAGATCACTCCAGCTTGAAATGGTTCCTCAACCTTAAGAACCCAACAGGCCGCCTCGAGAGATGGGGTTGCCGACTGTCGCCTTACAACTTTGTGGTCGAGCACCGTCGAGGCTCGGAAAATATCGTGCCGGACGCCTTGTCCAGAGCCGTCCCAGTATACTTGATCGATACTAACGCGATTAATGATAATTGGTACTTACAATTATATAAGAGGTGCGAGTCTAGACCAGGCTCCGTTCCCAATTTACAGTTAATGAACGGTCGCTTGTACCGCTACACTAAACCAAAAAACGCGTTGTCGTCGGATTTTGAATGGAAGGAAGTTATACCTCAAGACTTCCGATTAGAGATCATGAAGGATAACCATTCGGTTCCGACCGCTGCGCATTTGGGCACAGCAAAAACGTATAATAGACTAAAATTGCGCTACTTTTGGCCGGGTATGTATCAGGACGTCGTCCGGTACGTTGCACATTGCTCTGCGTGTGCGGCACATAAGCATAGCCAGCTTCCCACCCCGGGCTTCATGGGAAGCGCGAAGGTTTGTTGCCGCCCATTCCAATGTCTGAGCTTGGACCTCGTTGGTCCTTTACCCCCTTCGCGGAAGTTAAACACTTATATATTGGTGGTTGTGTGCTGTTTCACCAAGTATTGTATGCTGTTTCCCATGCGACGCGCCACCGGGGCAGTCATTTCCCAAAGGTTGGAGGACCACGTATTCATGATCCACGGAATACCTCAAACCATTATTGCAGATAACGCTTCCTATTTCACTGGCGGCGACGTTCAAAGGTTGTTCACGAAGTATAACATACCACAGCTGCATTACACGCCTGTGTATTGCCCACAGGTCAACACAGTAGAGCGATACAACAAGACCCTCGTTATAGCCATTTCCACGTTCATCGAATCAGACCACCGCATGTGGGATGTTAACATTTCGCGTATTCAGTTTGCGATGAATACCTCAGTGAACGATTCTACATCATATACCCCGTTCTTACTAGTACATGGACGGGAGGCAGTTCCCGATGGTACAATCTATGGTGAACCAGAGGAGGTTAACGAGATTGTTTTTTCATCTAGACGAAATTACCTGGATAAAATCAATACCTTAAGAGATGTCTATTCCACCGTGAGAGAGCTGTTACAGAAATCTCACGATCGCAACATCAAGTACTACAATGATAAACGCCGCGACATTGAATTCGAGGTTGGAGATGAAATATGGAAACGCACCTTTAAACAAAGTAAGGCCAGCAAGTATTTTGCGGCCAAACTAGCACCCAAGTATGAAAAATGCCGCGTCATACGGAAAGTATCACGTTTAGTTTACGAACTGGAAGACGAAAATGGCAAGCGCTTAGGAAAGTGGCATGTAAAAGACTGCAAGCCAGTGTCCCCAAACGCCATTTGAATGATTACGTTTATTTTCTTAATGTGCCTAATTTGGCACCTTTTGCTATATCTTAGGTAAGATTCCTATTTTCTTTTCTGTAGTACCGCAGGCCATTACGCGATCGTTTCCAGCGCCGGCCACGCGGATTCTATTGATGCCAAGGTGCTGCAGGACTTGTGATTCTGGGCCGAGAATCCCTGTCTTAGTTTAGTTTTCTCTTTCAGGAATGGAGATCATGTCTAATTTAAGTTGCAGCTCGAGGGCGAGCTGGAATTTTACTCCCTCAACTCTTTTCCCTCGAAAAATTCTCCTAGGTGAGGGGGTGTAATATATAAACCCGTATGCTGGGTTTATTATCGTTTTAAACCTTTCAAAGTTATTTGTCAAGTTGGCTAACTGTTCTTTTCGTGTAATATTCTGTCAGGAAGGAACCCCTGTTGTATTGGATAGCTTATCTGTGGACTCCAGTGTTGCCAGAGTTCGCGCCCGCTGACCAGCGACAAGGAGAAAAAAGGAATATCGCGTTGAACATTTACGAATCAATGATTAGATGTTTTGTTCGTCACGGGTTTCCATTTCATAATTCATAATCCACATAATTTATTGCATTTCTACTGTAGCGGATGACTAGATGTTTTCTTGTTTACAAATCAACACGACAGATTGTTGCAACAAGTTGGCGCGTCTACTTGAACTTCGGGGACCGGGTTTGAGAGAGCTGGCAATGTCGAAGTGTCAGATAGCGCACTTCCTATTTTATTTTGGTGTGCCGGAACACGTTTTCTGGGCGATTGCAGTATTTTCCTCGTAAGTATTGTTTAGAAGCCGTGTTAACTTCTTGGAAAAGCAGTAATTGCATAGACATGTTGTCAATTTTCAGTTTGCCGGTGTAATCAAGCCTTACAGGCAAGTTGAGGCCGTGGTGCTCTCCCACGCGACTTGACCTGGCTGAATACCACCGTGTTGCGGTTAAATCGGCGAGCCACGGGAAGCAAGGCCAGGGCCATTGGTGGCGGAGTTGACATTTGTCAATACCCATCGACGTGGGACAATTTTCCTCCGACAGGTTAGTTTTGTACTGTACCATGGACCGTTTTATTCCCTTGATTATTGATTGCCGGCCCACAGACTACTCTTGAGCCCCGGCCCGCTATCTAGCCCCGTGCCCGCCCAGTTTGTACTTGCTATTCTTGGCTAACCGTCTCATCGCTTGATGGAAATTCCAGGAGGTATTTGGTAGGGGCCTGATCGTGCCCGAAGCCACCCGCGCCAGCCGAGCCAGTACTCCCGTTGTCGGGAACGCTCCGTAGCACCGCCTGCGATGGAGATGCAGCTAAGCTCATAGCCTATTATTTTAACATTACCAAATGGTTCTAGCGCAATCGACCAAAGCGTCATCAAAATCCTACCCTTAACATTTGTTTTTATACCTAGTTAGCTTTTAGTGAGGACCTAGAACGAAATAAAAGCTTTGGGTTACCTTCAGACCTTCTTTCATTTGCCCTAGCACAAAGGAAACTAATTACAAACGCTTATCACGACACACATGCGTCAGAGCGCTACGTGCGGTTTTCGCTACATTTGGGCATTAAGCTGCTACGGACTACGGCGTAGCATACGTAACTTAGCAGTTAATGAGTTAACAATCTTGTTTGAATTATCATTCGAGGCCCATCGCAATATGAGTCTCTCTGTCACATGTTGGCTTATTTTGTGATGCGTTCATCACACAAATGCCTATTTTGGTCACTTCGCGATTCGAAACTGGGGCCGTTAGTATGGCAGGGTCACTACTAACTAGACTAACTACACTCACCTTTGCATAATGCAGTTCCGCCTGCTAACGATATTTATTACGATATAAATTATACAACTCGCTCCCACAAGACATATCTCAATTGGATAATGATAGATTATTTAAAAATAAACTTAAAATGCTATTAATTGACCGGGCATATTATAGCATTGATGAGTTTTTCGGATAGCGTTGCTGACAAAAGAAAAAAAAATTAAAAATACGACTACTAGAATAAGCACCTATGTAACCATGCACCATGAAAAATATCACACGATAAAATTTTATTGTCTGTAACATTATTTAAAAATGAAATGTAAATCATTATATTTTAAGTTGACATGTAAAATACAAAATTTTATCAAGAAATAAATGAATGAATGAATGAATAAACTTCAAATTAAAGGAAAAATTGAAAAATTTAGGCTCCGAGCCGGATTCAAACCGGCGACCACAGGCATACATGGCCCGTCGCTACTTACCAACTGAGCTATCGGAACAATCCGTCTCAGCCCATAAATCTTTCAATCAGTTCCTTCTTACAACGCCTTAGGGAGGCGTGTGGCGACATCTACCTAGAAGACATATGCTTCTTTAACGGCACCAACGTCTCAAATTGTATTGAGAAATCGTCAGTAACGATGCGCCACCCCATACTAAATTCATTTTTGTATAATGCAGTTCCGCCTGCTAACGATATTTATAAACTTCAAATTAAATAAACTACACTCAGGTTGGTACGTTTGAACCAATTGTACAGTTCTCAGTAATTTCTTTATTATTTAATATCTTTCAGTAATTTTACAGTTCTAGGGACTACAGTATAGGGTTCTTCAAGAAAGTAGTAGTGTACCTATACATTTTTAAAGGGACGGCACCGCGCATGTAACTCCACTGCAGTTGCAAGCGTTCATAGGCTGCGGTGACCGATTACCATCAGGCGGGCCGTATTATTATTTGTGGTTGTGTTGAAATTAAGTGATTCCCAAGCGGTGAACAAAAACTACCAGAAAATTGAGCGTTTTCGCTGGCATTGGTTGGGAATTACTTTTCCGCACGTGTATTACACACACCGTTTTATAATTCAATAACAAACTCTAAAATGTCAGGGGATTTGTTTGGGTAAAATCGTTTACAGGAAATATATGCGTGTTTTTACTAGTAAAGCGAGATTTTTGCTCGAACACTCTAATATTTTGTGTAAAGTGGGCATTATTGTTTCAGACAAAATTAAATTTAAGACGCTGATAGACTTTAGCATTCACAATAATCACACGTAACATACTTTTATATCTTAGTGTAGTTAATTCAAATTCAAATTCAAATAATTTATTTCGGAACATTGTCCATAGTTGTTAGTAAAAGCAAAAACATATGAAAAACTTAATTCTAGTGTTAGTGGGTACATGAAATATAAACATTAGGTATTAAACCAAACAATGAATATCGTTCCAGTGTTTCTGGATACGGCCTTCAAATATGTCAACAATGGTACTCAGTAGAGTGTTTGGGCTGCCCCGAATTCTGCGCACCACGGATGCTACCCTTTTGCGCATAATAGCGGCAAACCCGTCAACATGCGCATCAGCGAACATCCCCGACGCGCTACAGAATTATTATTATTATTATTATGTATCTCCTGTTTAAATTCACGGGACAAAGCCCGGTCCTTTGGAAGGCGTGCGTGGGGATATAGATCCAACACGTAGAGGCCCTTTGGAGACGAAGTTTAATGTGATGTAATACACCTGCTAGAACCCATTCACGGGTACATCGGTAGATACCCGTGAACCGGTTCCAACAGGCGTTGGGGCTACTGTGGGTTATATGGATAGAGAACGGGTTCTATGGTGATGAAATTTGGGTGGATTATGAAACTGGGCTATTGCAAAAAGGTCCGGACACCTACCATAACATTGTTGTACACAAAGTTATCGAGGCAGGCGGTGACTAGCCGCTCATTAGATGGGCCCCTGAAAGCGTCGTCGTACAGACGGCCAGGAGCAACACCGGGTGAGCGGCTCAGGGGTGTCGAGAGGTGGTGCTGCGCTTTCTCCGAAGTTACTCGCGGCGTTATGCCCTTTAACACTTCCACCCCTGGAGCATATAGCTCTGACGACTCCTCTCTGGACGGCCAATGAAGGCAAGCCAGAGCTGAGAGTCCTGCGGGCTCCCTTGGGATTCCACTCCGACCGACGAAGACACGCCGGAGACGGAGGCCCTGACCGACTCTCGGGAGCACTCGGGTCCGTGGGGTCGTTACTCCCCAACAGCTCGCCACAAGCTGCCCTGCGGGCTTATTATTATTATTATTATTATTTATTTATTAATCACACACAAGTTTACAGTTTATAACCAAAACACTTATGAGGTAGGTACACATTCATAGGAGGTAGCATCACTATAAAAAATACAACAATTTAGGTAGGAACAATTCAAAAAGAAGCAATCATAAAAATAAACTAAATATACCTAAATTACCTAATCAATCAAAGATTGAGCTGAGCAAGCATTGTACAGACTCGTGAAACTAGGAAAGTATGGCTAAAACTTTTCTACAAAATACGCCAATACTGTCGGCAAATATATCAATGTCGTCGGTTTCCTGCATGATCTTGTTTAGGATGGTTCGCGCTCTAGCAGTGGGAGCGTTCGCTCCGCGCCTGGTGCGCACGCCGGGCACCGCGAACAGACGCCGCGGGCGCCGCGCCGTCACCGCACCGCCCGCGCCGCCCGCCGCACCGACCGCCGGCCCACTCGCACGCGGTACATGCAAGCCCATTCGCTCCAGCACGGACGCATTGTCAACTTTATTGTTGAGCAGTTGGTAATAGTGCACTACATGCAGCAGTTTGCGCCGTGTCTCAAGAATGTGAAGCCCAACCATTCCTGAAACGAAAAGGGACGGATACATATACGGGTAGTATCCGTACTTTCGCTTGTATATGTACCTGGCAAATTTCTTTTGGATTCTTTCCAGCATTGTGATGTATTTAAACTCGTCCGGAGCCCACACTACCGCACCGAATTCGAGCCTACTACGAATGTATGCTTTATATAGCATGACTGCTATCTTGATGGTAGAGAATTGGGAAGCCATCCTCATTATAAATCCCAGCGTTTTAGATACCTTTTTGCAGGTCGTCGAAACGAAGCAGCCCCAACAGTATCCTGAAACCATTGTTGTACTGTACTCTTAGAGCACTGATAGCCTTCTGCGTGTAGTTAACCCACAGGCTGCAGGTGTAGAAAGTCTGGCAAAAAGCTTTAAAAAGCGTTAACTTAACTTGCTCTGAACACCTTGCAAACCTGCGGGCCACCATGTTGCACCGGACTGCCAGCGCTCTCCTCTCCCGTTCTATGTCCAAGTCATCACAGAGGGACTCGGAGACCCAATGGCCAAGGTACTTAAATTTTGAAACCTGTTTTAGCGGGGTGCCATTTAATTTGACAGGTGGTATTGTGTACGTTTTCTTTCCAGACTTAAAAAGGAGCAACTCGCTTTTCGCGACGTTGTACCTTAAGCCTTAAGCCATAATGAAACTCTAAATACTTTTATATAGTTTTATTATTAAAACTTATGACAATCTGCTATTTTCGTATTACTCCAAAACCCATAATGCCGCTTAACCTAAACTGTCACTTTGACATGCAATCCACACTATTTAAGTACTATGAATACACGTCACATACTAGAAACACGAAATGTTATTTTTATTTCTCGGAACTTCGAAGAAGGGAAGATAACGTTGTTTTTTTACGAAAATGTTTACCTACTTATTAAATGTTTTGTCGGAATGGTAGAATTCTGTATTTGTATATACTCATCCAGAAACTCATATATAGATATACTTTTAGATAAAATTAATTTAGACGTAGATATACGGTAGATATAAAAAACATTATTTCGTAATTGCACCAGTCACACGCACTAACGACGACGCACTCGGCGGACCATTGGTGGACTTTATGCTGTAATAAGGTTCACTAGGTAAAAGAAATAAAGGGAGACCTTGCAACAGATGGGAGGATGAAATCAAACACACAGCGGGTCCAAACTGGTTACAAACAGCTAAGTCCAGGGAAGACTGGCTCACTTTGGAGGAGGCCTTTACCTGCAGAGGGGTTCTTGCAGAATAATGAGTGCAACAAAAAAAACAAGTAGCGTATAAAATAATTATGTTTTTAGTGTAAAATCTCAAAATTTGTATAAAATAAGTAGTCAAAGTGATCCGCAGTGAATGATTTAGCTGTGAAAATTTTATCTGGAAGTTATATGGACCACAAAGGTCAGAAATTGAGAATAGCAGAAATGACAGTTATGTCAAAGGATAACGTATAAAATTTGAAAATACGTAGTATTCTACTGTGTGAATCCTGAAGTTCGCCTGAATTTTTCAAGCAGGGGAGTATTGTTTACGTAATAATTACCTTAAGTTAAGTATAAGTGAATAATTAGTCATCAGAATATAACCTCTTTGTTGCTTTTGTACCAAAATTTAGAAAACCAAATATAGTACATAACACTAGCTTGACAAAGTAAACCTAGACCAAATTAGTGCACAGTCATTTGTTTAAGTGAATATACGTTGAATTTACCGTGGTCAGTGTACCTAAAGCTTACTTAATTTAAGGATTTTGTTAGATTTTGAGTCAAATTTAACTGTAGTCACAATTTTACAATTGTAAAGCATAGACCTTGCTACAAGCCTTTGACATAAAGGTCTAGTCCGGATATCAAACATTTTGAATATGTTTTCAGCCAACTACACCAAAGCGGTTACACGCAAAGATGCCAGAGATGCTTTAATAAGCAAACTACAGCAAACTCAGAAAGATCTCAAATCGGCCACAGAGCTAAATGGAAAGCTCCTGCAGGAAAGGGATGAGAGTGAAGAGGAGGTCTTGCAGGTCATCAGGCTGAACACAACCCTCAAAGCAGAGCTCGCGAAGCAAGATGTTGTGTGCAAGGACCTCATGGCTGACCGGGATGAACTTCAACTCTCCGTAGACCGGTTCCAGCAGTGCCAGGAGGTACATGAGCAGGCATTGCAACATATCCGGGACCTGGAGCAACAGCTGGAGGAAGTTGAGGCAAAACAGATTTGCAAGTATTGTTCCGGACTGGCTGATAACAATTTAAGTATACTTGCTGAACTAAATAGTTGTTGTGAGATAGACATACTGCATGATAGTATTATAAGCCTCCCAGTAGTTGAAACCATTGATCTGACCAGTTCTGTTTGTATAGGGAGTAGAATTGATCAAAATATTATGATGAGAGGATCTAACAAAGTTAAGAAATATTTGAGATTAAGAAGATTTATTAAGAAATCTAAGATATTATTGAAACGCCATAAAATGTGTTTCAAAGCAGTTTCATCTAGATATAATTATGCAGAGTTGAATGATCAGCTCTTAAACTGTCAAATGGAACTAGACCAGGCAGTTATGGAATTAAATAATCGCACCGAAGAACTTACATCATTAGAAAAAAAACTCGAGGACATTAGCGGCAAGCATGAACACTCAAATAATACCTTACAGGAGTACATACGCTTTATGAATTGTGTTCTAGAACCGGGGAGCGGCATACCATTGCACTTCGAGTCGCTTCGAGCACCGGGCCGTCCCTCCGGGTCATACCACGCCACCGCACCTGTCATCCCCGGGCCTGCACCGCGTGTGACGCCATGGCCGCCGCTGTCGGGCCGAACTGAGCCTACACCACCGTCACCGCAGAGCCACGCTGAGCTGGAGCACCCGATGCTGAGCCACACCGAACCGGAGCCGCCGCCGACGAGTCCTACGGAGCAGGCGCCGCCCACGACGAGGCACACCGCGCCGCCCTCTCCTCCCGCGCCCGGCCGGCCGCGCCGCACCGTGGTGTACACCGACCAGGTGGGCCGAGGCCTCGGGGCGCTGCTGGCGGGCCGCTTGACGCAGAGGGTGACCAACAACTGTCTGTCGGGGGCCTCTGTCGATCGTTTGGCCTCGTGTATTGCCGCTGACGACTTCGATTGCGATTCTACGCTAGTAGTGTTCATAGGAGATACTTTAGGATGCACCAAGCGGGACCTCATCAAACTATCTGAGACTTTAAGTGAAATTGACCAACGAGGTGTAAGCAAAATTATTATTTGCGCACTGCCCTTTTCAGGTACCATGTCGGAGAAGGAATGTAGAAAAGTAGTTTATTTGAATTCCATATTCTTTAGACTGTCCTTGTACAGCCGTACGATTTCGTATTTTGACACGAATAAATTTATAAAACAATTTTGTCTTGACTCGTAATCATACCTATCTACCGAGGAGGTACTTACGCGATTGTGCTAAGCTTTTAGCATACAATATTTTAGACTCCGTCGTGGCTAGCACGATGTCTGATAGTTGTAAGGTAGACTACGTCGTGACTAGCACGACGTCTGATAGTTGTAAGGTAGATTCCGTCGTGACTAGCACGACGTGTGATAGTTGTAAGGCGGACCCCGTGTTACGTTTTAGTAGCGTGGGATCTAGAAGGGAGCCGGAGCCGGCCGGTAATTTAAACTGACCACTCCGACAACGCGTGCTTCTGCTTCCACCGGCTCCCAACCCCTTGATAGCTGTAACACTAGTATTCATATAGATAGTAATGTCATTAATATGGTACACCAAAATATACAGGGATTCACTAGTAAGGAACTAGAAATTGACTTGTTTATACAATGCTCAAATATCCATATTCTTTGTATAACGGAGCACTGGCTTAAGGGTCATGAATTTATGTTTAATTTTAGCAATCATGGCATAGTAAGTTCATTTTCTAGGAAGGAATGTAGGCGTGGAGGGTCTTTAATAATGGTAACACACAATTTGAAAAGTAAGGAACGTAAAGATATTGTTGACAAATCCATCGAACGCCAAATAGAGCTCTCTTGTGTTGAGTTGGATCAATTCATAATTGTATGCGTATACAGACCTCCATCGGCGGATTATAGTCTATTCGAGTCAGTTATGGATGACGTGCTCAGTAGTGTTTTTATAAGTGCAAAATGTGTTATTGTGTGTGGTGATTTTAATGTTAACTTACTTGAGAAATCGCCCATGTGTGTGAGTCTAGTGAATACTTTTAAATCGTTTAACTTAGTGAACCTGTTTTGTGAACCAACCCGAATTACAGCAACCAGTGCAACATGTATAGATAACGTTTTCAGTAATGAGGATGCAATTAATAAATCTATTATTAACAACTTAAGTTCTGACCACTGTGGACAACAAGTCTCCTTCAGCGGGAAAACTGACGAAAATCCACGAGATACTATGTGCAGACCTATTTCCGAAAAGAGATTAGATTTATTCAATCGTAATATTGCGAAACGATTACTTTATCTTCCATTTACTGAGGAAAGCCCAGACAGTTTGTATGCTCATTTGTTTAACTGTATCAAAATGGAATTTGATGCCTGTTTTAATTTAAGGAAACTTCAAAGCAAGATCAGGACTAAATTTAGCGACTGGGCTACCCCGGATATTCACGAGAAAAGACGCCGACTCTATGACTTGTACGATTCGAGAACTATTGATAAAAGGCCGGAATTTCTGGAGTATGTTAAGAACTACTCGAAATCTTTTAAGTTATTGTGTGTCGCCGCTAAAGCCGATTACTTGTCAAAAAAGATCCAGAACTCCAACGACAAGGTTAAAACTGTATGGCAAGTTATAAACAATGAAACTGGGAAACGCAAGATAAGAGACCCACACTACAGTCTACGAATTGATGATACTTTGGTAAGTTCTGACCATGAAGTAGCAGATCATTTTGAGCGGTTCTTTTCTAACGTACCTTTTGAGACCACGAAGTCTTTAAACTCATCACCAGATGTCGCTGAATCATTATTGAAAGCAAATGTAGCGGAATGTACAGAAAACTTTAGCTTCACTCACGTGACCCCTCATATTCTTGTAAAAACGTTTAAATTGTTGAACTTAAAGAAGACTGAAGATCTTTGGGGCATTTCAGTCAAAGTATTACATTCCATTGTAGAATCAATCGCACCTTTTTTAGCTGATATTTTTAATAAATGTATTGATACTGGAGTATTTCCTGATCTCATGAAACACAGTAAAATTATTCCGCTGTTTAAATCAGGAACGAAAACTGACCCTACCAACTTCAGGCCAATATCAATACTACCGGCACTAAGCAAAGTCTTTGAAAAGATTATTCTTAATCAGCTTATGTCTCACTTTAATTGTAATAAACTGTTCAATAACAATCAGTTCGGTTTTACTAGGGGTCGCTCTACCACTGATGCCGGTGTGGTACTAATTAAACATATTTTTGAAGCCTGGGAAGAGGCTCAAGATGCTATTGGAGTGTTCTGTGATTTATCAAAGGCATTTGATTGCGTTGATCACGAGAATTTAATCAGAAAGTTAAGACATTATGGGATTAAAAACGGTGCTCTTGATCTTGTATCATCGTATCTTTCTAAGAGAACACAACGAGTAGTCGTCAACGGGATGCACTCAGCGGGGACAACTGTTGCTCTTGGTGTTCCTCAAGGCTCAATTCTGGGTCCATTTTTGTTTCTGATTTACATCAATGACATACCAAATGTGGTGCAAGATAAGCATGATATAGTGTTATTCGCAGACGACACGTCGCTTATTTTCAAGGTAGACAGGAAAGAGACAAGCTTCGATAATATTAATGATTCGCTCAACACTGTTGTGGAATGGTTTACAGCAAATAATTTACTGTTAAATTCCAAGAAAACAAAGTGTATCAGATTCACTTTACCTAATGTCAAGCACGTAAACAATACCAGGATCAAATTAAAGGGCGATGAACTGGAATTTGAAGATAGAACAGTGTTTTTAGGCATCACCTTGGACTCAAAACTACAATGGCATGCGCATATCGACACCCTAGCCGGCAAACTTGGTTCTGCAGCCTATGCAGTAAGACGTATAAGACAGTTAACAAACGTTGAGACGGCCAGGCTGGTGTACTACAGTTACTTCCACAGTGTTATGTCCTACGGAATCCTGTTGTGGGGAAAAGCGGCTGATATCCAGACCATCTTCGTGCTACAGAAACGAGCTGTACGCTCCATCTACGAACTAAAAGCCCGAAATTCTCTCAGGGACAAATTTAAGGAGGCAAATATTCTTACTGTAGCATGCCAATACATTCTTGAGAATATTATGTATGTGCGGAAAAACCTTCAGGACTTCAATCTCAACAGTGATATCCACGACTACAACACCAGAAGTAAACACAAGATCGCAGTGCAGTACAGTCGTCTTCGCAAGGTTAGCACGTCGTTCGTGGGGAACTGTATACGTTTTTACAATAAAATACCTACCGAAATTGTTAATTTGCCGTTAAGTAAATTTAAGTCTCATATAAAAAAATATTTGCTAAGCAAGGCGTATTATAATGTCAACGATTTCATAAACGACAAAAATGCCTTTAAGCCAGTAGCATTCAAATTGTATTAGAATTAATATACCTTCGAGTATGATTTTCTTGGCGTATTACCTTTGTAATTATTATAAGTACCGGAAATAGCTGTTCCGTTTTATGTAACATGAGAGCACGTAATGCTTTTTCTCGCCGAACAAGTAGCTTTAATCTTTGCTATTATCAATGTCCAGTGTGGCTTGAATATGTCATGCTCGCTTAAAGGGCTTTGCTTACGGTGGCGTCGTTGATCGGGTCGCCACCTTCCCTAACATATGGTTGAGGGAGGCGATGGCTGAGATATGCGTCATACTCGTGATCGGGTGCTGTTTGTGGAGTCCGGTCTGTTCATGCTTGCAAGGGCATAGTAACTACCTAAATACTAGTGTTATTATCATTATTTTGACGAGAGACATCATTCTGTTCTTGACACGTTTTATTGTTATTGACCCTGTACATCTCTGACAATATTACATTAATGATCCTTTTTTTTCTGTTTTAACGCTTAGGGACAGTATACATCTCTATAAGAACATTAGAATAATTATTAATTGTATTTGGATGCTCAGAGACATTATACATCTCTGGGGTACTAAATTATATCATAAACTTATTGTTAATTCTGATACAGACCTTATATCGAATGTATTTGATAATATTTTACAATTTTGGATTGTTATAGTTTTCATTAAGTGACATTTAGTTTGTAACCATTTAGGTACTAATTAGTTAAAATCTGCAATTTTAAAATGATTATTGTGTAAGATTATTAATATTATATTGTAGAACACCATTTGACATGTAAAAGTGCCCTTGTGGCCTATTTGCAGAATAAATAATTGATTTTGATTGATTTTTTGATTTTGAATTATAATATTTTAAACTACCTAATATTCTTTATAAAACTTAACTTACTAACATTAAAAATAACTAACTACTCAACTTTTGATATAACTACTTTGTAAACATAATTCTAAAAGAAATAAAAGGCTTTTTTATTTTTTATTTTTATTTTTTATTTTTATTTTATTTTATTTATTATATAAGGTTCACTAATGGTCGGCTGAGTGTGTCGTCGATGGTACACTAAGTTTAGTGTTAGTAAATTAAGTAGGTAATTTAGTAAGTAGGTAAAAACAACAATGTTTGACTTTTGGAAGGGAGCGCACATTCGCCGACAAACTGTCCTCAGTTTGGCGAAGCAGAAAGGAATGTACTTGCCATTGTTGTTTTTTTTGAGAATAAATAAATAAAATAAATAAATATATGTACAGTCAAGTGCAAAAATATGTATCGATTTAATCCTCTCATAAATATGTACCTCAACCTTAATCCTCTGACATAAGAGCGGTGGGACATATTTATGAGTAAGTTGTGTGCACACATATTTTTACACTTACCATATCGATACCTGCACACTCAAAGGGCGTAAGAGCCTGTTGTTTTAATGGCTGATACACCCTTTGAGTCTGCAGGTATCGATATATTGACTACCGTAAACCGGACATTCGGAGCCAATCACTATACACATGCAAGTGTTACGGGCGCTTTTCGCTGCATATGAAGATTAACACTTCCACTGCCAGGAATCCGCCTAGCCGCTTTCCGCTACATACGGGGAAAACCACTGGATCAGCTACGAGCGTAGCAATTTTTGGTAGTGAATGTGTTAAGCATAGAATACTAGAGAGAGAACAAGCCGCCGGCGGCCGTGTCGCAGCTGTATGCTCAATGGGCATACTCTGCCATACTGTGCACGCGTGCTGATCGCAGAGAATATTACGTTTTTTCCCAAAATGCCTGATATGATGCGCGTTTATTGTCAAATAAGCGCGTATACAAGTGTGTGTGTTTTAGATGTGTGCGTGCTTTGTCTTGTCAATTACTTGGGCGTTGTGTGGGTTAATGTACTTGCGACAGGCTCACTCTATACAAATCGGCCGCCATGTCCGATCTCCTTATATTCATACATCTGGGGTTAAGCTGCTACGGGTTACGGCGTAGCGCTGCGCTACGATCGCTGCGCTGCTACGACGGTGCCGTTGCTTGTAGTTCAGTCATTATAAATTTTGACCCGTGAATAATTAGTTCTTGGATTTTTTTTTCGTAGGTCCCTCGGGGGTGTCACTGGGAGCGTAAATTCAAAAAGTAGACTGAATCAGGCTCCTGCGTATATTCGAAAAACGGTTTTTCTTGAATAACTCGGCTGTTTTCTACGTATTTAAGTATTTATTTATCTATATATGTATGTTTATCTTCGTCTAGTACCCATAGTACAAGCTTTGCTTAGTTTGGGATTAGGTCGATTTGTGTAAGATTGTCCGCAAATATTTATTTATTTATTTTTGATTTAACAATAAAACCGTGAGGACAAAAATTGTATGAAATTTGATTTTCTACAAGTTTGAACCTCAAAATGTGTCTTCTAGGATCGATATTTTGGAAATTAAATTTGAAAAAAGCGACAAATTCAAAATATTTTCATCATTTCGTTTATTTTCAACTTTACGGCATAAATAAAGAGGACTAAACTTGTAGAGAATCAAATTCCGAACAATTTTGGTTCCCACCTTTTTAGTCGCTTTTTTCAAATTTAATTTCCAAAATATCGATCCTAGAAGAAAAATAGTAAGAACCAAACTTGTAGAGAATCAAATTTCCTACAATTTTTGTTCTCACGGTTTTACTGTAAAATCAAAAATGGTCGAGTTATTCAAGAAAAACCGTTTTTCGAATATACGCAGGAGCCTGATTCAGTCTACTTTTTGAATTTACACTCCCAGGGACCTACGAAAAAAAATCCAAGAACTAATTATTCACGGGTAGGGTCGGTTTTTTGGATATAATGACTGAACTATTGCTTTCGTTGGACGTGATGCCGGATGAACGGCGGGTAGGTGAGGCCAATCGGTGCAGGTCGGGTGCTGGGGCGATAAATGTGCATTAACCCTTAAGTGCTATCTAGACACGCGGCAGCGTGTCCAGCCAAGTTCAAGGCCAAAAGGAATTAGCGACGCAGCAGCCGTGTGTTATATTATACAAAATAATGCATCCATTTTAGAGAAGATCGATGTAGGTAGAAATCAGGCTTTTTAATTCAAACAAATCATATAATTTCATTGGTACTCTTTTAGTACCTATTTATTCGTTCATGGTTAATGTTAACTTTTAATTATACAGCAAGGAACATGCTGAGCTGGGTTCTTTTCGTTAAAAAGCCTTTTTTGTTTTTTTAATTTGTTTTTTTTTAGTGTCCGTGTGGCTTTTGTCACGAATAAATGTTTGGGTTTGAGTTTAATTACAGAATAACTTAGACGTGAAGAAGTCACAAAAGTCGTCGTCATTAGAATCTCTTAATTAATTTCTGTTTAATTTCCAAACACCGTCAAAGTTTGAATGAAGTCTTGATTGAGAACATTGTGCTGAACTGTAGCATTATTATAATTAACCTAGAAATATCAAATAGTACTTCACAGGCGATTACTGAATGACATTGACAAGTTGGACACGAAACTGCCAAATTGTACTTTATAATTACTACCAAATTTTATGTTGTACATAATGTAATTAATTTAACAATCGTACATTTTGCAGGTACGTCTACACTTTTCCAAGGATTAAATACCTACATAGTACAATGCGTAAAATAAAAAATAGTTTCTGTCACTAATATTTTTTTGTACAGTCGTACAGCTTGTCATAGACTATAATGAATCAGCTCGTTGAGACGGTTCTATAAGCCCGAAAACGACCGGTTTATCTTATTTAGTTTAAGATTATTAAATTATCTTGAATATGGAGATCCGTGATATCTGCCTTCCCCTCTGGGAAAGAGGCGTGATTATATGTATGTATGTATGTATCTTGAATATGCCATAATAATCGCGTTGTTTCTCAACTGAAATGGGTATGCCAAATTGCCTTTCAGCTCAATCAGATGTCGCAAGTAACTGCAAAATTGTTTCCCGTCGGGTAACTTCGTAATTCCGGAAACCATGTTCCACTTAAGGTACTTTCGATCTTCAGGACATAGTAACCAAACCTATGGAGACCCCTGGCGTGTGAAGCTCTCCCGGAACCTGGCTGCGAGCCTAGGGGCGCCCCCTCGTCGCACCACCACTACCAGCCACCCACCCCACACCTCAACCACCACCACCACCTCCTTCACCTTGCACCTCGGGCCACCCGCCGTCTCCCGCCGTCCTGCTACGCACCGCAAGAGGAGTAAGGGTACCCGGAAGGACCGACTACCTTCAGACAGACCTGGCATATCGCTATACCTCGACCTACGCGACCGAACCGCGCCTTTACGCTCATCTTCTTTTAATAAATAAGTAGCTTGAATCATTTGTACTCTTTAATTTGCTCCGTGGCACGCGTGGTAGGTACTAGGGTTCTATCTATTCCCGTGACAAATTGGCAATATTCTATTAAATCACCTGCGTCCACATTTTCGTGCAGCAGAATATTCAAATTAAGGAATAATGGCGGTTTCGGACACATGACGCTTCGGAATTCTAGCGCGTTCCAAAATTGAACACTACAAAATATTAGATTACTAAATTCATGAACGTGTGTTAAGAGAATAGGGAATACATGGAGCTTATATAATTTTGTATTATGCAATTATTATATGTTTACTCATACGAGCTGTCTCCATGAGAGTGAGAGGCACCAGAAGACACATCAAAGCCTTCGATTACGAAGACGGAGCAGGAATTCTAAACTAAGCAAGATTTTACAACCAACCTCCCCCTCCTTTCTTTTCTTTTTGTCATTGCCGTCGTCACCCCTTGTTTGTACATTTTCTTTATGATTAAAAAAATATATATGTATGTTTAATTATTTAACATTAGTGGTAAAAGTTGGATACAATATTGTTGAAATTTTTAATTGAACGTAACACTATTAATTATTAAGATAAGCGTGTATGTAGGTTCACCTGCAAAGGTAGAGTTCAGTGAAACTTTCTAAGCAACTACTTATATCTGCTATTGTAACCTGGATTCATTACACGCAATAAATTTAATTCATTCATTCATTCATAGCGATACAGAGTTTCTCTGTTGAGTTTGTCGGGCATTATTGGAGTTGTTCGCAACTCGAAACTGGACAAATGTGCCTGTGAGCTACGTCTAAATGACGGTAGTTTGTGTACAGTAAATAGTAAACATGCCGCCGACTTTAGCATGCCGGGCATAATATGGTTGCCATTATATCACTTATCAGGTGCCAATGCGGGGCGATGGTGGATAGCCTGGGTCACCACGGTCTCTCCTGCAGTAGAAGCACTGGGCGCATACCCCGTCACGCCAGTATAAATGATGTCATCCAAAGGGCCCTTTCAGCGTCAAAGTTCCAGCCATCCTGGAACCCGTTGGTTTGGCAAGGGACGACGGCAAGAGGCCCGACGGCATGACGCTGGTGCCTTGGAGGATGGTACGGCCCCTGGTCTGGGATGCTACATGTGTAGACACCCTCGCACCGTCCCATCTTCCAGGTACAGTCGCCATCACATACATCGGAGCAAACAAGCATGTCACAAACATCAAAGTCAAAGTCAAAGTCAAAATCATTTATTCCATTGACATACAATATGCACTAAAATATGTCTTAAAACTAGGCAGTTTTAGGTTTACATTTTATCAATTTGAGATTCATAACATTTTGTAATTTATATTTCAGAGATTAATAGAGAAAGTTTTATATTTTAAATTCTATGTCATAGTACTCATTTATATTATACAGTGCATTCTCAGTTAACATTTGTTTGAGGTATAATTTATATTGAATGTCATTTAGTATGGTAACAGAGTCAGGTAAATGGTTATACAATTTAATGCTTTGGTAAATAAAACATTTTCTAGATTTGGCTAGGCGTACATTTGGAAGGCAGAGTTTATGTCTATTTCGTGTGGGGTAATTATGAATATTACATCTTTTCTTACTGCCGCTCAGGTGCTTGCGAGCATATAATAAGTTTTTATATATAAATAAGGAGTAAAATGTCATTATGCCACCTTCTTTAAAAATATTTCGGCAGGTTTCTCGCGCAGAAACATTATAAATATTTCTGACTGCCCTTTTTTGCAATATAAAAACTCTAGACCCCGTTGCTGCATGACCCCATATCAGCGCTCCGTAAGACATTAGGGAATGAAAGTAGGCGTAATAGAGAGACTTACTAGCTTGGACACCGCACAATTCCCTAATTTTTCGTACAGAGAATGCCGCTCTTGTAAGTTTTTTACACAAATTATCAATATGCGTGTCCCATTTTAGACAGCTGTCTATTGTCAGACCTAAGAATTTTGTCTCCTTAGTATTCAATAGCTGGTTTCCATCGTAGTCTATATGCAAGTTTTCTTTGTTTGATGATGATAATAGACTGTAATGCATAATTTTAGTCTTACTAGCATTTAATTTTAATTTATTAGCAGTAAACCAAGTGTTAATCAAATTCAGGATACATTTAACATTACATATAGTGTCTTCAATTTTGATGTCAGAGGTTACAAGTGTTGTATCATCGGCATATTCTATAATATTACATTTGAGTTGATCGGGGATTACGTATGGGAGATCGTTCGTGTATATTATAAATAATAAAGGCCCTAAAATAGAACCTTGGGGCACGCCTTTAGAAATGTTAACGCATTGTGATTTTGCCCCATCCACTTGTACAATTTGATTTCTATCATGTAAGTATGAACTAATTAACTTAAGGTTGTTATTTTTAATACCATAAAATGACAACTTATCCAATAGGATATTATGATCTACCATGTCAAAGGCTTTTGACAGATCACAAAATACGCCCATACACTTAAATTTTTTCTCTAGCCCCGTGTGAACATATTTCATGAAAGCTGCTATGGCGTCTTCTGTAGAAAGACCCTTACGGAAACCAAATTGCTCCGAGGAAATTAGGTTGTTTTGTGTGAAAAAGCTACCAAGTCTAGAAAACATTAATCTCTCGAATATCTTACTGAAAGTAGGAAGCACTGATACAGGCCTATAGTTGTCCGTAGTCATTGGATCTCCCTTCTTAAATATCGGAACAAGTTTAGCTTTTTTAAGAGATCCAGGAAACACACCTTGTTCAAAGCATTGATTTATAATGTCAGTAATGATAGGTAGTATAGGTATTATGCTTTGTCTAACAATTTTAGTTGATATGCCCCATAAGTCATAAGTATTCTTAATTTTGAGGCTAGTGCAAACCTTTAATACCTCTTTGATGCATGTCTTTTTCCATTTCAAAGTTTCGGGAGGTGGAACAAGTGTCATCAGGTCTAGAGCGCTTACACCTGAAGTAGGCTCTGAGGAAGAAATTGTCTGTATGGCGGAGAAAAAATCACTGAATATTTCCGCCACATCTCTTGAATCCTGAAATAGCCGGCCCTCGTTAAATAACCGTATATCATCATTTCTAGGTTTACTATAACCTGTCTCATCTTTAATTATGTTCCAGGCAGTTTTAACTTTGTTTGAAGAGCTCTGGATCCTATCGCATCGGAACACACCTCTATTTTTAAGGCATTAGGGTGCATGTGCCGATATATTTGAACACCTATAGTGTACCTATGTATGTGATGGCGACTGTACCAGCAAAAATGCCGGCAATGCTGCTTCTACAGCAGAAGACCTCAAACGCCGCAAATACAGCACCCTCGGTAGCGGTTACATGTTCGAGGCGTTTGGGGTCGAGACTCTGGGGCCGTGGGGACCAAGCACACGCCGCATTTATAAAGATTTAGCGGCGCGCCTAAAAGAAACTACTGGTGACCAGAGGGCTGGCCAATACTTTGCACAACGTGTCAGTATTACCATACAACGTGGCAATGCGGCCAGCCTTCTGGGCACACTACCCATCGGCACTGATTTGGGAGATATTTTTTATTTATAAGTAGTTTTTAGTTTTTTTTATTAATGTCAGTTTTAACATTTTAATTGTTTTAACAAATAAACAAAATATACCTTATCGCTGTGGATAAGACATCCGTCACATTCTGACGAGTATGCGAGTGTGAGAGTGACTGCTGGATGTCTTACCTATCCACAACAATTATCATCATATCAGCCGAAAGACGTCCACTGCTGGTCATAGGCCTCCCCCAAAGAGTGCCATAATGGCCGGTCCTGCGCCACCCGCATCCAGCGGACTCCCGCGACCTTTACCAGGTCATCAGTCCACCTTGTGGGGGGATCTACCCACGCCACGCCTTCCGGTACGTGGTCGCCACTCGAGAACCATTCCGCCCCAACGGCCATCGATTCTACGTGCAATGTGCCCCGCCCACTGGCACTTAAGTTTAGCGATTCGGAGGGCTATATCGGTTACCTTGGTTCTGCTGCGGATAGCCTCATTTCTGATGCGATCGCGCAGAGAAACTCCCAGCATAGCCCTCTCCATTGCCCTTTTTTTTTTTTTTTTTTCAGGCATAGAACCCATATAGTGTTAGTCGTACAAATGTGTGCTTATGAATCTAAGTGTTAGTAGGTTACAATAATAATTTAATCTATTTTAAACATCAGCGTTGGCCCTCAGTGCTTATTGTGCATGCACACTTATCCAACGGGCCAACATAGGACTATCCCATCGGCACGCCAATGCGCTCAGAATGCGGCTTTGAGTGACTTTGAGCCTTCTTATGAGGGCCATAGTAAGTGACCACGTTTCTGTGCCATACGTCATCCACAACAATAAGGTGATAAAATGGCAACTATATTAGGCCCGCTGCAGTCTCTACTCCATAGTTTTACCACGCTACAAAGCAAAACGGTGAAAAAATTTATACATATTTTTATAATTAACGGTCCAAAGCTCTTCGGGGTTCACCAACGCAAGCGCACGACCGACTAGGTCGATTTGTGTAAGATTGTGTCCAAATAAAAAAATAAAATAAAAAATACTCCACCGATAACAGGATAATACACTTAAATTTAAAAAGGAAGGTACAAATAGACTGGAATAGCCATTTTCATTTTTATCAATATCATTCGTTTAAATCAGGTTAAACTATAATCATTTATCCTGTATACCTAGTGTGGTGACGGAATATAATAGCACCGGTATACCTTCCCGAGAGTCGTATCGTAAGAATCAACTATAGAAATAGGTCGAAGGTATATAAACTCAGTTCTGTTCTGGGTCAATTATCAGAAATATACACTAACTGAACATGAAAATATTTGCGCATTCACTATTTTTAAATAGATACCACTTATACTTCGTTTTTTTTAGCATTAGAGAGACCTTTGCAGAACGAGATATAAGGTTTTTTATCGGGCACACTCTGCAGGTCGAACAGTGAATACGAGTTAATAAATATCACGTATTTATTATCATGTTTTAGTAATACATACATTACTCAGTGTTGTGAACAGATAAGAAACATAATATTAGTTAATTTATATTCTAAAATGAAAAGATAAGAATTTTAATAAATTGCGTTTGCAATTTTTCATGGAAAGGTTGTACATTAAAAAACCTAAAGAGGTAGAGTTCCCACACAATGGTCTATTTTTAAACGTCACTGTCACTATCTGTAATTCACTCATGTGGGATTTTCATTCGAGTCCATATTGTTGTCGGTTGAGTCGGTTGTGATTTCTACTGCTGTCAGCTTACTTAAAGATCATTTTTGTTGAATTTTGTTATTAGTTGTTGATCTATTTAGATTTTTAGATATTTTGTTTGTTGGTGCACATTTACAATGTATGAAGCCGAGGCTGGCCCGATTGGGCTACAGAAGTCGCAGCCGGTTCCGGCTAATGTTTTTTCATCTCCAAAGAAGAAAAGGCAAAAGCAGACCTCTCCTCTGACTGCCAGTGAAAAGCGGAAGCGGGTGGTGAATATTTACAAATTAGTGTCAGAAATGTGCCATAGAAAGGAGTATCCCACTAAATCAGACCGTGTGAAAAAGACTGCCGAGACTGCTGGCATATCGTTGGCTACGGTATACAACATTTTAAAAGAAACTATATGCGTTCAGCTATCGGTAAATATCAAATGATATGTACCTGCTCGTATGTATGTACATAAGTTCCGAGAAATGCAGTGGTATCGGTCGAAATCGCAAAAGGAATGTTTACGACCACTGCTTCTGTGTTTACCCGTTTGTCAGATAATTCTAATCTTAAAAAAAACGAAGTATATAAATACGCAAAATTCAAGGAAATTCACCGAAGTTCTTCTATCTTCATCATCAGATCAGCTCCATGCTGCCATAATATTGCGTTGTCAGTGAACTTATGTAAGTTCAATTCTTACTTGAACTTTGCCACTTGGTTCTGCTGTGGATAGCCTCATTTCTGATTCGATCACGCAGATAAACTCCCAGGATTAGGATAGCCCTCTCCATTGCCCTTTGGGTGACTTAGTAAGGCCAAATGTGTACAACCACGAACAAGACGGCGAATTAGGTATGTAGATAAGATAAATCCGTCGATTAATTCATTTTATTTCCTAGGTCAGTCTATATCACCCTGTAGGTAATCTCATAATTTTCCATCTATACATAAAATAAAGCTGTAGAGCTGGTCCAAAGTCTGTACATTGAAGATATTAGCAAAAAGATCAATTCAGGCCTCTTAGAATCGATAACAGAACACACTTCAACAGTTTTTAGAATTCTTGAATAAAATTATTTATTATTGACGATGACGTTTGTGAGGGTGTTTGGATTGAATGAGAAACTATGTAATGGAAAGTATATACCTATCGTAATTTACAAATTTTCCAGTAGTAAGGGTTATAAATAAAAATAATATGTAAGCATACGCGTACGAAGTACGGGCAGTGCTAGTAATACAATATGTGTCTTGATATAATATGCGAGGAAGATGACGACCTAGAATAAACTACATAGAACAACTCAAAAAGACAGTTGATGTTAGGTCGTATCGAGATGTCAAAGAGATTGCGTGGGATCGGAGTCAATGGAGGGCCTACTTTGAGCTACACCGCCAAGTGCCTAGGTAGCTCTTAAATAAGCGTAGAAGAAGAAAAATATGTGACTTAATTGTATACCTCATAATATAGTTAAAATACATATATCCGAAAATTTATTAATTTTATTTCTTAGTGCAGTGTCTTTGAAAAATCTCAATGAATGCCCTTAAAACTTCCCCGGAAAGCAGCGGTAGAATATCGTGGAGGGAGAAATTCATTATTCACTTGCCTGATCCTGATGCCGTATAAGCTCAACATGTTTGCGCATTCCCATTTGGTTCTGGTATGTTTCACGTGCTCCTAACTCGTCAGCTCTAGGATTGCATGGGAATCGCCGCGTAATTCATTGAATACATACAAAATAAAAGTTTTGATCAATTGCCCGTATTTTGTTTTCACTCTATATACCATGGTATGCTCGAGAGCTCGCATACTGATGATTGTTTAAGTTAGTTACGACTTGCGATACGAGTAAAGTTATAACTCTGACGTGGGAATACGGTGGATTGATTCCATGGCACGTATCTTATAGACCGGGAGCCGGCCGCACGTCCGGGCCGGCCGGGGTTAAGGCGCTGTCAACACCAAAAACGCGCACACTGTCTATTTGTATCGGAGTAAGTGAGAGCGAGTGTTACTTGAGCGGCCAGGTTTTAGACGAAAATAATGAATAAATATTGAAATAATAAAAAGTGTGGATTATTTGTGAAATATGGCTCGTCTACGGTTTAGGTATGAGTATGTGGACTTCGTGTTTTTAATTGCAGACCCATACGTCAAAAAAATAAGGACATAGAACCGTTTAAGATGATTTTAAGACCAATCTTTGCAATTATTTTCTATCGAGCCGATTTCATCCAATTATGTTTCAAATCCATCTACAGTCTTGGAAATATGATGAATATTAACTTATATTTTTTTTGTTGTGCTAGAACAAATTGTTTTTCTTATACAACTGCTCAAATAATATCAATTTCAACAAATTTGGTCTTGTCAGCCTCTTAAGGTGCCGCTAGAGTGCAACACTAGCATAAACCGTAAACAATTTTTTGACAAGTCCTTCAAATTCTCTGGATTAAATTGGACAAATATGTATTCGTATCGTTATCGCTGATAGAATTCCAGTGTGCGCTGCGAGGTTACTAATAAATATGACATGATGCATCATGGCGTTTTCTTTACGGTTTGTGCTAGTGTCGCCCCTACGCAGAGTTTTGCGTAATGATCCGTATTAGGTAGCAAACAGACTACATGCTCCTTTAAAGCCCGTTTGTTACACATTGATTAGTGTTTAGTGCGAGTCCGTACAAAAGGCACTCGCAAAAAAATTAACACGCTCCTGGGTATGGATTTGCCTTTTGATTGGTCTTAGCATTATGAACTAGAACTAAACACTAATCAAAGTGCATAGAGGCCTTTAAGCTCCTCATCGAAATAACGAGCTAGCGAGCGTGCATGATACCTACCTTATCCTTTAAAGGGCTTAAAGGATAAGGTAGGTATCATGCAAATATCTAAATCCCCTAATAACTCGTAAGTAAAAACCCTAATAAAGCATTAGAGTTTGAAGATCAACCTGAAACTATCACAGTGTAAACCCCCAGACTTGTACAACAAAAAAAAAGCCTTAATTAAAACTAATCATATTAATATAATAAGGAATTACTATTCAAATAAGTAATGACAAAAAAAACTGATTAATTGGTATGTTAATTTTAGTTTTGGGGGTTTTATTTGGGGTGGCTTTTTTAACTTTGCTAGAGCGTAAAGTTTTAGGTTATATTCAAATTCGGAAAGGTCCCAATAAATTGGGTATAATACGAATTTTACAACCTTTTAATGATGCTATTAAGTTATTTACTAAGGAACAAACTCATCCAGTTTATTCTAATTATAATGCTTATTACTTTTCTCCTATTTTTAGTTTTTTTTGTCATTACTTATTTGAATAGTAATTCCTTATTATTTTAATATGATTAGTTTTAATTTAGGCTTTTTTTTTTTTTGTTGTACAAGTATGGGGATTTACACTGTGATAGTTTCAGGTTGATCTTCAAACTCTAATTATGCTTTATTAGGGGGTTTACGAGCTATAAGGGGATTTAGATATTTGCATGATACCTACCTTATCCTTATTACCGCTCGTATGTGGAGCAGCCCAACTGGGGAAGTACCTCCACCTTACAGAAGACCGCAGCCATAATAGCACCACTGCTTTGTAGTGTTGCTATATTATTGCATGCTATGAAGTATGTGGTGTTGTGTTCCTGGTAGTGAGTAAGGTCGCCAGAGCTCCCTAGGGTGCGCTGTGTTGGGAGTGAGGGACCTGCATGTCTCTATCTGCCAACACAGCGAATCCTCAAGTGAATAAAGGGTCGGCAACGCGCTTGTGATTCTTCTGGAGTCACAAGTGTCCATAGGCGACGGTACCAGCTTAACATCAGGCAGGCCGTAAGCTTGTTTGCCACCGTCGTAGTATAAAAAAAAAAAAACCATATCTCGATAGAATTCCAGCTTGTTACATATTTTACGTCATACCTGGCCATAAAGTAGGAATTACCGCACGCTATGCGTGCGGTAAACCCCACTTCCTGGCCAGATAGAGACGTAAAATGTTGTACTCACCACGGGCGGTAATAAAGAAAGCCTCAGAGCGCATATTTATCGCCCTTGCCTTCGGCTCGGGCGTCAAATACCTGCGATCTGAGACATTCTTTGTTTAACCGCCCTAGGTAAGTAATGTACTATAGTGAAAGAGAAAATAAACGCTTCATCGTATAGAGAAATAAAAAGAAAGACGGAATGTAGAATAAGTTGAAAATTACTCAACCGACAAGAGCCTAGCTCTTAAATAAGAAGAAGATATTTAGAAATAAAGTTTAAATTTCATACTAGGAATATACGTCCCATATTTCTTGGAACCAGCTCCCTGAAGAAAGCGTCAAAACTTCGTAAATGGATTTGAGACGTGGTCACGAGTTATGTATTGTTCGCTGGAGTTGGACTAATCATCTGTTATCGTCCATCGATCTTGACTCCATATCGAAACGATTATAAGTTATTCTAAAGTTGTCTGTTTGACTTCCTCTTAATCGTGTATTCTTAGAGCCACGTTCATGGTCGTTCACAGATAACTACAACTTAGAAAAGTTGAAAAACCCCCGACATTTCCATTTCAAAGTTGAAAAACCCCCGACAGTTTCATTTCAAAGTTGAAAAACCCCCGACATTTTCATTTCAAAGTTGAAAAACCCCCGACAGTTTCATTTCAAAGTTGAAAAACCCCCGACATTTTCATTTCAAAGTTGAAAAACCCCCGACATTTTCATTTCAAAGTTGAAAAACTCCCGACAGTTTCATTTCAAAGTTGAAAAACCCCCGACATTTTCATTTCAAAGTTGAAAAACCCCCGACAGTTTCATTTCAAAGTTGAAAAACCCCCGACATTTTCATTTCAAAGTTCAATATCTCATAAACGGCCGAACCGATTTTGATGAAACGTAGCTAAGAACCACCTCGATCACGTCAGCTTTTGGATAAAAAAACCGCATGAAAATCGGTCCATTCGTTGAGGAGCTACGATGCCACAGACATACACACACAGATAGACAGACACACAGACAGACACACAAACAGACAGACACACAGCCAGACATACCACAGACACGTCAAACTTATAACACCCCTCTTTTTCCGTTGGGGATCAAAAAGAATAAAAGAGTTTGTGTTGCTGCTTGGTTTAAACATCGACGAACATATAAGCTGGAAAGTCCACATTGATAAAATATCGATAAAATTATCTAGATTTGCTTATGCCCTGAGACAAATATTGATAAACACCAACTTGAAAACTGCTATATGTGCCAACGATGCTTTTGCCCAATCATGGTTGCAATATGGAATAATGTTGTGGGGCAGTAGTGCAAATGCCAAACATCTATTTTTATTGCAGAAAAGATGCGTAAGAGTTCTCAGCAACATAAGAAATGAAGAGAGTTGCAGACCACACTTCTGTAGATTAAAAATTCTTACCCTCACATCTCTGTACATATTGGAAACGTGCAAATTTGTCCATAAGTATCCTAGTCTGTATCCCAAACCGGAAAACTTCAACTCTCATGCACACAACTTACGCCATCGCAATAAAATAATTCAAGCAGTTCCCGCCAAACTAACAATGTTCAGTAAAGGCCCTTACGCAATGTCTATTAGAATCTACAATAAAATCCCGCAGCTTATAAGAAACGAAGTTACATATAACACTTTTGTTAATAAACTTAAAACTTACCTCCTAACTGAATGCCCATACTCGCTGCAGGAGTTCATGGGGCAATATTTTTTTATAATTTAATAGATGGTGCAAATGCAATCAAGTAGGTATGTTGTTATCTAATGTGCAGATTTTATATAAATATAACAATATGTTGTTTTTTTTTAAATATATGTATGTTTAGGTTAGTTTAGTATTTAAACATGTTGCTACACCCTAGTAGGGTCCATGTCTGTACTGATTAATTTTAAGAACATCCTGTAAATACCATGGTTGCAGCAAATAAATGAATATGAAATAAATGAATATGTTTCTATTCCGTGGGGTTGTTGAACGGTGCTTCGTATTAGCGTATTACTAGCCGACTGTCCCAGTGCCTTTATGTTTTTCGAGCGTATGTATGTATGTATATATGTCTGCATGTATCTATTTCGACAAGAAAATTCTATTTGACGGGCTACCGTCCAAACGGCTTGATGGATTTTGGCATATGAGGTGTAGTTGGATTCCGCATAATCATGGGAGTGACAAAAGGTATATTTGAAAATAGCAGTATGGTTTTTGAAAACTTTTTGATTTTACTTGTCCTATACTATTAAACGAGCAATATTTGTGTATATATTTGTAATCACATTCTCGAAAACGGCACTAACGGTTTAAATGAAATTTGGAGCGTGTGATTTACGGGGGCGAAAAATCGATCTAGCTGGGTTTCATGTCTGGGAAAATTCGTTGACTCCATATTTTCTCTATTTTCATCCGAGCAGAGCTCGGTTGCCCAGGGACTTTCCTGCAATCAGTGATAGCTTTTGTGTACGATTTCCACCGACTGGGTCGAGTCGGATCGATACCATAGCCAAGCCACGCCACTTACCGGGATAGTAAGTACAATGTACAATATGTACATACTACATACTACGAGTATGTGGCAATTCGGAATTTATTATGTAGATAAAATATCTGTGTGCATTTCTCATCTAGATGTAAATCCGATCAACATACATCCTTATTTATCTATCGGAAGACCAGCGCTGGCAGCAATGCCAGCATTATGCTGAGATAGAACCGTTTCGTGACAAACGCTGTGTGTTGTTTGTCTCGAAAAAATATTTCTTTCTTTCTTTATTTTTACGATATAGTAGCGTAACTGCCACGTCACGCTATTTACCATCCCTGCACGGCAATGCGAGAATATTCGTTGACGGAACACTTCGATTTGATAAGACCATACCAACTTGTCGAGGACCGGATACTTATGCGATTCAAAAATTGTTAAGTATCACCTCATCACTCACGTCTAAATAGTATATCTAGACCCCAGTCTCGAAACAACGTTGTGTGTTTGGAGCCTAGGTAATACCGGTTCGGAAGAGTTGTCAGTGGGTCCTGTGGATAACGACGGACTTGTCTATTTGAAAAGTCGATACCAATTCGGAAAAGTGATTTGATCGCTTCTCAGACGGTAACTTGTACAGAGTTTTACGTCAGCGAAAGTAATAAAACAAAATAGGGTTGCAGGCTCGTAGGTACATAAGTAGTCAAGGAACTAGTCCAAATATTAGGATCGTGACAGTGAAGGATTTTGTTTGCTTCGATATGGCTGTTTTATTTATGTGTGAGTCCAGTGTTGTTGAGGTAGGTATAACGATGATCACTTCTTTTTCCTTGTAATTAATTTCACAGGGAAATAAAACGTCTTAAAACTTTGGCAAACACATAAAACTATGACTCAACTTAGTACACACGTGGAGTTGTTAGGTTAACCCATTGAAAGTAACAGGATGCTCCCAGGAATTTCCGTTAACTTCTGCATATTGCAGAGTACGAGTACATTCACATAAACAAATTAGCATAATTATTTCTTGAGAAAAAAAAAACTTTTTTTTTTTCGATTATTGTACAAATTCATTTAAGTAATGTAGCATTAACGGTTATTGTCTTATTGTACAAGGGTCTTGAAACAGATGAAATAAAAAATATGTATGTAAAAAATATGTTATATCCAACGAACTCACTCGGTAAACCTTCTTGTAGTGTATAGGGACCTTACAAAATTTAAAAAGCTGTTACGAAGTCGCAGTTAAGAGCCATTTACACCGGTTAAATCTGCAAAACTGATAAAATTAAACATTGAATATCTTGATAACAGGAAGAGTTAAGATACTACTTTGTTGGAGAAATTAACTTTTTTTGATCTGAACTATACCCCCTTGCAATTAACGGAAATTGTCATGAACACGTTGTATAGTATATATTATGTGACGTATATATGAGGCACGAATATAGTGCCATATCATATCATTTCACAACTGCGCCTATATCCTGTTGAAGCAAGTTACAGGTCTCAGTAAGGTTGGTTCAGAACTTCGTCGAATCGAATCCGTCTCGGCTGGGCAGCGTTCGGGAAGCTACGGTACATCTTTTCGTCCAATATTCCGCAGTGTCTCAAGACGAGAATCTTTGACCAGTGTGTGTTGCCAGTGATGACATATGGCACTGAAACGTGGTCGCTTACAATGGGCCTCATAAGAAGGCTCAAAGTCACCCAAAGGGCAATAGAGAGGGCTATGTTGGGAGCTTCTCTGCGTGATCGCATCAGAAATGAGGCTATCCGCAGCAGAACCAAGGTAACCGATATAGCCCTCCGAATCGCTAAACTTAAGTGGCAGTGGGCGGGGCACATTGCGCGTAGAACTGATGGCCGTTGGGGCGGAAAGGTTCTCGAGTGACGACCACGTACCGGAAGGCGCGGCGTTGGTAGATGACCTGGTAAAGGTCGCGGGAGTCCGCTGGATGCGGGTGGCGCAGGACCGGTCACTTTGGAACTCTTTGGGGGAGGCCTATGTCCAGCAGTAGACGTCTTTCGGCTGATATGATGATGATGAAGGTTGGTTCCGGTGATATGCATAAGGTAGCACACGGGTCCGCACACGGAGCCCTGGGGACCCATTGGAGGTCACTGAGCCAGCAATTTAGCAGCTGCCACTTTCGTCGAACCCATTTAAAAACGTGTTGGTTTCCGAGGAGCCGAATGTTTTTTTTTATCATAGATTATACCTACTCTAAAAACGCGAACAAATTTCTTATATCCTCAGTATGTCTTTATTAGCGGTGCTGGTTTTTAGGGTTCCGTACTCAAAGAGTAGAACGGAACCCTATTACTAAGACTCCGCTGTCCGTCCGTCCGTCCGTCCGTCCGTCTGTCTGTCACCAGGCTGTATCTCACTGATACCGTGATAGTTCCAGCTGAAATTTTCACAGATTATGTATTTCTGTTGCTGCTATAACTTCGTGCGCGAGTCCGACTCGCACTTGGCCGGTATTTTTTGTATACCATGCTGCCAGTCGTTAAGTGATTTCCTTTTTTGTTGGATGCATTGGGTTAATTATACATTTTTCGATCACTTTGTCAAAGTTAGAGCCACCTTTCGAGCCTTCTTTATGGATTTGAATATCTAATTATTCTTTTAATAACTTGAAGCCAGCTCATATGATGACCGACGACCCTGTTTGTCTGACTCCAAACGGCTCGTCCTCCACTGGGCTACCCGCAATCACCTCGAGCCCTGCTTTGGAACGCGACCAGCAGGATACAGCTGCTCCTCCAGTCTCTCTGGTACCTGGAACTGCAGTCTCTCCTGCACTCCCTGCGCCGGCTCCCGCACCCGTGGCTCAAAAACCCCCATACATCACCAGATCTGGTAGACACGTTAGATTTAAAATTTTGGATTAAATTATTTCTCAATTTATTTCTGTTTAACCTATTTCATTTTATGTGAGGTTATGTTTCTCCGTAGGGGGTGGTGTGGCAACATTGTTGCACGACTGGCTGGTCAGGGATTCAAAAATAGAAACATATTTATGTCAAGATTTTTATTCTGTTTTGTCACATCGATTTGTTCCAAAACGCTTGTGAACATTGTACCTATCTTGATTTATGATTTAGTTTTCATAGTGCACTCAGTTCACCACAATACAGTTTTCTCCAATCCAACCGGCATTTGATTTTACGATCCAAGAAAGGCAACCTGAACACGCAACCAAACGGAGATAGGACCGGGAGGCCTATAACTAACCAGCCTCCACCTTTACCATCCTATAACTTGTTAGGGTATGTTTATATTATATGCTGAGCTACTGATTAATTTATTAACTTGGCTATGAGTTGACTCAATATCCTATTCTAAAAACCCTTTCTTGAGTAGGTTATAAATATCTAGAGTGGACCTACGGGATTAAGTATGTGCTATATTTTATCCCGTTTCTCCGCCTAGGATCTTTGTACTTACTAGTTACAAGTAATTAATAATTTCGGTACTTATACCAAACACCCGGTGCGAGAATGATCAACTAAAGTAAAAACATCTTTGTTTTGATTTGATCGAAATCGCTTTTAACATTGTATCTTACTGTTTAAAGCAAAAGTTTAGATTGTAAGTGTCCATTGTGTCCAGCAGTTTTGTTGGAAACTTTAAAGTTCTTAGAATCCTAATGCTGAGCATAGGAAATGAACGAAGAGTCTTTTGTAGGGGGCCAAACTTAGTCTTGAAAGATTCTCGTGTGAGGTGAATGAACGACAAACTTCGGTCATATTTTACAATGCAAACTAAGTCTGTCGCTCTATTTGGTATGCTCACTGAGATTTAAGTACAGCAGTCAAGATTATCAAGAACTGAGTTTTAATAATAGTCGCCCCGTGCGCCAGCCGGAAAATCGAATGCGCCAAACAGAATGTCAATAATGAATAGACATACCACTTTATGGAGTCGGGTTACGGCAGTTACGGCATCGCCTAGTCCTAATAGCGGTACGCCAAAAAAAGCTGCAAATGGTGTTAAAAGCAAAAAATCGGAATGATTGATCTTTAGGCCATATGAATCAATTTGAAACGTAGCACCAAAATAAAAGGAATTATGACGTTATCCATTTTTTGTACAAAATAAAACTGAAACCCATCGTGTGTGGTATCAAATGAAAGGGCTTTCCGAGCCGATACTAAAATATAAATATGACATCATTACATTTCAGTAATTTATTTTTAATTAACACGTTGGCTGCCATGAGCATTACTAGCTATTAGCTCCATCTCCATTACGTGATCACCGGTGGGATCACGTAATCTTCTCAGTGTGGCCATGAGTATCACCGGTGGGATCAAAAGCTCATTTTTAGGGTATTGGGCGTGGGAGCAATACTTTAGGTGAAGTATGATGGGCAGCCAACGTGTTAAAATAAAAATCATTTTCAACCAAGTTTGGGCTCATACAAATACGATACGGTTGAATATTTTTTTGTAAAATATACCTCAAATGATACCTAAAATATAGCCTATAACTATAGAGAAAGTCCTATAATCCAACCCATTCTTCACACAGTTGAAATATTTTTTGAAATCGCGGTCCATTGGTTCCAGAGATTACCCATTACATACAAGCTTACAATCTCACAGAAAGAAAGAAAGAAGAAATTTATTCACTACACAAACACAAGAGACAAGGGAGTAGACATCAATACAAATGACACAGTCGTATTGTGTGTGTCTTCGCGGCAGTGAATCGGTCGTTGTCAAGTAAGTATTATGCCGAGATATCAGACAGACACCTACAGCGCTGCTTTTCAGACACTTCCTCTTTATAATATTAGAATAGATAAAAAAACTAAGTTCGATTGAAAATACATTTCTTTTTGCTAGAGAACGCCATGCTTGGGCTGAAAGATCTAACACCCTACTTTCCACAACTAAATCGCGACGCATACAAACCCTTTTGCCGAGTGTTGTAAATCTGGTATTTTATTCATTGCTCCAATCCCTCCGATATCTTAGGACTACCTCAGCAGTTTTATTAGAGCTAAGCCGATTTTCTATATCGTTTGTTTGTGCTGAGTAACGCTTCGTCGCCATCCTAACATTATTATTGAATATACGAGCAATATCTGTATATAAAAATATATATTTGCAATCACGTTCTCGAAAACGGCTCTAACGATTTCGATGATATTTGGAATACGAGTATAGAAGTTTATGGGGGTGAAAAATCGATCTAGCTTGGTTTCATGTGCTGTATTTTCTTCGTATTTTCTCTGTTTTCACCCGAGCAGAGCTCGGTCGCCCAGGGACTTGTGTTTATGTGTAAGTAGGCCGTAGGTATGTTAGTCTGTAAGGTATAATTATGTGAGTATGTTCCTTGTTTCCTGATATAATATATACAAATATATCTCATCATCATATCAGCCGAAAAACACTGCTGGGCATATGCCTCCCCAAAAGAGTGCCACAATGACCGGCCCTGAACAATCCAGCGGACTCCCGCGACCTCAAATATCCAACCACGACAAATAAATACCATCTTCATGCGGTTGTCAAGCGGTTGTCGTGGGTTCGAATCCCGGCTCGTACCTCCCAATGAGTTTTTCGGAACTAATGTACGAAATATTTACCGTTAGCTTTTCAGAGAAGGAAAACACCGTGAGGAAACCGGCCTATTCCCAATAAGGTCTAGTTTTCCTCTGGGTTGGAAGGTCAGATGGCAGTCAATTTCGTAAAAATAGTGCCTATGCCAAATCTCGGGATAAGGTGTCAAGGCGGACCCTGGGCACAACCGGGAATAACGCCGGGAATGATGATCATCACCCTATATATACGACCCACTGTTGGCCACAGGTCTCATGAACGAGAGGGAACAGGCTGTTTTGGAGTTCCAGTCCCCACGCTGTCCCAGTGCGGATTGGGGACTTCACATACATTTTTGAATTTCTTCTCAAATGTATGCAGGTTTCCGCACGATGTTTTTTCCTTCACGCACGCACGCACATAATTTTCGATAAACTAAATAAACACGTAGTCGTAGGTACCTAGATAAATGAATATTCTAGTGTTTATTTAGGCTGAAAATCAAATGCGCTTCTTTAGGATAAAGATAAATATCTACCCATACACCAAAGAAAGACACGTGCAAAGCTGTGTTTTCATTTATAAAACACATTTTCGCTCCAGTGTCTCTATCTCTACGGAAAATGTTGACGTTTTGACTGTACGATCAAAAGAGTTTATCATAAGGCAAGATTTTGTAGGTACTAATATTTTATTAGAAACTCGCACTCTGTTTTATTAATAAAATCTAATTTCCTCGTGTATTGAATTCTGCTTCGTTGAACGGCGAATATAGAAGTTACAGAAATTTAATAATGCTACCCGGTTACACCCACGCAAAGGTTTCAATATAAAAAAATCTCATTCTAGACTTTTTGACTATTACTTTTAATGAAATTCAATGCAAACCATATAATAGAAGTAAAAATATTTTATAACATATAGATTAACCAAGAGTCTTCCTTCCTATCATTCAGTAATCAATGAAATAATAAATAATGATATAATATAATAGTAGTTTATGTGACTGTACATAATGAAGGGCATTAAACACGAGTGTGGGTTTATGAAACGAGCCGAAGGCGACGGAAGTAAGACTCTTTCTGGCAGCTGTCATAGTTTTTTTCTTAATTCAGAGACAAACTAGAGTCGGATTCAACTATCATATCGTTCGATATCTTAGTTACGTGCGACATTTGTCAAATTTGTATGCAAATTGACAATTCATTTCGAACTAAACGTCATATCGACTGATATTAGAATAGAGGTCAAATCAAATTTATTTGATTTCAGAGGTGTTCGAAATTTGAATGAAATAATATGATCGAAATCGATGTTTTTATTTAGCAATAATAACATTTTCACAGATAAGAAATTTGTTCTAACAAAACAGCCTATTTTTATGGTGGTCATAATGTACGGTTCTTGAACGCATCATGGAGGGTTTATGATATTTGGATAGATAAAAACAATTTACGTAGGTTTTCATTAGTCTGAGGATTTCCTCCTTATTTCCCCTATTTAGCCTATTTAGGTGACAAAAGCGATTCGTTCTGGTTCTGGTTTTTGTATGGAACGCGCTTAAGTAGGCATTTACTTGATATCATTATAGTCTGCTAATTAAAATGTAAATATTACATTATTAATTGATAAGATGCGATAAAGCGCTCGTTAGTTAAAGTTCAATGTCAATGTAACGATTAAACCTATTCAGTGATTAATTTGGCCGAAATACGTTTACTTTGAATAAATATTGGAATAATGACATACGCAAACTACGGAAATTTTAGCAACTGCATAAAAAATATTGCAAAATTGGCCTTTGTGCTGGATGTATGCTGCACAAAATGCCACTTTTATGCTCTAAGTGCACAAAGTAAATTTGTTTTAAAGACTACTATAATCGGGCCTAACAGCCACCCACACGCACAATAAAACTTCGTATAGAATGAACTTGTTATGTTATTAGATTTGCTTTAATTAATTTTACATCCGTGTTTTCTGTAACTAAATTAATGAAACGAGATAAAATATAAGTCAATTATTTTTTCAAAATGTATCCATTCATTAAATGACTTGGCAGTATGAAGTACCTAAGTCTAATATCACGTGTCGAAAATTAAACATAAAAACTTTAAAAAATATTTAATTAAATTATGCTAATATTTTTTATTTCCTCGCAATTGAAGTGTAAATCAGTGTGTATTGTATAGCTCGGGCATAAATGAGCCATTTTATCCCTCGACTAAACTACTTATCCACCCTCGCCGGTGGCTCGGGTGGATATAAAAGTCTCGGGTGAAATGGCTCGTTTTATGCACTTGTTGTACAATCTACTATTCTCTTCTGTTACATGATATTGTGGAAGGGCGTATACTATCATATTGCACTTATCCTTCGACCCACGGTCTAACGCCGTCCTATCATATTACAATCAACTGACGCAAGAAAGGTGAGAACGGATGAAAGAAAGTATTACGCAACGGGAGGAACAAAGTCGGTTTGATTTTAATGATTTCTACAAAATCTATGGTGTTTGATTGATACGAGTAGTTACCTAAATCAGCTACTTTTTTATGAAACGTCAGAAATAGTCTGTTAAAGTTTGTAAGGAAATATGCTAGTAGTGACGTCACGGCCTTTTTTCGGTGAATCTGTCAGCGGTGGACGCCTTGCTTCTGAAGCTGATTGCAATATTGACGACCGACCAAACTACCGGAAACGTCGCTTTATAAGCAAACTTGACATTGGTGAAATCATCTTAACTTGGATGGAAGCCATTTTAAGAAGAAGAAGAAGTGAAGTCAAAATTTTCAATTGTCAAACAGCGTATTTTTTTTATCATAATATGTATTTTAAAAAGTCTTGTAAATTGTTGAGTGTTGATGTTTTCTGAGTATCTGCAAAGTTGTATAGGCCTACATACTTCATAATTTAGAAGGTCACATATGGAACATTTTTTTTACGTTACACCTGGCCAAGAAGTAACAATTACCGCCCACTACGCGCGCGGAAAATCTCACTTTCTGGCCAGGGCACGTTAAATGTTGTACTCACTGTGGGCGGTAGTAAAAAAACCCTCAGATCGTTTTTTTATGTCAATTTTACACAAACTTCTAGGGCACTAGACAACGATATACATACTTGTATAGATGATACTTAAATACATAGAAAACATCTATGACTCAGGAGCAAATATTCGTGCTCATCACTCAAATAAATGCCATCCGAAGCTGGGACCTCCGGCTTCGTAGGCAGGGGCACTACCAACGAGGCCAAAGTGATCGCATAAGTACTAACAGGAACACCTAGAAACATTGAAAAATACGTTTGTTCAGTATACAGCCGAACCAATGAACCTTAATGCTTACAAGAGTAGGTATTGACCGGCAATCACCATAGACACAATCTGTCAAGTGTCAGTGTCGAAAAAAAGTCTTGCAAGAAAATAACGCTAACAGCGACGGAGAAAATCAAATACAAAATAAGTAGAAACCAACTATCTACAAGTGCACTGGGAGCAGAAGAGGGGCGCCCCTTCCACGTTATAGTCGACAGTAACGGGTAAGTCGGTCTCTCCTTTCTTTGCGGGTATTGGGGTTCATCGGGGTTTTTACAGTCCACTACTTTTCTCGTGGCTTTATGCCACAACGTTTATTTAATCAATATTAGCCCGGCTATATATAGACTGGTAAAAACCAGAGATTTTGACAGTCTGTTATCAGCTACACACAGTTTCGTACTAATCGCTCTAATATATTCATATACGGCGGACGTGTGCACGTGCCTATCAAAAATGTCTACTTTTGAAGAATTCGCAGAATTCTGCTACGAACATTGCTTTGACAACGTCACAGCGAACTACAGCATATGTACCGAGACGAACTTCACAGATTGTGCGATGTATCCAAAGAGGATTTTGAGTTTGGAATACTTAGTGCCAGTGTCGTTACTTTTTTTGTTCATATTTTTGAGCGGACTCTTGGGTAATTTGAGTGTGTGTACCGTGATTCTGAAGCACCCGAGCATGCGCACTGAAACCAACGTGTACCTGTTCAGTTTGGCTGTCAGTGATATACTTCTACTGGTGTTTGGTGAGTTTAACTCCTAGCAAAAGCATTTGATATAGTGCGGTGATCTTAGCATGTCCCTAAACTTGGCATTGTATCTTTAAATGCACGCATTTTTTAGTCACTTAAGTATTTGTATTTTTTCCGGAAAGATTTTTCAAATTCAAATTCAAATATTTATTCGTGACAATAAAAAATAAAAAAAAACACATACAAAAGAAATAATACAATACAAATTTTGTCACGAAATGGACCCTGCTCAGCATGTTGCTAGCTTTGCAGCCAGCGCTGGTCTTCCGCAGGGTCCATTCGGTGAGAGCACGGTGGGCAACAACAACAGATACACACGCAATATCTTAAAAATATATATATATATATAAATGAACTATTAATAACTAAAATACACACTTAATAATAAAAAATATACAAAAAGGAAAGAACGAACAATTTTGAAAAAACTAAGAGGCTAAAGTTGCATCCCACAAACCACTAAGTGTGTGTGGGCCTTTACGGTAACAGTGATTTTTCGCGCTGTATACACACAACCGCTTGAACGCAAGATTTTTATTTTTGCCAAGTTTAGGGTTAAAAAGCTGGCAAAGCGTCTTCTCTGCGCGACAGGTGACCAGGGGGGTAAACACGTAACGTTCCAAACGCGCGTCGGTACAATTTAACTGTCAATTTTCCATATAAAAGGTGACATTTAGACCTACCCGACGTTCGTACAAAGCGTTACTTGATCGACCTACAGAAGGCTGGTGCATAGTAGTGCATGCCTTGCACAGCGCGTCAGTACCTATCGCCATCCAGCGCGGTAATGCTGCCAGCCTTCTGGGCACCCTGCCCTCGGGTTCCGAGCTTCATGCTTTTTTTTATTTGTAAACATATATTTTTTTTGTAAATCTATCTATGTACCTAAACGCAGTATTTCGCGAGCGAAACAGCAATTTGATTTTCCATACAACGATTAGTACAAATAACAGGTGTGACGTCAATCTTTGGGTATTTATGTTCTTTAATTGTAGTTGCTCCCATACAAACATTTGTTCCTCCCCAAAAACTGGTTCGAATGGCATCGTAAAAAAATCTTAGTCATAATAGTTTTTTTTGTCGATTCGGGTTTTGGATTTTTTTTTATTCATTTGTCGATTTCTACATACAGCTCACAGAGTGACCAGTTTTATATTATTGCCGTATTGTAACCGGAGGAATAATCACGTAACGTTCCGAACGCGCGTTAGGATAAATTAACTGTAATTTTTCATATAAAAATTGACATTTAGATGTAGGTACCTGACGCGCGTACAATGCGTTACGTGATCGACCTGCTGGTGTAAGCAAATTGAAAAGCACTATAGGCGATAGGTAGATAGCAAAAGCTTATCTTATCTAGCTTTTTAGCTCCCAAATGCTTTTGGTCTTCTTAATTAGCCCGTATTCGAGTTACATCATTACACGGTCAGAGGGGTAATCATGTAACGTTCCGAACGCGCGTAGGTACAATTTAACTGTCAATTTTCCATATAAAAAGTTACATTTAGACCTACCCGACGTTCGTACAATGCGTTACGTGGTCGACCTACTCAGCATTGCACTAACATACATCTTCGCCAAACTTCAAGGAAGTTTGTTGGCAAATAAAACACTATTTATATTATCATCATTATCATCATATCAGTCGAAAGACGTCCACTGCTGGACATAGGCCTCCCCCAAAGAGTGCCACAATGGCCGGTCCTGGCTCTTTATATACATAACTTAATTTTAAATGTGCTGGTAACAACATGCATATGTACATACAAGTACAGTGGTACATAACAACCTTTATCAGCTTTATCAATATAGATACCCGTATTTATGAGTAGGTATTCTGCCTATTTTAGTCTAATACCTACAACTTAGAAGCTACGGTAGCCTAGTGGTTTAGGCATGCGGCTGTCAAGCGGCGGTCGTAGGTTCGAATCACAGCTCGCACCAATGAGTTTGAGCTTTTCGGTGAAGGAAAACATCGTGAGGAAACCGGTCTAATCCCAATAAGGTCTAGTTTTCCCTCTGGGTTGGAAGGTCAGATGGCATGGCAGTCGCTTTCGTAAAACTAGTGCCTATGCCAAATATTGGGATTAGGTGTCAAAGCGGACCCCGGGCTCCTTTAGGGGCACAACCGGGAATAATAACGCTAGGAGGAGGATGATGACCTACAATGAAAACTACATAAATGTGGGTAGACTATTTGGTTTACAAACAAATATAAGTATGAAAGGTATGACGATAGCATTTGTGTCTTTTATTACCATTACGTTTTTTTTCTTCTCAGAACTATCAGAATTTCTTTAATTTAACTTCTTAATTCTGCAGAAACAAATATTAAACAAGAACAATATATAATGAGATTCGTTTTAACACCGAATTCTGAGTGAATTTCTATTACCGATAGATTTTAGTCAAAGACAATCAATATTAATATTCCAGACGAGAAAAACCTTTGATTTTTACCCACGACGGAACGGAGAAGGTATATGCGTTTAGGGTGAGAGGCTGTTTGTTTGTAGTTACGTACGTTCAAACATGTCCCTCGAGAATAAGCTTAATCTACAGTCTACAACGTATGGATGTAAAATGTCTACATATATAGTCTGACTCGTCGGCGATGAGATGAAGATGACACATGGCACTCTACCATGTGTCATTGTCATTGAAAACATATATTTGCTCCCTTGAGGTGATAAATTAAATCGTGAGTGGACATGGCAAGTTGACATGAGTGTTCACGGGGGCAAAGTTACGGGCAAAAGTTAGTTGATAATAATAGTTAATTAGTTAATAGTACCTTTTCTTGCAGAGCTTAATGCTAGCGGTATACTTAATCAAAAGCAGTTATATTATCTGAAAACAAAGCGATTGTATTACGTTGAATGCAGCGGTTGAATGGATAAGCTTGTTTAAAACCTCAAAACAGGACCCCTGTGGCGACAACCATTTAGACTTCTTTAGACGTGGGTCTGTTCACTTTGTTTATGCATTTAGAAGACATGCTTAGGTACTCCGAACTTGTCACAGAATTTGCTCTATGTTAATGTTTATTTTCCTCTGATTAATCTGTAAGTTCAGTCACCGGCACCAATATATGATGAATTAAAGGCCGCAAAAATATCTGACACGCTCTTACGGCTCCAGGAATAGAGTTGTCATCAGATATTTTTGCGGCTTTTGTTCTATCGTATATTTTTGCCGGTGACTGTACGTACTAAGGCGCTGTACACATAATCAAAGGTACGTACAGTGCCAGGAATAAGTAATAAATAACGAAGTAAAGCGAATTAATTGTGAGAGTTTTGATTTAATTTATCGCTTTCCGCAGAAATTGACAACATTTCAAACTTTGTAATAATGCCTAAATCGTAAACCATTTCTGTAATTATGTTACCAGAACGTAATAAAGTAGTTTTCAGATTTCTGTTCTCATCCGTTTTTAAGAAAGTCTCGAAATTGTATAAAAGTGGTTCAAACCGTGTGTGACGTCAATACTACATCTGTCATATGAAAGGTGTGCAAGCTGCCATACAGAGCTGTAACATTGACGTCATGATTTAGTTACGACCTTCTGGAATTCGCTACTTTTCAATTTGATATTTCTCAATGAAAATTACAATTTACGCAGAAGTAAAAAAAACACGAGCCGCTTAAAAAAATATTTTCTAGCGAACTAATTCATAAAGTGGCCCACTTGAAAAAATGACATGTTGTCAATTTCTTGAACTATTAACTGAGCATTATCGGCTCAACGGTCCGCGATGCAAAATCATGGACCAAACTTTTAGCTATGTGTAACGCTCGAAGGAACACGATCTAACCAAGTGGATAAAATAATAATACAATACCTATTTAAATTGAAAGGGTTCAGTAACATCTAAAATCGTGTGCAATGGCCCTGTACATTAATACTACATAGTAATCGTACTGGACAAGAGCGCACACGGCGTAAATGCAACAAGTTTTTTAAACAAACTGAGCCTTTGACTTGCTGCCAAGGAGAAAGAAGGAAAAGAAGTTCATTCACGATATGTTGTTACTTTAAAACATAGGAAACTTCATAAGAAAGGTAACAAGTATTTAAAATCGCCATTGAAACGGTCTCCTCTCAACTTTATGTCAAGATAGATGCTGGTCTTCCGTGGATACTTAGAGAGAACGCTACAATAAGCTATTAAGGGCCTTATCACAGCTTGCGATTTGCGAGCGTGTTGTGAGCGAGGCGATTGCTCAATGAGTTCGCCGCGACAGCGCCACGAGAGCGACGAGGGGTGGCGCTTCAGCAAGTACAGTCAGCTGCAGAGATAAGGGACCCCCCTGCAGACAAACTGCATACAAAGTTTGTGTCCGAGACAATTTGAAAACGGTTTTAGAATCGACATTAAGTGAGATACTAAGCAAAAAAAAACGGTAAATGTGCGTTTTCTTTAGGAAATTGGGTTTTTCTTTTAAAATTCGTAATTTATGTAGCCATTTTTCAACATCTCAATATATTTTTTTGCGGATCTTTTCTTCTGGTTGGTTTTCAATTGTTATTAATAATTATTAACCTGTCCCTTGGTAATACTCTGCACTTTTTATTTTCATTTTAGCACCATTGGATCAAAAGTTATACCGTCTGAATTAGGGGTGTTACCCGAGTTTTTACTAAAATGTTAAAAATTCTGTAAAAAAAAATCCACAGTTTTACCGATAAAATTGGCTGAAATTTCTCTCCTTTTACTATGTCCACTTTATGAAATTCCACCCTGTATATTATAATCATGGGCAAATGTTTGATTTGTTGATTACTAACATTACTAAGATACTAGTATTAAAACTTCATCAGATTGATTTAAATAGAGAAAACTGTTTTCCTAAGCAAAATTATTTTATATGGTACCACTGTTTCGACCACAGATGTATGAATATAAGGAGATCGGACATGCCGGCCGATTTGTATTGAGTACGCCTGTCGCAAGTACATTAACCCACACAAAGCCCAAGTAATTGACAAGACAAAGCACGCACACATCTAAAACATACACACTTGTATACCTACACGCTTATTTGACAATAAACGCGCATCATATCAGACATTTTGGGAAAAAACGCAATATTCTCTGCGATCAGCACGCGTGCACAGTATGGCAGAGTATGCCCATTGAGCTAACAGCAGCGACGCGGCCGCCGGCGGCTTGTCCTCTCTCTAGTATTCTATGCTCTGAGGTTTTGACGAACCCGGGTTATTATTATTAATACGCGGGCTGCTTATGTCAATTGGGTGGTTCTTCGGAGCGCTCATTTTTTAGGTAACTCGAGATAACTTTTTAATAACCAAATTTGGCGTGCTTCGTGGAGTGGCACGATCTTTTTCCCCACTCTTATTTGCACGTGCAGTATTTCCATCAAGTTTCAGATATGAGGGTATGAGGGTGACTTCACACGTGGGCAACAAAATAATAACACGTCACGATATAGCTGATGATTGGTTTTAATATATTGATTTGACAACGTAACAGGTTGAAATAAAACATTGTAATTAAAGTTCATAATCTATGTGAACGTAATTTAATTTTACTTTTTCTACTATCAACTTATTTCTGATACATTAACATTGATAATTTAAGTAAATCTTGTTAAAATAGCATTTTAAGTTATAACTACTACGTAATACTAAAGTAAAGTAAAGTTTGATAAATGATAATGCCTCTTATTGATGTGTTTATTTACTATTTCGGACAAGAAACGTAGAACATAACTACCTAGGTACCTTGTGAGTCACAACTCAGCGTAAATGCTGGCTATAGCGTAAATTTACAGTATTGCATTGCAGTTGTCGTCAAAATTTTATATAAAATATGTACGAGTAACTAGTAAAATATGAGATGTTTCAACAAACCTAAATTGTTTACTCTATTCACGTACATACAATAAAACGCAAAGGTGATATATTATTGGCCGGTACTGTAGGTTCAATCAGAACAATTATTTTCTATACTTATACATAGCTTTAATACAAAATTGCTGCTTGCCAACAATAACTCTATAGATTTAAATTAATTCAACTATTATTTTATATACTTACTGTAGTATTAAGACAAAGATTTCTATTCAAAGTTTCTGTATTCAAAATCACAATCACATATTGGCTTAACCACCCATACATTAGGTTAGTTGTCAAAATCTCAAGTGTCATAGATAAGACAGTAATAGATACAATATCTTACAACATCTTCCCCTATAAGAATTTAAACAAAAGATAGTAGTTGATTGGGCTAATAGAAACAGTTCTTAGAAACGTTTAAATCTTATTTTTAACAATAGTTTATGTTTCATAATCAGAATATTTATGTGAACGTTTTATTAATCTACCTGATCTTGTTCGTATTTGATTTGGGTCTGGAAGTTATATGTCTCTACTGCTTGGATCAGGGACACATTCAGATGTTGCATTTGGGTATGATTCTATTCCTTGTGAAGTTTCAATTTCCGGGTCTTGGTCTGCTATTGTTGTTTCTCCAGGCCTTATAAATATGTCATTCCTATTGTATCTTTTTCCTTCCTCATTTTCCACAATGTAAGATCTGGGTTGATCAGTCTTTTTCACAATTTTTCCTTTTATCCAGGTCTTGTCTGTTGGCATTTTCCTAAATTTAATAGGCTGATTTTCTTTAAATACCTTTCTCATTATTGCGGTTTTATCATAATCATGTTTAACCTTTTCCTTCTGACTTTCCAGTATCTTCCTATCCTTGTCATACGTTAGTTTAGGGACCAGAGTTGCAAATGAGCAGGGAATATTTGTCCGTAGTTGTCTACCCATCAATATAGCCGCAGGTGAATGTACTTTACCCCTGGGCGTGCTCCGATGGTTCAGCAGAGCCAGTAAAGGGTCTTCATTCCCGTCTTCAGCTTTTCTAAACATTTTTTTAACTGTTTTAACAGCACTTTCAGCTAAACCATTGGATTTTGGATAATGTGGACTGGACTTTATATGTGTAAAGCCCCACTCTTTGCCATTTGCAAAAGACTTGAATAGTTCTGAATCAAAGCAAAGTCCTCCGTCCGTATATAATATCAATGGAATTCCATGTCTTGAAAATATTGTCTTTAGTTGATTAATCACCGTTGTACTTCTTAAATCTCTTAAGCCTCCAACTTCAATGTAGTTAGACAAAGCATCAACCACAACCAAATATTGTTTCTGTTTGAATTCAAATATATCACAACCTACTTCTTGCCATGGTAGCACTGGTACTTTTTTATACTCCAAAATCATTTTTTGGTTATTGTCCTGGTATTTCTGACAAATTCCACAACTATTTACAAACTTCTTGATATCTTGTACTATTCCAGGCCAATACATCGTCAGTTCAGCTCTACAAGACATTCTTGAAATACCAGGATGTCCAGAGTGAAGACTTTTTAGCATGTCACCTCTCAGGGATTTAGGTATGATAATGCGGTCTCCTTTGAACAGTAGATTTTTATTCATAACAATGTCTTCACGAAATTGGTAGTAGGGTTTCAATTCATTTTCAATATCTTTATAAAACTTGGGCCATCCCTTTAGGCAGATATCTTTGAGTTTGCACATTAGAGTGTCTTTTTCAGAAGCCTGTGAAATTTTTTCCCAACATTCTGCAGTGACAGGTAAATTTTGTAACAATAAACAAACTTGCAATTCTGTTTCCTGTTCCAGATCAGTTTCTAGGTCACATCCTTTGATGGAAAAATCTCTTGATAAAGTGTCTGCAATGTATAAGTACTTTCCTTATTTACACCACATTTAATCTAAACGGTTGCAGTCGCATCATCATTTTCTGCAATCTGGCAGGTACTTTACATAATGGCTTATTCATGATTCCTAAAATTGGTTTATGATCTGTTTCTACTTTGACTGTGTCCCTGCCAATCAAATATTGTTTAAACTTTTCAACTCCAAAACACACAGCCAAAACTTCTTTCTCGATTTGAGAATATCTAATTTGTGTCTCAGATAAAGCTTTTGAAGCATAGGCAATGGGACATCCATTTTGAAGTAAAACTGCACCCAATCCAATTGAGCTTGCATCCACACTTAATGTCAATTCTTTCTCTGTGTCATAGAATGCTAATATTGGTGCATTTGTTATATGTTTCTTAAGTTCGTCAAAATATTTGTCGTGATTTTTGTCCCATCTATACTCCACATCCGTTTTTAAAAGGTTTCTTAATGGTGCTGTGAGGTCTGCATATCCTGGAATAAATTTTGACAAATAATTAAACATTCCAAGTACCCGTTGCAAAGCTTTCTTGTCTTTTGGAGGAGCCAACTCTGTCACTGCTTTTACTTTTTCCTGGTCAATACTCACTCCATTCTGACTAATTACATGTCCTAAAAACGTAAAAATTTTGTACCTTTCATAGGTTATGTTTATTTTCGGTATGAAATGCGCGTCAAATTTTTCGATAATTGTGTTGAACTTGTCTTCAGGTTTGCAGTCAAAGGTTTCGTACACGTCTTGACAGTAATCTCCTCCGTGATGTAGAAGAATGCCGATTTTTTGTTTATCTTCAGCCTTTTCAAAATAGGCGTCAATGTATGACATTAGTTTTCGTTTGAAAAGCTTCCAGTTTGTGTGCATATCACCTTCCATTGATAGAGTAACAACTGATTTTGGTTCCATTTTAGTTTTCCGCTGTCACCATGTAGTATTAAGACAAAGATTTCTATTCAAAGTTTCTGTATTCAAAATCACAATCACATATTGGCTTAACCACCCATACATTAGGTTAGTTGTCAAAATCTCAAGTGTCATAGATAAGACAGTAATAGATACAATATCTTACAACACTTACCATTTATTTATTATCCATTAAATATTATTTTGTTTGTATTTTTTATGTATAATAAATATCCGATCCTTACATCACCTTAACATTAAAACACACATAGTTAGCTAGAGCGTCGTAAACCACCGGTTGAAAAACATTAATTAAATATTAAAAAATAGTTGGTATGGTTGACCTAAAGCTACGATAGCCTAGTGGTTCAGGCATGCGGCTGTCAAGCGGCGGTCGTGGGTTCGAATCCCGGCTCGTACCAATGAGTTTTTCGGAACTTATGTACGGAATTACCGTTAGCTTTTCGGTGAAGGAAAACATCGTGAGGAAACCGGTCTAATCCCAATAAGGTCTAGTTTTCCCTCTGGGTTGGAAGGTCAGATGGCAGTCGCTTTCGTAAAACTAGTGCCTATGCCAAATCTTGGGATTAGGTGTCAAAGCGGACCCCGGGCTCCTTTAGGGGCACAACCGGGAATAATAACGCTAGGAGGATGATGAGTTGGTATGGTTGACCAAATATAATTTCCACTGAATCGCCAGACAATTCGATCATACAAACTATAAATCTACAACATAAAAGTAAGATAAGTCGGATCAGCGAAGGCTGAGGGCTCTATGGTTGTTCAGCCGTACAATTGTAGTAAACTTCAATGTATCTACATAAGATAAGCGTGAAATATAAGTTGTTTGTATAAGCCCCTAGATGGCGCTGTACCGTTCGAGGCGGATCCTGAATCGCGCGGTTAAGATTTTCCCTGGGATAATGACGTCAAGCCAGTAGTATTCGAAATTAGAACAAGTTTAATAAAAGATAGTTCAGTTCTGAGCCTGACTCAAAATACTATATTGGCGGCTCACTCCGTGTAGATATGCCGGTGTACAAGTACTATGTACACCGGCCCCGGCCGGTATGTCAGCGCTGCTACGGCACGCACGCGTTCTGTCGCAGCGCGTTGCATGCGATGGAAAGGCATAACCACGTTTAGACTCGCTCGGCAATACCTTAACAGTGGATTTGTTAACAGAGAACCTTCTGTATCAGTGGTATCATTTTGGGACCCATTTGAACACTGGTTTTCCTCCATCTACTGTATTCGCGTGGGCTCATTTAGAACTTGGCAACTTTTAAACATCGAATTAAAATGCTTTAATTAGGAACGAACAGACGATTGATGAAAGTAATCTATAGTCTATTCATGGAATTTGTCAACGAATGGTCCCATTCATTATCCTGCTGCGTTAATTGCTTATCTGGCTTGATACTGAAGGGATAACTGGTTGCGACGTAGAGGCATTGAATTGTATTATGCGATTAAATAGGGAAAACCACGCAATGAGGGCTACCGCGAATGAATTCGCCGAATGAGGTCCGAAATGTCAAATGGTTTATTTCTAATTTATAAGAATGTTGTGAATATTTTCTATTTTGCTATACCTATAATTAATTATGGCAAATATAAGTTACTGGTCAATTAATGTTAGTGCTTTAAAAGCGGAGCAAAAACATATTATTATCATAGATTATTGATTTATATTTTTAAGTATGGTTTAAATGTAAACTTTGTTTTACGCCCGCAATAAGAAATGTTGACAGTTATATTTCTGGACCTTACTCGCCAGTGGCGTTGCGTAGGAAGTTTAGCGGTACTTATTTATGTAGGTACTGAATATTTACCGTTACCTTTTCGGTGAAGGAAAACATCGTGAGGAAATCGGTCTAATCCGAATAAAATCTAGTTTTCCCTTTGGGTTGGAAGGTCAGATGGCAGTCGCTTTCGTAAAACTAACGCCTATGCCAAATCATGGGACTAAGTTGGCAAAACGGAGCCAGGATAACGGGTAAGAGGGGTTAAATGTAAATCACGGGATCACGGTTAGGGGCGATAACTATTTTATATTTTATAAACGAAATTATAACTTATAGGGGTTATCATCTAACTGCTCAATTGCAGGCAGAAATCTGTGACTCACTTGCGCGCCATCAGGAGGTTTATTTAAATTTTAAACTAACGCATTGGTATGACCCACAGATGTATGAATATAAGGAGATCGGACATGCCGGCCGATTTGTATAGAGTGAGCCTGTCGCAAGTACATTAACCCACACAACGCCCAAGTAATTGACAAGACAAAGCACGCACACATCTAAAACACACACACTTGTATACCTACACGCTTATTTGACAATAAACGCGCATCATATCAGGCATTTTGGGAAAAAACGTAATATTCTCTGCGATCAGCACGCGTGCACAGTATGGCAGTGTATGCCCATTGAGCATACAGCTGCGACACGGCCGCCGGCGGCTTGTCCTCTCTCTAGTATTCTATGCTCTGAGGTATGACCCGTCTGACGTTCTTATGACATTTGTTGCGCGCAGTTCTGACACGTAAGCATAGCACGATTGTGCTGTTAAATAGTAGTTTATGTGACTGTACATAATGAAGGGCATTAAACACGAAATATCACACGAGTGTTTTAATGCCCAATTATGTACATACACTTTTTTTTATCTATCCACATAGCATAAGCCTCCATGATGCATTCAGGAGCCGCATATTATTATGACCGGCATCGCAGCGTTCTTTTCTTGCAGCTGTCATCTTTTTTTTTTAATTCAGAGACAAACTAGAGTCGCCTACAAATATCATATCGTTCGATATCTTACTTACGTGCGACATTTGTCAAATTTGTATGCAAATTGACAATTCATTTTGAACTAAACGTCATCTCGACTGATATAAGAATAGAGGTCAAATCAAATTTCTTTGTATTCAGAGATGTTCGAAACTTGAATGAAATAATATTATCGAAATAGAAGTTATTATTTAGCAATAATAACATTTTCACAGATAAGAAAGTTGTTCTAACAAAAGAGTCTATTTTTATGGTGGTCATAATGTGCGGTTCTTGAAAGCATCATGGAGGGTTTATGATATTTGGATAGATAATCTATACATATAATAAAGCTGAAGAGGGTCGAAAGTCTGTACATGGAAGATATTCGAAAAAAAATTGGCTAGGGATACTTAAAATCGATAACAGAACACGTTCCAACAGTTTTTAGAATTTTTGTCTGTTTGTCTGTGTATCTGTTTATCTGTTTATTTGTTTGTCTGTTTATGTGACCGCGCATCACGTGAAAACGGCTGAACCGATTAAGATGAAATTTGGTATAGAGATAGTTTGAGTCCTGGGAAAGGACTTAGGGTAGCTTTGATCCTGGAAATCAACCCCTAAAGGGATGAAATGGGGGATGGAAATTTGTATGGAGCTACTTAAACCGCTGCACCGATTTGGATGAAATTTGGTATATAATTAGTTTGAGTCCTGAGGAAGGTCAAAAGATAGTTTTTATCCCGAAAATCTTCCTTTTAGGGGGTAAAATGGGGGGTGAAAATTTGGATGTAATCCATTTTGATAAAATTTGGTTTAGAGGTAGTTTAAGTTCGGGGGAAGGACATTGGATACTTTTTATTCTGGAAATCTTCTCCTAAGGGGGTGAAATGGGGGGTGAAATTTTGGATGGACTCCGTTTAGACCAAATTTGGTATAGATATAGTTTGAGTCCCGGAGAATGACAATGGATAGTTTGAATCCCGAAAATCATAACCCAAGGGGATGAAATAGGGATGAAAATGTGGATAAATCTGAAGAGGGTCGAAAGTCTGTAGGTACATGGAAGATATTCGAAAAAAAATTGGCTAGGGATACTTAAAATCGATAACAGAACATGTTCCAACAGTTTTTAGAATTTTTGTCTGTTTGTCTGTTTATCTGTTTATCTGTTTGTCTGTTTATCTGTTTGTCTGTTTATGTCACCGCGCATCACGTGAAAACGGCTGAACCGATTAAGATGAAATTTGGTATAGAGATAGTTTGAGTCCTAGGAAAGGACTAAGGGTAGTTTTTATCCTGGAAATCAACCCCTAAAGGGATGAAATGGGGGGTGGAAATTTGTATGGAGCTATTTAAACCGCTGCACCGATTTGGATGGAAATTGGTATATAATTAGTTTGAGTCCCGGGGAAGGTCAAAGGATAGTTTTTATCCCGAAAATCTTCCCTTTAGGGGGTAAAATGGAGGGGTAAAAATTTAGATGTAATCCATTTTGATAAAATTTATTTAGAGGTAGTTTAAGTTCTGGGAAAGGACAGTGGATAGTTTTTATCCTGGCAATCTTCTCCTAAGGGGGTGAAATGGGGGGTGAAATTTTGGATGGACTCCGTTTAGACCAAATTTGGTATAAAGATAGTTTGAGTCCCGGAGAATGACAATGGATAGTTTGAATCCCAAAAATCACCCCCCAAGGAGATGAAATAGGGATGAAAATGTGTATAAATCCCATTTAGTTAAAATTTGGTATAGAGATAGAAGGAGTCCCAGGGAAGGACAATGCATAGTTTTCATCCTGAAAAATCAGCTCCTGAGGGGGGAAATGAGGGGTGAAAATTTGGATAGAACCGATTTAGATGAAATTTGGTATGGAGATAGTTAAGAGTCCTGGGGAAGGACTTAACATAATTTTTAGTCCAGAAATTATCTCCTAAGGGGATGAAATGGGGTATGAAAATTAAGATGGACCCCATTTACGGTATAGCGAGTTGAAGTCTTGGGGAAGGACATAGGATAGTTTACTTCCGAAAATCATTGGGGGTGAAAATTTGTTTGTATTACCCATTTTGATGAAATTTGGTTGAACGATAGTTTGAGTCCCGGAGTATGATAACGGATAGTTTTAATCACGAAAACCATCCCCTCAGGGATGAAATAGGGGGTGAAAATTTGGATTAAACCCATTTATGAAATTAATGAAATTTGGTAAAGTGATAGAAGGAGTCCTAGGGAATGACAATGCATAGTTTTAGTCCAGAAAAATAATTTCCTGAGGTGGTGAAATGAGGGTTGAAGATTTCGATAGAGCCCATTTAGATGAAATTTGGAATAGAGAGAGGTCTCAGTCCAAGGAAAGAACATAGAATAATTTTTATTCCGGAACACATGAAAGGAGGAAATAAGGGGAACACATAAGGGGGTGAGAAATGTTGGATGAAAATTTGGATTGAACCCATTTACGGTATAGCGATAGTTAAGGAAGGACACAGGATAGTTTTATCCCGAAAATCATCCCCTAAGGGGGTGTAATTGGGGGTGGAAATTTGTGTGTGACACATTTTGATAAAATTTGGTGATAGTTTCTATTCTTGAAATCATCCCCTAAGGGGGTGAAATGGGGGTGAAAATTTGGATGTAGCCCATTAAGATGAAATTTGGTATAGAGATAGATTCAGTCCTGGAGCATTCTCCAAGGAGGTGAAATAGGGGGTGAAAAATTGGATGGAACCCATTTACGGTATAGCGGTAGTTGGTAGTCCTGGGGAATAGGAACATTACATAGATAAATAATCCTTACTAAAGATAGTTTTTATCTGGAAATTCATCACCTAAGGGGGTGAAAAGGGGGGAGAAATTTATGATATAAACAAGTTCCGCGCGGACGAAGTCGCGGGCAAAAGCTAGTCATTAATAATGCACAAAAATACAGACAAAATGTTTGCACATACCTCTTGAATTTCAACACGGCAAACGCGTAACTTTTCGAATGCCTGTTACGAATTATCAAGTGCCATTTTTTGAAAATGCCAAATGTTGTGCTAAAGGGGATGGATCTAGCACACATTTACTTTAGATAATTATTGACAGAATCTATATGATCCGTAATGAGCTTATACTCATGCCTTAGTTAACGATAACCCAGTGGTATTACAATGATCTGCTTCGCTTATTAAATATCAAGATTGAAATAAAGTTATGAAAACCAGAGGTTGTATTCTGTATGGTATAAATGTGTTCATCCTTACCTTAGCTGAGCTTCACACAGACACAAGGGATAGAGACGTCCAGAGTTCCAGGTGCACACCACCGTTACATCACAGCAAGACCTGTTTAAAGATTGGTCACATTGATTCTAAGTGAATCACTAGGTATTCCTAGGTTAATTTATAAGGGTTTTTATTATCCTTTAGTGGTCTAAACATGACCACTATACTAGGCTCAAACTGAGCAGGGCTAGAAATGGTAGTCAATATAGCTATACTCTATCTTATTAATCGTTCATAAACCTTGCCAAATACTTATGGCAGAAACAATCCATACCAGTTGTTCTTTGTCTGATTGCCCTATACCATGGTATATCAATCTTATTATTATTATTATTACTGGAGGCCTAACACTCATAAACTGGTTGGTAGGTCAGCAACTGGAATATCCGTGGTAAGTTCTTACAGACATCCAAAGCTACCCAAACTCCTGCCTCAGCAGTCAAGCTTATGAATGTCATGCGAATCGTTCTTGCATGTTAATATGCCCCCGTTTGGTGCATACAATAATTGTATACACGATGTCATGCGAATCGTTCTTGCATGCCTGATAAAACAGGTTATTAGAGTAAGCACATAGTGACAATTTATAACACCAGGCTAGCTTTAATATGCAGAAATTGTGCATTAAATATATTAATTTCATACATGATTATTTCTAATACTTAGCTTGCTTTACAGATGGAAAACTGGAGATCTCGATCCACTGAATCTAGTTTAGTACTTATAAATTATCAAGCAAATTATATGTTCAAACCGCCATTTATATTTAACGTGAATGACGCCGTCACTTACCCATCGACAATGTCCTTTTTTCTCATAGTTTAGTTTCTGGATTTAGTGTTGCTATATACAATATTTACAATTATCGCGTGTTTCGCGACACTCCCCGCCTCACAAGGCTCAAACTTTAATTGATGGTTGACATTAATTCCTGCGTCCATCTATGGATTTTTTCCATAGCTTGGACCGCAGCTGCTCGACGTTGGTCGCTCGATTCAACTGGCTGACATGTTGCTGCTTCATTGTCCTTTTCAGCCTCTGAACCATGTGAAGCTTGTTCTGGGGTGGTTTCTATTATTTGTGTCAACCTTGTGTCCTCTAACAACTCTCTCTGATCCTGTATTAAATCGTTTTCATTGTTTATCTCTAATTGGTGATGATCTTCCTTCGGGCTACTTGAACCAGTAGGGACATGGACGTCATTCTCCTCAATTCTTATTGGTAAGTACTGAGAGAGTCCCTCAGTGTCTATGCGTACGTCTCCCTCTTCATTCACTGGGGATTGTTTTGTTGAGTCTTGGAAAGATGCGTCTTCATCAACCTCCAGAGGATACAGATGTGCTAAGGATCTTGTGAACACTCTGTCCCCTACGTTCACCTTCGCAATTCTGCACAATCCGTCCTTTCCTTTTATTAGTTCTGTGATCTTTCCTACCTTCCAACCTTCTCTATTTTTAGCTTCACCCTTTATTTGTACTATATCTCCAACATTTGGACTTTCCTGAGACCTTACTCTTGCTTGTTTGGGCGAATTTCGATATCTTTCCCTGAGGCTTAGTAAGTACTCGTTAACAAACATTTCTTTGTATTCTTCCATTATCTTGTTGCCGCGATTCCAACCTTCAATAAGTTGTTGTTTGATAAGTGATCCGGAAAGTGGTAGACTATCCATCAATACTTCTATACTTAAACACTTTCCAGGAGTGAGAAAGTCTGCCGGTTTAAGTACGTGTTCAAAGTTCGATCCTACATACGTAAGAGGTCTAGTATTAATAACCGCCTCTGCTTCTTTGATTATTGTTAAAAGTTGAGTATCTTCCAACATTTGTTTTTGAAGCGTTCTCTTTAAACAATGCTTTACAATAGCTACGAGCCTTTCATAAGCCCCACCATGCCATGGTGCGAGTTGTGGAATAAATTTCCATATTATGTTAGTTGTAAAATTTCCTTCTTTCGTTAGCACTTCTCCTAACAATCTAAATTGTGAGGCGTTGTCGGTTAATATAAGAGTCGGAGTTCCTTTTGTCGCGATAAATCTCTTGAATGCCATGAGACATTCGTTAGTGGTTAGGTCCTTGACCACTTCTAAATGTATTGCCCTTATCACGAGACACGTGAACAAACAGATCCACCTTTTCTTTGGACCGTTTTCAGTTTGTACGGCCATTGGTCCAAAATAGTCTGCTCCTGTATAAGCAAATGAATTTGTATAATTTACCCTTTCCACCGGTAATGCAGGAGTCTTGGGTAATACATATGGCCCTCCTCCATGCTTTACGCATCTTGGACATTTACTTATCGTTTTTTGGACCCGAGATCTACCTTGAGGTATCCAATATCTCTGACGTATGAGGCTTAGTGTATGTGCTACTCCTACATGAAGGTTCTTTTCATGAATTTCCTTTATAAGTTTTTCGGTGAATTCACTTTCTTTCGGTAACAGGATAGGATATTTCATATCGTATGATAAGTTCGAATGTGCGAGACGTCCGTCACATCGTAAGATTCCATTTGTGTCGCAGAATAAACTTAAACTACCAGCTAGGCTCGTTTTCTTCCCTTGTGCCTCTTCTGGGAACATTATTTTTTGTAGCTGTCTTACTTCTTGTAATTCAGGATCTAGGTTTGTCACTGGGCTTGATTTTGTAGACTGTGCTTTAACCTTTTCATGGTTATCTGTGTTAGACAGACCCTCCCCCAATAGAAGAGAAACTTCAGCATTTGGGCTCTTTGGCCACGTCTTTGGATCTTGACGTAAGAAGGCGGGTCCACCCAACCACATTTCTCTGTCTTCTTTTGAAATATTTGGTCGTGTTGCACTGTCTGCTGGATTGAGTTTAGATGGAACATATTTCACCACTAAGTCTTTATTTTTCCTAACCTCTTCCATTCTTCGGGATACAAACGGTTCTAAAAGTTTGTCTGAATAAAACCAGCTTTTTACGATCTGACTGTCGGTCCATAATATTATTTGCGTTATATGCAGTTGTATAAATTTGAGAACAAATTTAATAAGACGACTTCCTATCAAAACTCCCAATAACTATAACAGTCTTAGTTCTCTTAGAATAGTCTTCCACTTTTGAAGTAAATTTTCAGGTAACACAGTGTCCCATTTGATTCGTTCCTTCCATAACTGTTGTAACCGCATTTTCGCTGGCAGCAAATAGGTGCACTGAATCCGCATGGATCATAAATCGCTGCTATGGTTTTTAGAACTCCTCTCTTAGTATTGGCGTTGTTTTCATTAACTTTGCCTCTGAGTTGTAAAACATCGTTTTGCAGATTCCAGTTAAGGCCAAGTGTTTTAGAAGTTGGTCCCTTAACTATGTCAGGCACTTGTTTTGCAAATTCTTCAGAATTAGAACTCCACTCTCTTAGGTTCATTGAGATTTCAGCGAAAACGCTTTTTCCTTCTTTATAGAGATTCAATGCCTCTTCAACAGATTCTACTCCTGTGAGAACGTTGTCTACATATATATCATTAGCCAGTTGTTTAGTGTAATTTCCATTTGACTTTTGTAAGTGATGTCTGACTGTAGCATTCAAAAGAAATTATTGTAGCTGATTATCTTTAGTTATGACTTTGTTCATGTCCTTTAGCCAAAGGAATCTTGTAACATCTCTTTTGAGTCGTACAAACACACATAACTTGGTACGAGTCTGTCACCAAACAAATGTACTTAAATTAGACTCTTAAATATACTTGACAAGTCTCACAGTTATATACTTGACTCTTATTTGCCCTGAGGCATCTCTCAGACTGTAAATTTAAATCGACGAGGGCAACAATGTTCCAGCCAGACTACCATTGAGCATGTAGTGCTTTTATGGCCAGAAACCACGTTGCACAAGTCAACGAAGGAACTATGTTCAAGCCGGGCTACCATTGAGCATGTAGCGCCTATATGGATCGAAACCGCGTTCCTCTTTAATGATAATGGAAACATGTCATTATCGTAGGACATTGTTAAGAGTCTAGAATATACACATCATAATAATCATTGGTACAAACATTAATTTATAGTATAGTGCTATACCTTGCATTAGCATATGTACTTTAGGTTTCAAAGATTGCAAGAAAGAATTATAAACATCATGTGCTTTTGTTACTTGTAAATATTCAAGGTATAACTTTGCTATATAACAAGAACATAGAACTAATATGAAGTTGAAAATGACTTTATATACTTAAAGTTTCAGGATACTTATTTATATATTTTAGAGTATTGTAGATTATTTTTTAAATGATTCCCTTTCAGGGCAAAGTGCTCTATTATGCAGACCAGTCTTCTTACAGTGAGGACAAGTTCTTGTTTTTCTTTTACACGTCCATGCACTGTGACCTAGTCCTAAGCATATAAAGCAGCGGTTATCCAACTTAGCCTTTCTGAGTTGTACTGTTTTAACATTGGTACACTCATCATTGAAATGCTCTCCACTGCAGAATATACACGATAACCTCGTTTTCTTTGGAGCGGGAGCAGAGCGATTTCCTTCATCGGTAGACTTTCGTTTATTGCTATATGTCTTACTAAATGCAGCTAAAGTTGGTTTAAACCTTTTATGGGTATTCTTATTAGCCTCCGGTTTCCTTGTTCTTGGTTTTCTCTTGACTCTAGTCTCATGTACAAGAAGTGTTTCGGTAGTAAAACTCTTGCCCTTACTATTGACTTCTTCGCAGGTTCTTCTTGCGTCTTCTCTGGCTGTGAGGACCATCTGTAACTCTTTCCTTAACGCCATTATAGTCTCATCCTTCAATTTCAATTTCAATTCGTATATGATATCTTCAGGGAATTTTTCCATTATTAGAAACCTCAAATGATTGTGTTCTGTGTTTTCTCCTAAAGAGTTCAATACTCTCAGGTGTCGTTCAATGTCATCCAGCGTTTTCCTGCACTCGTCGGGATTCTCTGCCCTTGCCATTTTATATAATTTTGAATAATGAGCGTCAATTATTTGTGACTTTCTACCATATCGGTCTGTGAGCGTATCTACAGCTATCTTATAATTGTCATTAGTTGTTTCTAATCCGTCTAAAATTGTCTTCGCATCTCCTCTCAGAGATGTTTTCAGATATAACAGTTTATCTACGTCTCTGAGTTCTCTTTGATCAATATTTGAGCTAAATTGATCCCAGAACTGCGTCCACTGCAGCACATCTCCGTCAAATGTGGGTAAATTAAGCTCCGGCAATTTTCCTCGATTAGTATGATGATGATGATTAGGACCTGTTGATGAACCAGCCTTGTCTCGTTTGGATTGGATGCGGGCATTTAATTCAGCTAGACTCTCTTCACCATCCAATTGTTCGGTTGTCAGGTTTGATATCTCATCAGCATTTGGATTGGTTACTGTATTAAAGTACTGATACAGCTCTGTATTAAAACGAGTTATCACAGCTTGTAGCTTTGCCGAAGTGATCTTCGCCTGTTCATATTCTTCATCATTCCACGATTTTAATAAACTGAGGACCTTTGAGTTGTTGGACAAAATTTTCAATTCTGACGCAAATTTATTTAGTCTTGTTAAGTATATCTCATCCATTTTTGTTAAACCTGTAATGTTATTATTCTTACCATAATTGATTTTAATTAATATTCAATGGACTAAAACTGTAGTCTCATTAACATAATTCATGGATAAGTGACCCTTATGCATAGATTGTTGTTCTAATTTGTGCATTGATTGTGAATTCAAATTTAACTCGACCCATCTCATACCATTTTCCATTCTGATAGTGGTATATGATGTTTAGTAAGTACTGGTTGTAGCTCAGAATCGTTACTCTTACTTAGCAAGGTTTTATTAAGTTCACATACCAGTCCCACACACAGTTCGACCTAGTCTATAAACATAGCACTAATTCCCGAACTAAGCAATATCTTTTGTTAAATATTACTTTTAATTTTCATTTATTTTGACTTGGACGTGACACTTCCGTGCCCCCTTTCGGCATTTTGCTTACAGCAGCAAGAAATCTCATGAGCATTTACTAGTTTTATTTATTCAACAAGAAGAATCACAATCAAAACAACAATCCAGCTCTTTTATTTTAAACTATGTTATTATTTTATAAGTTCAACTCGACTGAACTTGGGTACTCATACCTTTTAGCTTTTGCACTGCCCAACAATAGTTTAACTGTTATATATCACTAATTGATCAGTATTGATTGACTTCCACATGAACACTAATAAACAAATGTCAACTTGTAAAACTTGGCTACACTCTACCGAACACTTTATGTTTCAATGGTATTAAATATTATCCAAGTAAATTCTATTCATAATGTGTAAACTCGAACATAATTTATGTTTTTTGTGGAATTTGTTATTCAGTATACCTTTTTACCAAGTTACTAGGACATTTGCACCTTAATAAACTAATGACTGTTGTCTAACAGTAATTTAGATAAGGATGATTGAAACTATTTTTAAAATAAGTAATTCTTGCATCGTAGTAGTATTACTTTACATGCATTTCATGTATCATTGCTTGGTGTTTGTGTATATCATAGATACATTATCAAGATATCACTGTTTCATAGATGCCGGGTAACTTGAACTCTTGTTGGGCAATGTTTAACCAAATATTGTTTTCAAATAGACAATATGACATGCAATCTTTCTCAAGGACTCATATGATTACTTCGATGTAATAAATCATTTATTGCTATGATGCCTATGGTATTGTTTGGAATAAATTCTCAGCTAGTTTCTTATACCACAAGTACATACCTGGTTTATAATAAGTATATTTACTTTCATTAAATATCCTTTAGATGCTGTTGAAATGTATCCTCCATACAACTTGATAGACTTCACCTCTGTGTTTCTGGTAATTTCCACTTATAACCTCAATGCAGTTACCTTAATGATAAATGATACAATTGTTGTATTATCGCTTATACATACTTCACGAAAATCATTGGAGAATATTTTAGTGCTAATGATAAATCGCTATATGTTTAATTTTCATGAAAACAGTCTTGATGAAATATGAAAGCTTATAAACAAAACACCGGCTCGTGCATAAAAACACAAACAAAGTACTATATGATTAATCACAGTTCTCACCTGATGAACTAAAAGAACTATACTTTTAATAATCTTTGTGATAGCACTTTTCTATCGTAAGACACGGTATTTTGCAAGTAATTCCTCCACTTATAGTTGAGAAACACAAGAACTTATTATTGCAAAGTTTTTACGACAACAACTTCACTTCGTACTTGTTGGTTCTTGTCGCTAATGTCACGGCGTACTTATTCTGCTGTCTGTGGAATGAACAACAAATTCTGCTACACGATACCGCTTGGAAATTTCTTTTCTTTCTTAATTTTTCAGTGTTATTTATTAACTAATTCAAATTATTAAATCCTTAGATTGTTATTCCAAAATATGTTTTATCGTATAAACACCGTTCGCAACGCCATCTGTGGTGGAGTAGCCGCCGTCTCTCACAGAAAACGCCGCCGACCGGACAGTGGCGGTACTACTTGGAGGCTTACTTGCCTTGCGGTACACACGGGTCAGATAAACAAGTTAACTCTTATAGGGTACTTAATACAAAAGGGATTTACAAAATAAAGTACAACTACACTTCTTTATAAAATATAGGTAGACTCTTGACTGCTTTCTTCCGTAAATTATCCTGAAAACCTTATTTTATTTAATCTGTCGATTTTCAATAACCAGACAACAAAGTTAATCCACTCCTCCACAGATGTCGCCACATGATCCGCTGTTTTAATTTGGTTTGTTATATTTTACTGCTTTATCAAGATAGGATGACTCCATCCACCATACAGAAACCTCTCATTATTTACTTATTAACGGTGAATATGAGTGATGATATTTGTATATTATATAATAAGATCCCAGCACTACTTCCACCATAAATATGTGCTAAAGGGGATGGATCTAGCACACATTTACTTTAGATAATTATTGACAGAATCTATATGATCCGTAATGAGCTTATACTCATGCCTTAGTTAACGATAACCCAGTGGTATTACAATGATCTGCTTCGCTTATTAAATATCAAGATTGAAATAAAGTTATGAAAACCAGAGGTTGTATTCTGTATGGTATAAATGTGTTCATCCTTACCTTAGCTGAGCTTCACACAGACACAAGGGATAGAGACGTCCAGAGTTCCAGGTGCACACCACCGTTACATCACAGCAAGACCTGTTTAAAGATTGGTCACATTGATTCTAAGTGAATCACTAGGTATTCCTAGGTTAATTTATAAGGGTTTTTATTATCCTTTAGTGGTCTAAACATGACCACTATACTAGGCTCAAACTGAGCAGGGCTAGAAATGGTAGTCAATATAGCTATACTCTATCTTATTAATCGTTCATAAACCTTGCCAAATACTTATGGCAGAAACAATCCATACCAGTTGTTCTTTGTCTGATTGCCCTATACCATGGTATATCAATCTTATTATTATTATTATTACTGGAGGCCTAACACTCATAAACTGGTTGGTAGGTCAGCAACTGGAATATCCGTGGTAAGTTCTTACAGACATCCAAAGCTACCCAAACTCCTGCCTCAGCAGTCAAGCTTATGAATGTCATGCGAATCGTTCTTGCATGTTAATATGCCCCCGTTTGGTGCATACAATAATTGTATACACGATGTCATGCGAATCGTTCTTGCATGCCTGATAAAACAGGTTATTAGAGTAAGCACATAGTGACAATTTATAACACCAGGCTAGCTTTAATATGCAGAAATTGTGCATTAAATATATTAATTTCATACATGATTATTTCTAATACTTAGCTTGCTTTACAGATGGAAAACTGGAGATCTCGATCCACTGAATCTAGTTTAGTACTTATAGATTATCAAGCAAATTATATGTTCAAACCGCCATTTATATTTAACGTGAATGACGCCGTCACTTACCCATCGACAATGTCCTTTTTTCTCATAGTTTAGTTTCTGGATTTAGTGTTGCTATATACAATATTTACAATTATCGCGTGTTTCGCGACAAATGTTTATTAAATTATCAAAAACCGACAGCTTTTTACCAACACTAAGTAGCCAATGTCATTCCCACGACTAAAAGAAATCCAACGCTGCTTGCACATAAGCCGCTTAAGCTGCAGAAAGGGGATTACCTACCTTGACTGGCCTGATAAATTTTTGTTTAATTTAACTTAGGTCATTACCGGAAATAGATATACAATGTATCTACGATGTCATGAAATTTCCTTTAAAACCCGGCCAAGTGCGTGTCGGGCCACGCGCAGTGTAGGGTTCCGTACTTGCCTGTCTGTTTTTGTTACATCGACACGCGCGCCAACTAAATGGTGCGGTTGCGTCGGCCGGGTTTTTACGAAAGTTAGCCTTTCCAAGTACTTACACATTAAGGTGGTCGACTATTACTCGCTAACTAATTATGCTAATTCAGCCGTGATAGCTTTCCTTTTAAATTCATTATATGTGCTACCGCCACGAATTTTTTCACATTCCAAGTAGTAGCCATTTTACCGGCAGGGGCGTTAAATATTTAAAGCCCAATATCACGCAAATGGATCACTGAGTAGAAAACTGGTTTATTAAGGGTTACTGAGCTAATCTGCAGACGCAAAGCTTGTCCGAAATGTCAAGAAATATTTTAGGCGTTTGTTTTGTACAGATAAACAATTAAATACACACAATTTGACTGTACCTACGGCAAATGTAGGAGCACATATATAAAGTCCGACTTGAAACAGAAAACTTATCGCGTTGTTTAAACGCATTCGAGAGAAATACGGGTTTCACTATATAGGTACTTAGTTTACAGTGTTTTACGTTTACAAATGGACGGATTATACGGGACTTTTCGAGCAACAGACACCCGGGTTTAAATTACCGTTTATTTAGATTAGTTTCTAACTCGTAAGATTTTACATTCCCTGAAAGGGTCAACCTTACTTCGATTTCCTAATTTTATTGATCTTGGTTAGGTAGGTCCAATATCTTTTCTTTCAATATTCCGCAGTTTCTCAATACAAGACGAGAGTCTTTGACCAGTTTTTGATGACATATGGCACTGAAACGAACACTCAGTCACCCAAAGGGCAATGCAGAGGATAATATGGAGTTTCTTCACTCTCTCTGCGTGGGTTCCCCCCACTTAACCTAATATCGTTAGTACTAATTTCATTACACCTAACAACGCTCGATATAATTTACATTAGCCCTAATATTCGGATAACTAATCTTGTATGGCATAATTGTTTGCTGGGCCTAATTTCATACCTCCTAATCATTCCTAATACTAAACATCAAGTGTATATAAATAATTTATTAGAAACTAATCATTATTTTTCCTAATGATTAATGTGCCTAATGATCACTAAGTTAAATGAACACTACATCTAATTTCATCACACCTTTTTTTTTTTTTTTTGACGGAGTGGAAATGCACTTACGCATCCCCCCAGCCGGGAAGCTATAATGGGGGGTATGTGGGACTCACACCCTCCAGCCATCTCTATTTAAAGAGAAGGGGGAGGTAGTCTACCCACTAAAACCACTCCGGCGTTTCCGTCCCTGCCGTTAATGGGAGCGCCATGGGATCGCGAACATGTCACCACGACGCCCCCCAGCGGTCCTGGCTTATCCTAATCCTGTCACTTGACCTATTAACTTTTGCTCTAATGTTTCACTAGACCTAAAACCTAATACATTTTTCTTCGCAATAGTGAACTTTTCGGGTTTACTTTGATTATCATCAAATCGAAGTCATATTGGATTACCTACCTATTCTAGTCTAAGGCAGGTCGGTGTAGGTGCGACGACGAGCGAAGCGAGGAGGAGTGTTAGGAAGAACTGCGACCCTTAAGCGCGCGAGCCGAGCGAGCGAAGCGAGCGTGCCGCGGCAGCTTTTACGCAAATAAAAATGTGAATAAAATTAGTATTACTGAAAATTCGGTCATTAGACATTTTGAAAATTCGGGATACTGACATTAGGGCTAAAATTGTTAGGCAAAATGAAGACTCGGGTTTGTGATTTTAGAGACATAGATAATAAGGTGTAGTCATTATTAGGCATAGGAATATTAGACCTAGGAATAAATCGGTTAAATAAAATAAGTGTTAGTGAGAATTCAGTCATGAGAAATTAGACATTATGAAAATTCGGGATACTGACATTAGGGCTAATGAATAGTTAGGAAAAATGAAAATTCGGATTTGCGATTTTAGGGTTAACAACATTATGGCTAGTGAAATTAGGTATAAAATTATTAGCGCTAACGGAGGGGAACCCTCTGCGTGATCACGATCACGTCAGAAAAAAAAAAAAAAAACCGGCCAAGTGCGAGTTGGACTCGCGCACGAAGGGTTCCGTACCATTATCTATAAAAACGGCAAAAAAATCACGTTTGTTGTATGGGAGCCCCCCTTTAAAAAAAAAATATTTTGTTTTTAGTATTTGTTGTTATAGCGGCAACAGAAATACATTATCTGTGAAAATTTCAACTCTCTAGCTATCGCGGTTCCTGAGATACAGCCTGAGGGTCTACCGCGAACGGCTTTCGAAGTTTTCCCTCTCTGTCGCACTTGCGTACGAACTCGCAAGTATGACAGAGAGGGAAAACTTCGAATGCCTTTCACGGTAGGCCCTCTGGTGACATACAGACGGACGGACGGACGGACGGACGGACAGCGAAGTCTTAGTAATAGGGTCCCGTTTTACTCTTTGAGTACGGAACCCTAAAAATGAGGCTATCCGCAGCCGAACCAAGGTCACCGATATGGCCCACCGAATCGCTTAACTTAAGTTGAAATTGCACATAAAACCGATGGCTGTTGGGACGGAAAGTTGGCACTCTTTGGGGGAGGCCTATGGATAGTAGTGGTCTTTCAGATGATATGATGATGATGATTGATCTTGGAGCAAGCGTGTCAATTACGTGTATGCGGTAGGTACTTTGAGCTTACTGATGAGTGATGTCGCATGTCGCATGGATCCTCATTTGTCGGTATACTGTCAGTGAGCTTTTTCCAAATAAATGTCACGTTGTTAAGAACTTTGATTAGTAAAATTGTATTCGTTCCACTACGTCACGTATTTTACCCGTATATTGCTTGGCTAATTTTCGTGACGTAGTGGAACGAATTAAATTGTACTAAAAGTTCTTGGAAAATCCTCCAGTATTACATTTGGACAGTAGTAGGTAATATTATGCGCGGAAGCTTGCAGTACTGCATTCGTAAAGACCCGCTTCCGAGCATCCCGCGTCTCAGACCAAGATAGTTTATAAACTTCAAATTTAAGATAGTTCATTCAGTTGACACTGACAGCTGTCAGCTTAGGGTACCGCCTCGCATCGGCAAATCAGGAAGTCACCTAAAGGGTGGCCTAGGCACTATCTTTACCCGCCACAACAGAAAATCGCTGGTGGCATCAGAGAGACCGGTATCTTTGGTCTCAGGTTTCTCCCAACGCTAGAGAACTGCCTCTTCAGCAGCGGGTCTTCACACACTCTCTTCCATAAACGGAGTGTAGCGGTGGTCAGATCAGTTCACCGTACTTTTTGGCAGCTTGTTGTCGTGGCTCATAATAATGAGCCGGTCATTGTTTGCCATCTTGGCTTATTTTGCTCATGTTGAGGACGTTGGCCATCTTGGCTTTGCCGTCAAGTTGGCCAGTCTGCGGCATGATTGAGGGTACTGATGTGGCGATGGAAAGTTTCCTATATTGCGAAATATTTCTGCAATTTAAAATTTCCTCGGAAATTTTCCTCATTTTTGTATGGGCATTGAAACTTTCCATTTCCAACATGGAAATTTACGTACTGAGAAGCATAAAACTGTAACTCTTATTCATACATAGTGTATAAGAAAAAAATTGTTATGCTTCTCAGTACGTAAATTTCCTTAATTCCTTGTGAAACTTTCTAGAAATTTCCGAGTACTTTACCAACTTTTTGGAAACTTTCCGCAATTTGCACATCACTAATTGACAACATTTCATAGATTTTAGCCCTTAGTTCACTTAGCTCATTGTATTCTACTCGAAAAGAGGAACACACTAGTGGTTTTATATTTCCAGCATTATTTATCTTTTTTTTTTACGATTTTTTTAAATGCTTTCATAGCAAATCCAATTCTACTGCAGAATGCCTTGTCCCGTTTCGACGAAAACGTTTAAAAAGTTTAAATGTCATTTTCGGGTGGGTTACATTGACGCCATCTTGACAATGTTTGTTTTTAATTTGGTATATGTAAACAAGACTAAAGCAAGGTAGCAGCAAGTTCTGCAGTAGAATTGGAATTGCTATGAATGCATTTTTAAAAATTCGTTAAAAATTTAACATAAATAACCGGAAATATAAAACTATCAGCGTGTTCCTCTTTTCGAGTAGAATACAAGGAGCTAGTAAAAGGATTAATATACAGTAAATAGTAAATCTAAAATAACTTAAACAAGAATAACAAGAAGATAAAACTAAACTAAATAACAAGAAAGTAAAAATGCATAAGTATTATTTTTATATAGTATAGTATTATTTAACGGCCTCCGTAGCCCAGTGGGTAGTGACTCTGCCTACGAAGCTGGAGGTCCCGGGTTCGAATCCCGGTCAGGGCATTTATTTGTGTGTTTATCACGAATATTTGTTCCTGAGTTATGGATGTTATATATGTATATAAGTATCTATATGTATTTATCTATTATATATATCATCGCCTAGTACCCACAACACAAGCCTTACTGAGCTTACCGTGGGCCTAGGTTGATTTGTGTAAGATTGTCCCATAATATTTATTTATTTATTATTATTTATTTATTATTATTTATAAAAAGAATACCCCGTCAAGGAGATCCTCCTGCGGCATTGTACCCATGACGCTGGCTGCGTTACCTATCTGTATCGCGAGGGGGATTCTTTGAGAGAGGTAAGCGCCAGCCCTGGGGTCACCTGAGGTGTTGATGAGCCTCCTCGACAAAGCTCTCAAGAACGACCTCATGTCAGCTGACCAGGGACCCATTGTCTCTACAGCAAGGGCCGCAAACTCGAAGTATTTAAGTAAAGACGAATATTTGCGGCGCTTGAGTAGTTGGGCCTGGTCAACTGCAGCGCCAGCCTGTGAGCGGGTTCCTGAGCTAGTCAAATCATGGACTTAGAATTATGAAATGTTGTCAATTGAGGGTGTCGGTGGGCTGTCTGCGGCGTGGTGGAGTTCTGGAGGCAGGACTGGGACTCACTGAGGGCGGCACGAGCTTGCGTGGTTGGTCTCGCCGCCATCACCGTTGTGTGTCAGGGGGGTGTGTGTGGAGCGGCGCGATTCCCAGCGGGAAGCGGGAGGACGGCCTACCTTTTGTGGTATTTTAAAGGTAGACTCTCCGAACCTCCCACACGCGCTGATAATCCTGTCACTGCTGGTTGGGGGACTGCTTTTTCACAATATTCTCAGCTCACACCATGTCTGGTGGCCGTATCACTATCCACCGCCGGTGACCTCATTGGTGCAACGTTAGTTAAAATACGCAATTAAGCTTTATCTTTTGCTAATTTATGCGTATTTTTTATTTCACGGTCAAATCTTGTTATCACGTATTGATTATGGTAACTGCCATTGATTACGATTTACGATTGTTACTGTAAATAATATTTTTAAAAACTGGTCGAGGTCAAGTGCGAGCCGGATTACCGAAGGGTCTAACCTACAGCCAAGTGTAAAAATATTGGTGCATACCCATAAATATAAATAAATAATCATACATATGTTAGGGCATGTCAGCGAATTAAAGTTTCGGTTCGAATTAAAGAAACGTTTTTAAATTTATCTAAATTGATAATATTTTTAATGTAAAAAAATGTAGATTACAGATTTAGCTACCTATATTTCGTGCAATATTTAAATTAGTCCTAAATCATATTACTAGTAGTCCCGGCCAGGCACAAATGTTGATAGTCACTACCTTCCGGGCGATAACATTTAAGATGATTCAGAGTTATATCAAGTACGTCAGTTGCGATTAGGGTTGCCATACGTCAGGATTTGTCCGGACATGTCAGGATTTTGACCCTTTGTCCGGATTGCGGCTGGACTTGGCAAGAGTCAGGTTTTTAGGAATGACCTCATAAAAAAAAGTTTACGGGATATTATGTATTTATTACAAAGTTTACACAGTTTTAATGAATGAGAGAATACATAAAAGTAAGTAGGTAACCAACGAAAACAATACCTAATATTTATTTCAAAATAATTTAAAATAAAAAAAATTACAGCTAAAGAGATAATAATAAATAATAATAATAAATATTACGGGACAATCTTACACAAATCAACCTAGGCCCACGGTAAGCTCAGTAAGGCTTGTGTTGTGGGTACTAGGCGATGATATATATAATAGATACATACATATAGATACTTATATACATATATAACATCCATAACTCAGGAACAAATATTCGTGATAAACACACAAATAAATGCCCTGACCGGGATTCGAACCCGGGACCTCCAGCTTTCGTAGGCAGGGTCACTACCCACTGGGCTACGGAGGCCGTTAAATCTAGAGAGATCTCTAGATACTGCCTCCGTAGCCCAGTGGGTAGTGACTCTGCCTACGAAGCTGGAGGTCCCGGGTTCGAATCCCGGTCGGGGCATGTATTTGTGTGTTTATCACGAATATTTGTTCCTGAGTTATGGGTGTTATATATGTATATAAGTATTTATATGTATTTATCTATTATATATATCGTCGCCTAGTACCCACAACACAAGCCTTATTGAGCTTACCGTGGGCCCAGGTTGATTTGTGTAAGATTGTCCCGTAATATTTGTATTTATTTATTATCTCAATAATGTTTTTGCTTAAAACTCTAGTTACAATCTACCTAGGTACATTTGTTATTTGGTTTCAATTATTTATCAAATTGCACAATACAGCAGGTATTAATCATAATCAACATAGTTACTCGTATAGTATAAATCAGGGACTCCATAACCGAAAAATACCGGTATTAAATTTTAACGGTATGACGTCATATCGGTTGTCAAATAGCGGTTTCGGTAGCGGAACCTTTGAAAGAAAGAAAGAAAGAAAGAAAGAAAACATTTATTCGTGGACAAAACAATGGGTGTAAAAAACAAAACACAGAACGTAAGATAGCAGGGTCCACGAAAAGGCCCCGACTCAGCATGGTGCTAACCTAGAAGGCCAGCGCTGGTCTTCCGTCGGAACCTTGACCTCCTGTTACCTCCTGGTAGGCAACACAAAACAAATACCTACGCTAAACATAATATATATATCTTAAAACTATTCCAAATCCAGAGCCATATTCGTGCCAGAGTGGCACGGCAGATTGCATCGTGTGAACGCGTCGCCAAACTGTGTGTCAGTGTCACTGTCAGCTTGACAGACAGAACGCAACTTTTATTTCAGATAGTTCCTTTATATTTCGCTACCGATATATAAAGGTATAGTTGTTATTTTCTAAGCCGTCCGTTCTGCAGTGCGGCGTTCTTTAGTGCGGAACGGACGGCTTAGAAAATAACAACTATACCTTTGTTTTTTCCGGTACCGTAACCGCTTTTTAAAGGTACTGATATTATCGACTTTGGCCTGGAGTTGTTGCCAAACTGCCGGCAAAGGCACTGCTGCTTTGTCTTTTTGTCTTTAAATGTTTAGTAGCCAATGCTTCCTCTGTAGAGTGCCAGCTCGCTTACTTTTCTCGATAACCTTTATAATACCGGTATTATAAAGGTTACGGTATCGTTTAAAACTGGTACCGCTAACCGTTATTTCAAAACGGTTACGGTACCGTTATGTTCGCGCGGCGCGCATAATCTTTACGACATGACGGTACCGTAATGGAATACCGGTTTCATACCGGTATAACACTAACCGAAATCAGTCCCTGGTATAAATTAAGCGCAGCGCGCCGCCAGGGCGTCGTTCAAGCTACGCCAAATCTCTGTTACAAGAAATGTCAGAATTTTTAAGGTGATGTCAGGCTTTTTATCAGGACATTTTATACTTCCATATGGCAACCCTAGCTGCGATACCGTTGGTGGATTGACCAACGGCACCCTCCTAAACATGTAGATATTTTTTTCTGACATTTCCTCCCTATTAAGACTCAGGCAGAAATTGATATTCTTGTACAAATAAATGTCTCTCCGGGTTTAGAACCCGGGACCGCTAGCTTCGTAGGACAACTAACTAGGCCAAAGAGGTACCTAATCATAAATGCGACCTGCAATTAATTATTATGTTTCACGAGAATAACAGTTATTCCCGGATTACCTTATCCATTCAATTTGAGCATTTAAATTTTATTTTTGACTAGCTGTTGCCCGCGACTTCGTCCGCGTATAACATGTTATCGTCTAAATGTTTGTTGAAGAAATGAATTTAAAAAAAAAACATTGAAATTAATTTTCTACCTAGACTTTTAGAAAACAATCTAAAACCGAAGTTACAAATCTCTTACTTTCAAAATCTCTTGCTCTCTATACAAACTAAGAGTAAGAACCCTCTCTGAACCCTCATAGTAAACAGTCTGAAACCGTAGTTACAAATTTCTTACTTTAAAAATGTCTTGCTCTCTATACAAAGTTCGAACCCCCTTTTAACCTTCTTAGACGATGAATTAAAAAAACGCTGAAATAAGTTTTGTAGTCTAAACCGGCTAAGATCGCAGTTACAAATATCATACTTTAAAATTTTCTTGCTCTCCATACAAACTTTGAACGCTTTTCAGGGAAAAATTAAAAATAAAACACTCGGTTTTTGTATTGTAATAGGTAAGTATTTTTTCTACAAACTATTTATCTAGTCTCTAGCTAAAAAAAGTGTTTCCCATACGAACCTTGCACCCCTTTTTAACCCCTTAAGGGGTGAAATGTTCCAAAACGCTGGCAGTAGGTATTTTTTTGTATTTTAATAAGTAGGTACTTAATCTTTCTACAGAGTTTTAAGTTTCTACCTAAAAAAAATTTTTCCTACACAAACATTGCACCTCTTTATCCCCCTCTTAGCGGGTGGAAATTTTCAAACCACTGAAAGTAATTTACCTATATATTTGTATTCTAATAAATAATCTTTCTACACAATTTCAAGTCTCTAGCTCAAAAAAAAATTTCCTCCATACAAATTTTCACCTGTTTTAATCACCCTAAGGGGTGGAATTTTCCAAAACGCTGAAAGTTCTTTATTTGTATTGTAATAAGTAATCTTTCAGCAAAGGTTTGTCGCTTGCGATCTTTTTAAAAAGGTTTGAGATTCTAGCTCAAAAAAATCCCCTTTACCAACATTGTACCCCTTTTTCATACCCTTAGGGGTGGAATTTTCCAAAACGCTGTTTTTTTATTTGTATTGTAATAAGTAATCTTTCTACAAACTTTTAAACTTCTATCTCAAAAAGAAGTTTCGCTCATACAAACTTTGCAACCCTTTTTAACCTGAGGCTGAATTTTCCAAAACGCTGGCAGTACTTTATTTGTATTCTAATACATAAGCTTTCTACAACGTATTGAGTCTCTTGCTAAAATAATAAAGTTTCCCCCATAAACAATTTGCACCCCTTGTTTACCCCCTTTAGGGCAGAATTTTCCTAAACGTTGAAAGTATTTTATTCGTATTCTAATAAGTAATATTTATACAAAATTTTAAGTCTCTAGCTATAAAAAATAAAGTTTCCCCCATACAAACTTTGCACCCCTATTTGACCCCTTTAGGGGTAGAATTTCCAAAAATCACTTCTTATCCGTTGCCTACGTTGTAAAAGATAGTTCTGGTGTAAATTTCAACTCTCTAGCCCCAGTAGTTTCGGCTGTGCGTTGATGACTGAGTGGGTGAGTCAGTCAGGGCATTTATATGTAGGTATAGATAGATAGAAGATGACGAAAATCCCATTCAAATATCTCAAAACCGTTTTAATGTCGCTTGTTAGAGTGAGAAAACGATCGGGGACGTCAAGATCCTCGAGCGTCATAGTAAAAAACAATCGTTTCATTTGAAGGTGCGTTTTGTGAAAAAGGGACAGAACATTAAACTTTGGAACTTAGTGATTACCTATACATATACCTAACCTCTTGCGTTGATTTTTTCTCTAATATCCTTTTTTCGAGAAAATACATTATGATTATTTTATTTAGTGTCTACCTACAGCCGGGCCCGCTGCACCAATGTTTTCCATGTTTTTAAACATCAAACATGTTTTCAGTCAGGTTCGGCAAACAAATAGGGTTTTGTTTTGATTGGCAAAACATGTTTGACGTTTAAAAACCACGAAAACATGGCGCAGCGGACGCGGCTTACGGGGTGTATAACTATAGTTTCGATTCCTGAGCTATAACCACGAACTTCGGAATTCGAAAATATTCGGGTATCTTTATCTCTATCGCACTAACAATACTCGAGTGACAGGGATGCAGTTATACGAACTTCGAGTTTCGGTTTTCGTGGTAGCGCCGTAGGCACTTTGGCAGAATGCGCAAAGAACGCGTGCCATTGCCATTAAAAAAAAACAAATTCGTGTTAGTAATTATATTGTTCAAATTTGTTAATACATTTTTTGAAATTACGTCATAATGCGACATTTGCGCATATAAGTTCTCATATCACAATCGAATATTTTTTTATGGTTTAACTTTTGGCATGTGTATCGTAAAGGTCTATCGTAGACTGGATTTAAATTATTAATAAGTGAAAGGCAAAGCAATTCCGCCATTTTGACGAAAATTTGACGTTTCTTATAGCTGACAGTTGGAGCAACGTTTGATATCAATAAAAATAAATGAAAAATTAAATGAAGTCGGAAAGTTACTTAATTATAAGTTCTCATATCAAGTTCTCATATCAGAATCGAATATTTTTTTATGGTTTATATTTTAGCATTTGTCTCGTAAAGGTCTATCGTAGACGGGATTTAAATTATTAATAAGTGAAAGGCAAAGCAATTCCGCCATTTTGACGAAAATTTGACGGTTCTTATAGCTGACAGTTGGAGCAGCGTTTGATTTCAATAAAAATAAATGAAAAATTAAATGAAGTCGTATATTTCGGAAAATTAATTAACTGTCGCAGTCGGATAAAAACTATCCTAAGTTGCAGCTAGAATAATAATGTACCTATATAAAATGTTTCATATTTTTCCGTTCATGGGATGCTGAGAACATTCGAACCGCGCAAAGCTTAGTTTCAAACTGGCTGATTCTTTTTTTAATTTAGAGATTTATTATAAGTGGAGATAAACTATTGAATGTTCTATAATAGTACATTATACATGCGCTCTAAGGCTTTCTTTATTACCGCCCGTGGTGAGTACAAAATTTTACGTCTCTATCTGGCCAGGAAGTGGGGTTTTCCGCACGCATAGCGTGCGGTAATTCCTACTTTATGGCCAGGTATGACGTAAAATATATAACTACATATTATTAATGCAATTAGTAATTTAATCAACCTCCATGTATTTTTTTTCTTTATGTAGGTACCTAAAACATTATTATGAACGTACCTTCATTCAAATAACATAAAAATGATTGTTTTTTTTTTGCGCGTGTCGGACGCGGTTTCCGAAGTATATTCACACCGCAGGCGGGCGGCGGGCGTGTCGTGCCGTTCGCGTGTCCAATGCGGTACCTAGTAAATAACGGTAACCAGCCGCGAGCGCGGGCCCGCGTTCAGACCGCGTTCGATGTTTGTTTGAAGTGTAGTTTCAATCTTTCAATGCTTTACAAATCGCGCGGGCCCGCACCGCAACCGCGACCAATGAGGCCTTTAGTTTTTTCTAAAACTCATGGGCCGGGCAAGACGGGTATGTTGTATGAAAGTTTGTATACAGACCGATTATCTGGCATAGCTACTCCCCTTAATGCCTTATTCCTGTTTCCGGCCTGCAAATGAACACGCATTAATAGTTTCGCCCTGCCTCGTAATGTAGGTAAACAAATGAAATGTAGAATGTTTACTTTCGCGGCAATTGTCTAATTGGTTTGGTCCACTTATAAAGCTAAAATAACATATTTGTATACTAGCTTCTGCCAGCGACTCCGTTCGCGTGAAACTTTTACCCCCCGTTTCACCCCTTTAGGGAAAATAAATAAATAGGGGATGATTTCCGGGATAATAGTACATTGTTGTAGAGGCTAGAAAGTAAGCAATAGATGGACGAGTTAGTTCGAGGGCCGACGCTTAACGGAGGCCCTCGAAAGTACGAGTCCAGCTATTGCACTTTCGGCCGTTGCTTAACATAGTGCTTTTCACGTCTACTGCAAGGAAATTGCAAATAATCATAATTTTAAATCAAAATTAAGTTCCTAATTGAAGATCATAATACTAATCAAAAAACAAAAGAAGCGCAGCACCGCTCGCCGGCGCGGCGGCGCCGCTCCTCCCGCTCGACGCCCTGTGATTGGTCGAAGAGCTGTTCAAACTGAACAATCACTATTACAATGACCAACCACTCAAATCTACATTGTTTGACTGTTTTTGAATTGTACTACTAAGAACTACTTTCTACTCTCATTTTAATCCATCTTTGGCCATATTTCCGAGCAGTGGCGTGAAAAAACTATTCTTTAGTCTTCCCCGGAACTCAAACTATCTTTGTACCAAATTTCATCTAAATGGGTTCAGCGGTTTAAGCGTGAAGAGGTAACAGACAGACAGACAGACAGACACACTTTCGCATTTATTAGTAGGGCGCATGATTAAATGTTGATTATAATATTCACCTACTCGTAATACTCTGAGCCATTCATACGTGAATTACTAATTAGGAGCTAATTATTAAGTATATTAATTAACATAATATGTCAAACGAAACTAGAGGTGACTCGAGTTATATTAATCCATGTTACTCTAACGGGTTGACTGGTTTATTGTTTACACAAAATACAAAAAAAAAATACGAATGGCGAGCTTATTGCCAAATGGCATTCTCTACCAGCTAACCATTGGGCTAAACAGAGACTTACAAAAGGTGCAAAGAAAAAAGTATAAGTACTTCTTCATCATCATCATCATAAGTCGAAAGACGTCCACTGCTGACATAGCCGACATAGGCCATAATATGTAAGTACTTAAATATACCTAATAATAATAATAACTCCGTACAAGATAAAAAATATCGTGCCTTAATCGTCATGCGCTTTTAAGAAAAACTATTTTGAAACTTAAAAAACCGGCCAAGTGCGAGTCGGACTCACGCACGAAGGGTTCCGTACCATTATCTATAAAAAAGGCAAAAAAAAACCGTTGTTGGATAGGAGCCCCCTTAAATATTTATTTTATTCTGTTTTTTTATTTAGTATTTGTTGTTATAGCGGCAACAGAAATACATCATCTGTGAAAATGTCAACTGTCTAACTATCACGGTTCATGAGATACAGCCAGGTGACAGACTGACAGACAGACAGACGGACCGACAGCGGAGTCTTAGTAATAGGGTCCTGTGTTACCTTTTGGGTACGGAACCCTAAAAAATGAGTAAATCTAATACAACATTTCTCCTTGATATCCTAGATAAACGAAGCAACGTAGGTAGACGAATTTATCCTTTACAGTCTTAATTTTATAAGGAACGAGGTATAGGTATTATTACTATCCTATTATCCTATCCTATAAACTATTATAAATGTGAAAGTTTGGATGTTTGGATGTCTGGATGTTTGTTACTCAATCACGCTTAAACGGCCCAACCGATTTGGATGAAATTTTTCACGAAGATAGTTTATAGTTTGGATTAAAATAAAGGATAGTTTTTATCCCGGATCCACGCAGACAAAGTCGCGGGCGGAAGCTAGTATACTTATATAATATTGTCCGCGTCGGCATTGTTTCCAAGACAGGGATTTATTTCCAAGAATACTTCCTTTGAAGCTTGCGGTCCGTGGTAAAGATTACCTATATCTTGTTTGATCCCATCATCCATTAAGCTTCTCGAAGTTCGGGATCTAATTAGTTAATACGTAGAAACATTTGGTGAGGATCTAAGGATTAGACCGTTGCCGAACGAAACACAAATATTCCTTGTATATTCGACCTATCTATACCCTATTGAGGATATGACATAATTCAATAGCGGCGCGTGAAAATTTTCGATAGGCAACTGGAGTATACATATAACTACAGGCTTCCCTAAAATAAATGTTAGGCAAACTGGTGGGATAAGACTTGTATGGGCGCTCCGCCACTGGGACCTATTCGTCATGCGATTTCAAGGAAAAGCATTTTGAAACACAAAAAAAAATTATTGTTATGTTTGGAAAACACTTTATGACCAAAATAAGTAAAACTAGAAGAAATACACGAAGAAACTTAGACGAATTTGTCCGTTATTTAACAATATAATAATATAATGGGGTATATAAATATTGTACAATGAAGCGTTCATAGCCTAGCGGCGCCTGCGAATCGGAAACGATAACGCAGATTAAGAAAAGATGGCAGCGGTCAGTCTTTGGATGGGTGACCGCCTGTTTGAGTGGTCACTATTTATAAATGAGCGCTTCCATGCTTTGGAAGGCTCGCTAAGCAGTTGATCCCGGCTGCTGTCTATGACAGTAGTCGTTAAGCCGAGAGCTAAAGAGTGACAAACTCAAAGGCCAAAATAATGTATGCCATACGATTATAAATAAATAGGGTACACCACGCCCACAGCCGTCAACGTCCCTCAGCCAATAGGATACGATAAGGAAGTAGGTTAATAGTAATACTTATAAAACCGTTTGTCCTGTGATTGACTAACTGACACGAGCCGAAACTACTGAAACTAGGAAGTTAAATATTTCAGAGTACCAACTCGTAGGTTAACTTGACTAGCAACAAAAGTTTCCTGGACACACTAGCTAATGTAGGTTGTTTATGTGATTGTACTCATTCAGTCTGTACATGATATTGATGAAGGGCATTATACACGAGTGCGGGTTTATGAAACGAGCGTTAGCGAGTTTCATAATAGGGTCACACGCGAAAGTTTACAGTTACATACACTACTTTATCTACCCACATATTATAAATCCTCAATTATGTGTTCGGGAACCATTAGAATAACCCCCATCGCACCGCCATGGCCGACTAGATTTCAAATCATGACCAACTAGATTTCCATAATAACATCGATTAATGTCATTATATATGGTTTACGAACACATTCTAGAGGCTTAAAAAAAATTAAACTGTTTATTTCTTTCAAAAAATACTTAAATTTACATCAATTATAGCTTTAATCTTTTTATCTACCCAAATATCATAAACCCTCCATGATGCGTTCAAGAACCGCACATTATGGCCACCATTAAAATAAACTGTTTTGTTAGAACAAATTTATTATCTGTGAAAATGTTATTATTGCTAAATAATAACATCGATTTCGATAACTTTATTTCATTCAAATTTCGAACATCTCTGAGATCAAAGAAATTTGATTTGACCTCAATTCTAATATCAGTCGAGATGACGTTTAGTTCGAAATGAATTGTCAATTTGCATACAAATTTGACAAATGTCGCACGTAAGTAAGATATCGAACGATATGATAGTTGAATCCGACTCTAGTTTGTCTCTGAATTAAGAAAAAACTATGACAGCTGCCAGAAAACAACGCCGCGATGCCGGTTTTAATTTGCGGCTCCTGAATGCATCGTGGAGGCTTATTATATGTGGATAGATAAAGTAGTGTATGTAACTGTACATAATTAGGCATTAAGACACTCGTGTCATGTTATTATGAACTCGTATTTAATGCCCTTCATTATGTACAGTCACATAAACTACTATAATTTTAAGATTTTTAGAGCTATAAGGTGATTTATGATATGGGTGTAGATAAACAATTTAATAATATAACATACTCTATGTATGTGAGTTGTGCTGTACTTAGTTATAAAGTTTGATATACCCGACCCGACCAAGGTCCACGAGACACTTTTATATATTGTAAGAACTTTTATTTTACCATGGTGCAATAAACGATTATGATTATGGTTATTATGAAACGGACGAATAAGAGGTTGAAGGATTGTATGGATAACAAGTAATTTTTGAACTCAAAGAATTGACATACAAAAAAAATATCAACACTTTTTATCATCCCCATATACATTATGTACGAGTATGTTAATAATATCTTTTCGTCCAATATTCCGCAGTGTCTCAAGACGAGAGTCTTTGACCAGTGTGTGTTCCCAGTGATGACATATGGCACTGAAACGTGGTCGCTTAGAATGGGCCTCATAATAAGGCTCAAAGTCACCCATAGTTTTGAACTCTTTGATGGAGGCCTATGTCCAGTAGTGGACGTCTTCCGGCTGATATGATGATGATGATTGATGATGATGTTAATAATTGACCGAGCGAGCGAAACGAACGAAGTTCTCCGTTTCAGCTTGGGCAAATATTCTTTCGTATGTCCGGCGTCTGTCCGTATACATGTGTACAGGCCGTATTTCTCAACCGATTCTCGTGAAATTTTGTGAATAGGTTAAATAATTGAATTGACTTTTTTTATTCATTTTTCGCAAGTTTAACAGCTCAAGTACCTAATGTACCTATGGACTAGTAGTTTATCGATTTTACATCATCAAAAAAAAAGGTAGGTAGGTAGTACACGCTTTAGAAAATTTGAATGAACAAAACACAAACATTAAGGCATTGCATTGGAGGGTGGACCACGTGGTGCCGGTTAATGTACGGCCATGATAATGTACAGCCATGATAATGTGCAGCGTACAGCCCAATAATACATTGGACGCGTATTATCAGGCCGTACATTATTGGGCCGTGCATTATCACCCTGAGCAAATTCGGTACGGGGCAATAATTGGAAGCCAATCTTGTACGACCTGATAATGTACAGCCCAATAATTGGCGTCCATTAAAAAGTCTCCAGCGTGTCGACGCCAACCCGCTTCGCGGGGTGGCTATTTCCGGTCTGAGGGACACAAGTGAACCCTAACCTAACCGACCTAAGGCAGAGTTCGCTTTTGACAGGCAGCAAACTTGGTCCGGGGCAATAATTGGAAGCCACCTTTGTTCGAGCTGATAATGTACGGCCCGATAAAACGTGTCCACTTTTTGTGGCTTCGTATGATTGGGCTGTACATTATTGGGCCGTGCATTATCACCCTGAGCAAATTCGGTACGGGGCAATAATTGGAAGCCACCTTTGTCCGGGCTGATAATGTACGGCCTGATAATACGCGTCCACTAAAAGTGGACGCGCGTATTATTGGGCTGTACATTATTGGCTCCCGGACCACGTCCCGGAAGGCGCGGCATGGGTAGGCCCCCCACAAGGTGGACTGATGACCTGGTAAAGGTCGCGGGAGTCCGCTGGATGCGGGTGGCGCAGGACCGGTCATTTTGGCACTTTTTGGGGGAGGCCTATGTCCAGCAGTGGACGTCTTTTGGCTGATATGATGATGATGATGATTGGAGGTTTATGTACGGCCGAGGAAATAGAATGTTTAGCACTTTTGGACTCAATGAAATGGCATTAAGGTCCAAAAGTGCTAAGCAATCAATTTCCTCGACTGGACATGGATTCACAACACCTGACAGCCCGCTTCTCGCTCCACCCTACACACCGCTTGTCCGTAATCACAACCTCAATCTATGCCCTGTCAATGACACACGAATATGAGGCAATATCAAACACCCAAGGGCACCCGATCGTCTATTGTTTATCATGAATATTAAATTAATCGATCATCCAAGCGCCTCACAAAGAAATTTCGCTCAGAGAATACAATTCCTTGCAAATAGATGGATTAAGAACTTTATCACGCTAAACGTAAAGTTGTAAGTCCAATGATAAATGCACAATGAATCGGGTCTTTCTCTAAACTGCGTCTTAGGGATGAATCGTCAATTGTTTATTCGTAAATATGCACAACATATTCGAACGATTCCTTAAAAGATGAGCTTTTGCCTGTGCATGAGTTGGTTTCATAATATTAGTTGTTGTGTAGCACACAGCGAATCCTCAAGTGAATAAAGGGTCGGCAACACGCTTGTGATTCTTCTGGAGACACAAGTGTCCAGCTTAACATCAGGCAGGCCGTAAGCTTGTTTGCCACCGTCGTTGTTTAAAAAAAACCATCATAAATGAGGCTACAAGCCTTCACCGAGTTGTGACTGTGGAACACCAGACCAAACAACCCATAGAGGTAGAATAGAGGGAGTCACCCACACATACACACTTGAGTGACAAAGATGTATGCATAGGCAATACCGCAAGTGGGAACGAGATACACTGTCATATTTTCTGTCCCTCATCGCGTATACGGATTTTTTGTTTGCCACCAGCTTGTTTGCCACCACACCTGTCAAAATTTGTACTGAAACTGACACCACCATGACGTCACCGATATAATACGACTAAATTATAAATGACATTCGACCTCAAGAGTGTATTAGCTTCTGATATTTCTTAATTTAGTATGGTTAATTAACCATCGTCCCTTTTGGGTATACGCTAGGACGCCATCTATATATCCTCTATCTACGAAACAACCGCTCATGTTGTGGAGGAGTGCCCTAAGCTAAGAGACGCTTTGCGGGAGAACTCAGTGATCAGCCCCCCTACTCTGTAACTTGTTTTAAGCTCACCTCAACGCCCACCCACAGTTATACCTTGACACCGCGATGCGTAGTAATTAAGCGAAGGTAGACGTCTAGTTTCGTAACGGGTGACCGGCGGGGTGAGCCGCATTAACGCGTAGCGAATAACAGCCCAGCCCCTCTATTCTGTAACTTGTTTTAAGCTCACCTCAACGCTCACCCACAAATATACCTTGACGCCGCGATTCGTAGTAACTAAGCGTAAGTAGAGGTCTAGTTTCGTTAAGCGTGACGGGTGGATGTGCGGTGCATGAGCGCGTACAGAATGTACCTACGTCTATTATCAATTCTCTATTGTAATAAGTTGTATTTTGAAATCCTTTAGTAAAACACATTTTTATGAGAAAATAAAGACTACGACATAATAATAACATAATATTTTCTTTAGTCATCTTCACCATAAATCAGGCGCCGCATAATGTAACCAACATGGGCCTTATTAACATATTTTCTTTTACTTCCGATACTCGAGGAGTAATATTAATATCCTTTTATGAAGATCACATGGTATTCTCGTACTTATATAATATTTGGCATCGTATCGAGAATAATACACTTAGATATAAATTGAAGTAATGATAATGAGTATCACACTTTGCTTGTTTGGTGAAAAACATCAAGATAAACCTAGCATTTTCAGTGAGTCTGACTCGCGCACAGAGGGTTTCGTATAAATTAAGTTTATATAGGATGTTTTATGATTAAAAAATTCGTAATTAACCTAGATCTAGATGCTTATTCATATTTTTCGTGTAATATTTATACTCAAATTAATAATACAATTTTTTTTTATCTGTTTGTTAACTGCGTGGATATTTGTTTCCGGTTTCTTTTTGTCATTTTGGTACAAAACCTTAAAAAGAAATTGGGTTAACTATACCTAAGCCTAGGTAAATTTATTAATTACTAATCCAAACTACACTTAAGTATGTTAAGCTTAGTTTTGGTATGATAATAAATTGACACGTAAGTATAAATAATATTACTATTAAATAAATATTATTATGAATAAATATCGCAGAACATTTTCCCTATTTCTTCATAACAACTTTTTCATATCGCTTTATTAAAAGGGTCTCGAAGTAATTCGGGATTTCAATAACTACGGCCGGCGAAGGAAAAATCCCGCGAAGGCGAAGGAAAAGTATCGGAAAGCAGTCCTTAAGAGTTCGTTAACCATGAAGACCTAAACATACAGATACCATTAATAGAACACGAAATATTATACGTTAGTGGAAGTCGAAGAAATGTATTTAAAACTTTAGGAGATTACAGGTGATATGATTGACTTCATATCTACCGAGGGTCATAATAAGTTTTTTTTTAAAGTAGCTTTGGTGGATTTTTCCTCATACACCGCTCTGCTACGTCGCACAGCCCCGCTATTCTGTAACTTATCTTAACCTTACTTTAGGTACCTACTCCATTCGGTTTGCTGGAGCGGTCGTTAATGCCTAGCTTAAAACAATTACACTATCGTACGTATCGTAGATATAATATCATTTATACCTTTTCAGGGTTGGCCCCCGAGCTGGTGTTCTACTGGCAGACGTATCCTTACGACTTCGGTCAAGTCACGTGTCGCCTCACCAAGTTCCTTTCGGCCACGTAAGTAATAAGTTTATTACAAAAAGTCATGTTCTCTTTGAAAGGCACGTCAGCCCGGTTGTTGTCCACGTCAGTAGAGTTAGAGCCCTACGGGTGGCATATGATCTTTTTTCAGTCAAGTTCCTCTCTCACTTGAGAAAGGCCAATTCACAATAAAGTACGAACCTTGTCTCCACTTATAATAAATCTCTAAATTAAAAAAAGAATCAGCCAGTTTGAAACTAAGCTTTCTGCGGTACGAATGTTCTCAGCATCCCATGGACGGAAAAATATGAAACATTTTATATAGGTACATTATTATTCCAGCTGCAACTTAGGATAGTTTTTATCCGACTGCGACAATTAATTAATTTTCCGTAATATACGACTTCATTTAATTTTTCATTTATTATTCTTAAAGTATATCGCCGCCACATCTGTCAGCTAAAAGAAACGTCAAAATCACAGACTAATAAGAAATACTACGGACAAAATGGCGGAATTTCTTTGCCTTTCTTTCGCCTATTAATAATTTTAATCCCGTCTACGATATACATTGACGAGACACATAGGTACCAAAAGCAAATATAAAATTAATCGATTTTGATATGCGAACTTATATGCGCAAATTTCGAATTAAGGCGTAATTTCTACAAATGTTACAACAAATTCGAACAATATAAACTTGGTTTTTTTGAATGGCACGCGCGCGCGCTCTTTGCGTATTCAGCCAAACCACGAAAACTGAAACTCGAAGTTCGTATAATATATCTGCATTCCTGTCATTTGTTAGTGCGATAGAGATAGAGATACCCGAATATTTTCGAATTCCGAAGTTCGTGGTTTAAAAGAAAATACGGATGTCGGATAGATCTAAATTAATATTTTATGTGTGAATATGGTTAAAATATTTGGAAATACTATTGTTGTTATTGTTTTAGTATATTTGACTAGCTTTAAGTTTAATATTGTACGTCCGAAATGGGCAAGCTGTTGGACTTTATTTTACCCAAAACAACTAAATGTACACAGTTCTGACAATAAAGAAATCTTATTTTATCTTATCTTATCGAAAATAGGGATGTAGACACTAAACAAAATAATCATAATGTTGTATTATCTCGAAAAAAAACAACGCAAGATCCAAGATCAAGACTCGTATAGGTAATCACTAAGTTATAAGTGTATAAATCTTTAAGAGGGGTTTGTTGCGTCTCTTTTCCGCAAAACGCACCTTTATAATGAAACGATTGTTTTGTACTATGACGCTCGAGGATCGTGACGTCACGGTCCCTGATCGTTTTCTCACTCTAACAAGCGACATTAAAACGGTTGTAGCTTCGTAATTTTTTGAGATATTTGAATGAGTTTTTCGTTTCTTCTTTCTTTTGAAGTGAGTCTACAGCTACACCTCTATTTGGAAGACAAGCGGAAAGAACCCATACTATCCATACTAATAATCCATACTTCCATATTAATATTATAAATGCGAAAGTGTGTCTGTCTGTCTGTTACCTCTTCACGCCTAAACCGCTGAACCGATTTAGATGAAATTTGGTATACAGATAGTTTGAGCCCCGCGAAAGGACAAAGGGTAGTTTTTATATCTGAGGGGCTGAAATTGGGGGTGGAAATTTGTATGGAGCTACTTAAATCGCTGCACCGATTTAGATGAAATTTGGTATATTAATAGTTTGAGTCCCGGGGAAGGACATATAATAGGTTTAATCCCGGAAATCATCCCCTAAGGGGGTGAATGGGGGGGGGGGGGTGAAAATTTGGATGTAATCTATTTTGATGAAATTTGGTGTAGATATAGGTTAAGTCCTGGGAAAGGACATGGGATAGTTTTTACCCCAGAAATCACCCCCCAAGGGGGTGAAATTAGGGGTGAAAATTCGGATGGAACCCATTTTAATACAATTTGGTATAGAGATAGCTTGAGTCCTAGGAAAGGACATAGGATAGTTTTAATTCTGGAAATCACTCCCTAAGGGGGTGAAATGGGGGGTGAAAATTTGGATGAATCCCGTTTAGATGAAATTTGGTATAAAGGTCGTTTGAGTCCCGAAGAATGATATTAGATAGTTTTTATCCCGAAAATCATTCCCTAAGGGTATGAAATAGGGGGTGAAAGTTTGGATAAAATCCATGTACCTAAATGAAATTTGGTATAGAGATAATTTGAGACCCTTCGAAGGATATAGAATAGTTTTTGCCTCGGAAATCCTCCCTTAAGATGGTAAGTAGAAGTTTGTTTGCATTATATTTTCTAAGTATAAGTTCTACGCGGACGAAGTCGCGGGCAACAGCTAGTACTAAATATATTTCTTGATCATCTGTGTGTAACTTTTGCATGTATGCAGACAGTATGTGACGAAAAAAATGTTGTGGTTTGATGTTTTGTAGACCTACGCCTATTCTTAGGAATATACATTTCTTTTTGTATTCTGTTCTATTATATTAGCACATAGCTGATATTGAATAGCTTCAACAAGATGAGAAAGAAACTAGGAAACTTATCCGATTGCTTTGTCGGGTAGAACTACAATTATAATAAGCCCTAACACATTTCAATGAATGTTTTACAGAGCGACCTGGGCGTCAGCACTCACAGTAGTAGCGTTCTCTATAGAACGATACCTCGCGATCTGCTGTCACTCTCGTTTCGGTGCAAGAGGGCACAAGAGAGTTGCGATGGCAACTTTCGGCATTTGGGTGACCAGCATCACCGTAGAGTTGCCGGTTCTTCATGCTTTCCAAGTTGTCACGAATCCCATAGTGATATACCCTGGTACGTATCCGATTGGGTTAAGCCGGGGTAAGGGGGTGGGTACCTAGTCTTAAAATTGTAACACCTCACTCAAAAGCCATTACATCACATCTAATCAGTGCACAGTAAGCAGCAGTAGCGACGCGAAGAGGCCATGTGATCTATACATCTTCGGATCGGATCGATGAGAGCCGGTGAGAGGAGAGAAAGAATGGTTAAAGATGAATTCTAAATTTACTGACGTAGACAAAATGGGAAAGAGTTATTCCATAAAAGAGCCATGATAGATGACTGCATTCCAAATGTGACTTATATGGGAACTGCACACTGCTTAGCTGACAGATACAGTGTACTGTCTCACTTTTAAATTTGATGGAAAGCTAAGATGAGGGGAACCTTTAGTAGTAATCCAATACTATTAAACGAGCAATATTTGTATATATATATATATATACCTATCTTACAAAAAGGCCAGGTCAAAAGGACCCTAAACCGACAAGCATGTATGAGAAATGTTATGAAAGTCAGTGAAGCGAAAGTGGTTTGTCAGGATCGTAGCAAATGGAGTTCCGTGATATCTGCCTACCCCTCTGGGAAAGAGGCATGATTGTATGTATGTATGTATATATATACCTATTTGCAATCAGGTTCTCGAAAACGGCTCTAACGATTTCGATGAAATTTGGAATAAAGGTGTTTACGGGGGCGAATTATCGATCTAGCTAAGTCTGGGAAAATTCGTTTTCTCCGTATTTTCTCTATTTTCATCCGAGCAGAGCTCGATTGCCCATGCACATTATATGGAATGACATACCCTAGATTTTTTTCAGGAACGGGGGAGGTCCCCTTGCTCACACAAACCTGCAGAATACCGACAGAAGACGATAAGTACGCTTATTACACACACCTCTCAACGATCACCTGTGTGGTGTTTTTCTTCATACCTATGGTTGTTCTGATGCTGATGTACATTAAAATAGCTTTATTTATCAGGTAAATTATTGAAAATGTTTCTTGTTTTTACAAGCTTTATATTAACTTGCACTGTTCGTATGTATGTAAATATGTAAGTATGTAAGTTGTCCGTCAAAATTTGCAATCGATTTTTCAGTCACTTCCCGTTATTCAATTGAGCTGAAATTTTGCATGCATATGTATATCGCATGACAATGCAATATTATGATGATTTGGAGCTGATTTGATGCTGGAGCTGGAAGGTGGCCGTAGGAACTCCGCAATAAAACGACACAACCCCATCGAGTTTGGGCTCGTTAGAATCGACTCAATGAGTAGTTGATGACGGAATGCAGTTTTCTGCAGTCGGCAATAAAAGCTTGTACCAAAAATTAAATTTTTGACAGAAACTTATTATTCCTTAATATGCAGTTCGTATTGACTCGCAGGTGTAAATGGTGGAGGGTTGTCAGAGAACAGATAGGCCAAGGAAAATTTTAATAGTCTGTGTAGGAGACGATATGAATTTTAATCACAGTGAGGAAGTGCGAGGTGGGTGTAATGAGGTGGCCACAGGTCCTACCTAACTGGGCCCGAGCCGCTGTGACTGTCTTATGGGAATTCGTACTTTGCAACGCCGTGGTGCACGTGCTGCGCATACGTTACAGTCGTTTCACAAATGCACACACATGGTCTGCCCAGATATTTAGTGGTAGCGAATGATAACAATCACTTGGCAGATGCAAAAGAGAGGTTCGTGAACCTCCAAGGTATTTAAGCTCTCACATTTCTTTCGCTATGCGGCGCCCAAATGCGGCTCAAAAACCATGACGTCCGAAAACGATTTTATTTTTTTAACGACCGCTAAATCAATTTATACTCAATTTTTACGCAACTTATGCGTTGGTTTCAGGAAGAACAGAAAACTGGCGAGAAATAACGGTATCAATAATAACTGCTCAGAAAACACAAAATATTCAAAGTATTAGGTAAATGTTTATTTATAATTTTGTATTAAGAATACATTCATCTAAACGTATTGAAAGAAACTCCTGAAATCCGTTTAGTACCTATTTAATGCACGTGCTTGGTTCCACGCACGAAGAGTACTAAACATAAGATCATCATCACCATCATACCAGCCGAAAGACGTCCACTGCTTGACATAGGCCTCCCCCAAAGAGTGCCGCAATGGCAGGTCCTGCGCCACCCGCATCCAGCGCACTCCCACGACCTCCCGCGATCTTTTCTGGTACAACCCGTGTTGCCGATTTACTCTTGTAAAATTGTACCTAGTAGCTGATCTGACACTCATCATTAATTATTTTGACAATATTTGCTGAGCTGATAATGACTTTAGCTAAAAGGGGCGATGGCATTCGTTAGGCAGCGGCGGGCAGGGATTCGATTTCTAAGAATGCCGTTATTCTTTTACGCGACCAAGCCATACCCAAGCCCGGCCAGTCCGTGCCGACACCGAGCCGCTTTCGAGCCTCGTGGGTATGGCTCGGCCGCGCAAAAACGACGTCGTTTTTCTTAGAAAACGGCCCGGGCCGGACACGGCCCGTTCTAGCGAGAGTCATCCTTAAATCTGAAAACACAGCTCAGTGGCGTGCCATGGGAGACGCCTTTGTCCAGCAGTGGACTGACACAGGCTGATGATGATGATAATGACAAAAAAAGCCGCAAAAACTCTGAATATTCACCCGATTATATTTTGTTTCAGTGGCGGTGGTGATGGCCTTCTTCATATGCGGGGCGCCGTACCACTTCCAGCGCTTAACAGCACTGCACGGTGAACCGGTATATTAGCCATTATACACATGATCACGAGAAGATTGCTCAGTCCACGAAGAACTGACCCAGTACTTCTCATTGCGGACTATGATTTGCACAATTTATGTTGGGTCGTAGGTTTGATACACTTTGTAGTTGTCTCAAGGCAGGAAGGTTTCTCCATTGAACACCTAATCGTCCGGTAGAGTCGAAGGCACAAGACCGCGTGGCAGTTCATCGATAGATCACCTGCACGGCTATCAAAAGGCGAGTGGTGTCGCGGCGAGATACTTAGACTATCCGTCTCTTTCTAATTAGAAAGCTTAGAAATAGACTAACTATGTCCCTGCGACACAGCTCACCGGCCGTCCTGTTCCAGCCGTGCAGATCAGGCAAAATCTGCCGTAGGCAAACTATTGTGTGAACAGTGAGTGCATCAGAAACGCCACTGCACGGCTGCCGTCGTGGCGTACCAGATGGCGACTAAATGTAAAGCCTGCAACACACTGGCGCGGCCTGCGGTGGCGGTCAATGGGAAATCAATCGATACTGTTAAATGTAGGTTTGAAATGGGTACTTGGCGGTATATTGTGTACGGAATAATACATAATAGACCACTAATACACATATAGGTATTTAGTTAGTTTGCATGACTTAGCTTAATCTCCACTTATAATAAATCTCTAAATTAAAAAAAGAATCAGCCAGTTTGAAACTAAGCTTTGCGCGGTTCGAATGTTCTCAGCATCCCATGAACGGAAAAATATGAAACATTTTATATAGGTACATTATTATTCTAGCTGCAACTTAGGATAGTTTTTATCCGACTGCGACAGTTAATTAATTTTCCGAAATATACGACTTCATTTAATTTTTCATTTATTTTTATTGAAATCAAACGCTGCTCCAACTGTCAGCTATAAGAAACGTCAAATTTTCGTCAAAATGGCGGAATTGCTTTGCCTTTCACTTATTAATAATTTAAATCCTGTCTACGATAGACCTTTACGAGACAAATGCTAAAAAATAAACCATAAAAAAATATTCGATTCTGATATGAGAACTTATATGCGCAAATGTCGTTTTATGTCGTAATTTCAATAAATGAAATCAACAAATTTGAACAATATAATTAACACGAATTTGTTTTTTTTGAATGACAATGGCACGCGCTCGGCGTATTCAGCCAAAGTACCTGCGGCGCTACCACGAAAACCGATACTCAATGTTCATATATTTGCATCCCTGTCACTCGAGTATGGTTAGTGCGATAGAGATAGAGATACCCGAATATTTTCGAATTCCGAAGTTCGTGGTTATAGCTCAGGAATCGAAAATATGGTAAATAATCATAATGTATTTTCTCGAAAAAGAATTTAAAATAAATATAGTCAAATGGAGAAAAAAACAAAGCAAGAGGTTATATAGGTAATGATTAAGTTATAAGAGTCCAAAGTTTTAAGAGGGGGTATGTTCTGTCCCTTTTCCGCAAAACGCACCTTCATATGAAACGATTGTTTTTTACTATGACGCTCGAGTATATTGACGTCACAGTCCCTCATCGTTTTCTCACTCTAACAAGCGACATTAAAACGGATGTAGCTTCATAATTTTTTGAGATATTTGAATGGGAGTTTCATTATCTTCTATCTATTTATCTCCACTTATAATAAATCTCTAAATTAAAAAAAGAATCAGCCAGTTTGAAACTAAGCTTTCTGTGGTACGAATGTTCTCAGCATCCCATGGACGGAAAAATATGAAACATTTTATATAGGTACATTATTATTCCAGCTGCAACTTAGGATAGTTTTTATCCGACTGCGACAAATACTTTATTTTCCGTAATATACGACTTCATTTAATTTTTCATTTATTATTCTTAAAGTATATCGCCGCCACATCTGTCAGCTAAAAGAAACGTCACAATCACAGTAATAAGAAATACTACGGACAAAATGGCGGAATTGCTTTGCCTTTCTTTCGCCTATTAATAATTTTAATCCCGTCTAACGATATACATTGACGAGACACATAGGTACCAAAAGCAAATATAAAATTAATCGATTTTGATATGCGAACTTATATGCGCAAATGTCGAATTAAGGCGTAATTTGTACAAATGTAAGAACAAATTCGAACAATATAAACTTGGTTTTTTTGAATGGCATGCGCACGCTCTTTGAGTATTCAGCCAAACCACGAAAACTGAAACTCGAAGTTTGTATATCTGAGGGCCTACCGCGAACGGCATTCGAAGTTTTCCCTCTCTGTCGCACTTATGTACGAACTTGTAAGTATGACAGAGAGGGGAAACTTCGAATGCCTTTCGCGGTAGGCCCTCTGCATTTCTGTCATTTGTTAGTGCGATAGAGATAGAGATACCCGAATATTTTCGAATTCCGAAGTTCGTGTTTTAAAAGAAAATACGGATGTCGGATAGATCTAAATTAATATTTTATGTGTGAATATGGTTAAAATTATTTGGAAATACTATTGTTGTTATTGTTTTAGTATATTTGACTAGCTTTAAGTTTAATATTGTACGTCCGAAATGGGCAAGCTGTTGGACTTTATTTTACACAAAACAACTAAATGTACACAGTTCTGACAATAAAGAAATCTTATTTTATCTTATCTTATCGAAAATAGGGATGTAGACACTAAACAAAATAATCATAATGTTGTATTATCTCGAAAAAAAAACAACGCAAGAGGCTATATAGGTAATCACTAAGTTATAAGCGTATAAAGTTTTAAGAGGGGTTTTGTTGCGTCTCTTTTCCGCAAAACGCACCTTTATAATGAAACAATTGTTTTTTACTATGACGCTCGAGGATCGTGACGTCACGGTCCCTGATCGTTTTCTCACTCTAACAAGCGACATTAAAACGGTTGTAGCTTCGTAATTTTTTAAGATATTTGAATGAGTTTTTCGTTTCTTCTTTCTTTTGAAGTGAGTCTACAGCTACACCTCTATTTGGAAGACAAGGGTGAAAATTTGGATGTAATCTATTTTGATGAAATTTGGTGTAGATATAGGTTAAGTCCTGGGAAAGGACATGGGATAGTTTTTACCCCAGAAATCATCCCCTAAGGGGGTGAAATTAGGGGTGAAAATTCGGATGAAACCCATTTTAATACAATTTGGTATAGAGATAGCTTGAGTCCTGGGAAAGGACATAGGATAGTTGTAATTCCGGAAATCACTCCCTAAGGGGGTGAAATGGGGGGGGTGAAAATTTGGATGAATCCCGTTTAGATGAAATTTGGTATAAAGGTCGTTTGAGTCCCGAAGAATGACATTAGATAGTTTTCATCCCGAAAATCATTCCCTAAGGGTATGAAATAGGGGGTGAAAGTTTGGATAAAATCCATGTACCTAGATGAAATTTGGTATAGAGATAATTTGAGACCCTTCAAAGGATATAGAATAGTTTTTGCCTCGGAAATCATCCCTTAAGATGGTAGAAGTTTGTTTGCATTATATTTTCTATATGTTAAGTTCTACGCGGACGAAGTCGCGGGCAACAGCTAGTGTTAAATAAGTAGGTATAATTTGAAAATGTATTAAAATAAGAGAGCGCATCTCTCGCCAACAAACTGTGAATACAGTTTGGCGAGGTAAAATATGTAACTGTAAGTATTTTTTTCGAGTTCAATAAATTAAATTAAAAAAAAAATTGACAGATGACAAGTTTACTATTGACCGCTGCGGCCAGGCCGCGCCAGTCTGTGAGAGGCCTTAGGCGAGCTATAACAGCCCCCAAACCTCTCTCACAACGACCACGACCAGAGCGGTCAAGAGCGAAAATAAGACGAAGAAGATTATGGTCGTTGTTCATTTCCCAGAGGCGAGTGGGAGCGTTCCTTTTGTTTATTTGTTTATAAGGATTACCAATAGAAGATACAACATAAGAAACATTAACACATCATTCATAATTGATCTCCCACTTACAGACATGCATTATTAACAATGAGAACTTATTCAACCTTGAGATACATGATATTTATACTAAATCTCACCAAGTATCCCAGACGCCCGCACGAACCATCATAAACTGTGCAAGCTATAAAAAAATTGTTTAATTTCTGTAAAGGCTTATAGCTACATAGTAACAATTAATCTGCCAAACCACAGTGCTGTTTCTTGGCAGACAAAACTCCTAATTTGTGGTGTGTCCATAGGCAAATAGGCACAGACAGGAGTTGGGTGTATTTCGTCTACGAAATGCCGCCACAGGTGACCAAACAACTGTATTTCTGGTTTGTGCAGGCAAATGTACATGGTATGACGAGTGAGTAATATGACGAATCAGGAATATGACGAGTTAGGAATATGACCAGTTAGGAAAGTGTCGGATAAGGAATATGACCAATCAGGAATATGACGAATCAGGAACAAATCCAGCATCTTTGGTACGATGCCACGGGGGCCCTTTTTAGACATTTAAGTTAAGTTGAGTTAAGTAAGTAAGTAGGTAGTGTTTTATTTGTAAACATAGGAAGTTAGCTTTTGTTTTTACTTAGTTATTTGTTATTGTAAATAGTTTTATATCAGTTCTCTATGTATATGTTGACGACCTCTGTACCCTAGTTGGTAGTGACCCTGCCTACGAAGCTGGAGGTCCCAGGTTCGAATCCCGGTAAGGGCATTTATTTGTGTGTTGTGCACGAATATTTGTTCCTGAGTCATGGATGTTTGCTATGTATTTAAGTATATATTTATCTATATAAGTATGTATATCATCGTCTAGTACCCATAGTACAAGCTTTGCTTAGTTTGGGACTAGGTCGATTTGTACAAAAAAAAAAAAGAAAAAAATATATGTATATTCTAATGTTAACGACCTATAGGTACTCACCCGGAAAACATATTTAACTCGAAGTATTGTATTCATTTGTGAATTGTAGGTAGATTGGAGGCACTGGATTAAAATGCCAAATATCGCATCGATTCTTAAACAGAGCGAAGTATTCCTGGGACTGAGTCCTGGGGGGTAATCACGTAACGCATTGTACGCGCGTCTGACAGTAAAATCACAATCTAACTGTCATTTTTCCATATTAAATTGACATTTAGACCTTACAGACGCGCGTAAGAAAAGTTACGTGATCGACCCACTGAGCGACGGATTAAGGGACACTTTCCCCCTCCAACAGACAAGTCTCCCATGTTGGTAGGTACCAAAATATTGCAGTGTCATCTGACTGTAAAAACCCGCATAAAAATCCAATTTGATTCCATTAACCTCGGCGAAGTTGGCCTAATAATGGTTCTCTCTCTATTCTTTTAATAAATGATAATTTGCCAAACATCATGTAGGTAACTAGGTACCTCTTTCGCAACTATAATTTTATTTAAACAGTTTTTCAACAAACAACAAAATTTGATATTCATTATTTATTTAATCTTTACAGCACAAAAGAAGAACTTATCGTATAATAGGCGGACTTAATGCCGTAACAATACTTACATTGTATTGAATGTACAAATAACATTACAAAATAAATATTTCTCTATAATGTAACCTAATCAATCATACTACGAGTAACATACTATATGTAGGTTTAGGCGCACGTTTACAGATTCCCAATTCTACAGATTCTCACGTCTACAGATTCCCAATTCTACAGATTCTCACGTCTACAGATTCCGAAGTCTAGAGATTCTCATGTTTACAGATTCCAATTCTAACAGATTCTCATGTTTGTCCATTACAGTGTTAGCAGTTTAGACTTGTAAACGGGCCCCATGTGTGATAGTACATACAATGTAAACCTTGTATGGCCAATATGAGTATAGGGTTATTGGCTCATATACGGCAAAAGTAAAAAGGCAAAAAATATGCTTAACACTTTCACTGGCACGAACCCTCCCAGCGGGTTGCCGCTACATACGTGAAAAACCATGGGATCGGCTACGAGCGTAGCGCGTAGGATTATTGGCAGTGAATGTCTTAATGACGAAAATACCATTCATTTTCTTAAGAAATTACGAAGCTACTAACTGTTTTGGACTACTGGACAGGGAACTTTGAACATTTTTAAGATTGTGATTATTTATTATCTTGTGTTACTTTTTTTCTAAAGGTACTAATTTGACTATATTTTTATTCTTTTTCGACAAAATTCGAAATGATTGATTATTTTATTTGGTGTCAACATACTTACGGTCTGAAAATTTTCCCCAAGATTGACCATGTAAAAGTAAAAAGTAAAAATTAAAGTGATTTATTCTTCAATTTAGGCATAATTATTACATGCACCTATGATTGTCGATAAACCACACCACTGGCTCGGAAAGAAAACCTCTGCCGGAGAGAGAGAAGAACCGGCGTAAAAAACTCGGCAAGGTATAATTTTTAGGGTTCCGTGTAGCCATATGGCTGTCTGTCTGTCTGTCTATCTGTCTATATGTCCGTCCGTATGTCACAGCCACTTTTTTCCGAAACTATAAGAGCTATACTGTTGAAACTTGGTAAGTAGATGTATTATGTAAACCGCATTAAGATTTTCACACAAAAATAGAAGAAAAACAATAAATTTTTGGGGTTCCCCATACTTAGACCTGAAACTCAAAAAATTTTTTTTTCTTCAAACCCATACATGTGGGGTATTTATGGATAGGTTTTCAAAAATGACATTGAGGTTTCTTACATAATTTTTTTCTAAACTGAATAGTTTGCGCGAGAGACACTTCCAAAGTGGTAAAATGTGTGTGTGTCCCCCTGTAACTTTCAAAAATAAGAGAATGATAAAACTAAAAAAAAAATATAATGTACATTACCATGCAAACTTCCACCGAAAATTGGTTTGAACGAGATCTAGTAAGTAGTTTTTTTTAATACGTCATAACTCGTAAACCGCAATTTATTTAACGGAACCCTTCATGTGCGAGTCCGACTCGCACTTGGCCGCTTTTTTCAAGATAATTTCATCATCAGAGTATTATAAGATTACATCATAAAAATACATTGCTCCAGTATAAAGCCTATTTACTTATTTTGCGATAGATTTCTACTGCAGGACTTTATCACTGTCAAATATCCCTATCCTGTAGATGCTGATTGCAGTATGTTTTTTTGACGTAGGATGACCAGGAGTACCAGAGGACAGTGTTGGTGGTAACTGGGCTTTTCTACTACCTATCGGCTGCTATCAACCCCATTCTCTACAACGCTATCAGTAAACGGTAAGTTTTTATATGAGCCTGGAAATATTGCTAAAAATTCGCCGCCACAGAAAAGAAATGCGAGGTAGCACTGCTTTTTAGGGTTCCGTAGCCAAATGGCAAAAAACGGAACCCTTATAGATTCGTCATGTCCGTCCGTCTGTCTGTCCGTCCGTATGTCACAGCCACTTTTTTCCGAAACTATAAGAGCTATACTGTTGAAACTTGGTAAGTAGATGTATTCTGTAAACCGCATTAAGATTTTCACCCAAAAATCGAAAAAAAAACATTAAGTTTTAGGGGTCCCCATACTCAGAACTGTAACTCAAATTTTTTTTTTTCATCAAACCCATACGTGTGGGGTATCTATGGATAGGTCTTCAAAAATAATATTGAGGTTTCTAACATCATTTTTTTCTAAACTGAATAGTTTGCGCGAGAGACACTTTCAAAGTGGTAAAATGTGTGTGTCCCCCCCCCCCCCTCCCCTGTAACTTCTAAAATAAGAGAATGATAAAACTAAAAAACATATATGATGTATATTACCATGTAAACTTCCACCGAAAATTGGTTTGAACGAGATCTAATAAGTAGTTATTTTTAATACGTCATAAATCGTAAACCGCAATTTATTTCACGGAACCCTTCATGTGCGAGTCCGACTCGCACTTGACCGCTTTTTTTTTTTTCATGGGGAAATTACGCATTCCGCCTGGCTGGGGAACCAGGACGGGTATGACGGACTCCCGGGAACCACCCGAACTACCATCTAAACCCCACGGTGTAGTGCGCGCTGCTCTTTGGCGGAGCCACGGGAACGCTTGCGCACACTTCCGCGACTCCGCCGGCAGCTGTCTCCATATGGGACCCTCACGGGGGGAGGAGTGGGTACTTACGCCTTCGTGATTTTTTTTCTATCGAGCGAAAGTCAAAAACATAGGTTTCGAATAGCTGTTGTCCCTCGAGAAAGGCCTTAAGATTGCTAATTAAATTTAGGGCAGCCGTATTATAATACATACAAGAGCTACGACTTTTTAAAAATCCGTTTACTGAGCTTACGTCGCCTTAAGTCGGTTGTTTATGACTTCGTACAGTCACGTGCTACAATTTGGGACCCACCTAAGGTATAGAAAACTGAAGACATTTAGAGCTAATATTTTAATGAAGTGTCATAAAGTTTGCCATAGACAACTTACGTTTAGGTACACGTGTCTAGCTAGGGGCAACCGCCAACTGACGTCAACCGCGCGCAACGAGTCAAACGATCGTTTCCGATTTTTTCCGATTAATTGTGTCTCTCGCGTAGATAGAGGATATATAGATGGCGTCCAAGCGTATACCCAAAAGGGACGATGGTAAATTAAGCATACTATATTAAGAAGTGTCAGAAGCTATTACACTCTTGACGTCTAATGTCATTTAAAATTTAGTCGTATTATATCGGTGACGTCATGGTGGTGTCAGTTTCAGTAAAAATTTTGACAGGTGTGGTGGCAAACAAGCTGGTGGCAAACAAAAAATCCGTATACGCGATGAGGGACAGAAAATATGACACTGTATCTCGTTCCCACTTGCGGTATTACCTATGCATACATCTTTGTCACTCATGTGTGTATGTGTGCGTGACTCCCTCTTATCTATTCTACCTCTATGGTCTCTCGTCTTTTTGGCCCTGTCCCCTTCGGCCATATTTGTTATTTGCAAATTATATTTCATGAAAATGTCAGTTTTCTCAATTTTCTTGTCTGACACTGACACATGTTCGTAATTAGAAAACCGTAATGATAGCTTTTTGCACAGAGGTTATCATTTCAATGGGCCCATTCGATAAAACATTTAATTGTCTTATCTTGACACTTCACCGCTATTATTGAACTGAAATTTTTGACCTTATTGCATTGTGAATGTTCTAACAACATTTGAAGGAAATGGGTCCTAAATTAAAGCTCGTGACTGCACGACGACGGTGGCAGAAGGGTTGCATGCAACAGTGACGAACTTGAGGTCAAGTGGCGGCGAATGGGTTGATGTCCCCTCGTTTTAACTTCTTCGCGATCTATTGCTACAGCTTCTTGTTACGTATTTTACAAGCTTTTGTACATACAAAAAAAAACGTATCTGAACACGTCTCTAATGCCTCGACAATAGAGACGTGTTCAGTTATTTGTGAGCACTTTGGCCGCTCCGATCCGCAAGGTAAGCCTTGTAATGGCAGCCAAACAGTTCGGCAACGATGCTAGCATGGTTGCCATTTTTAACCGACTTCAAAAAAGGAGGAGGTTATATTCCACTGTATGTATTTTTTTTAAATGTATGTACGCCGATTTCTCCGTCAATTGTGGACCGATTTCCAAAATTCTTTTTTTATTCGAAAGAGTATACTTCCGGGGTGGTCCCATTGTCACCAAATCAGGATCTGATGATGGGATCTCAGGGAACTTGAGGGCAACCCTCAAATTTAAAAGGGCACGCATGTAGTGATTTCGGGATTTTCTATTATAATTCGTTTATTTACCTTCGGAAATCGCAATTTTGGTGAAGTGGAACTGGTGATGAAGACCACACTTATGTAACTCCTCAAAGATGTAAAACTCGTCAAAGATTCTGACATGATTCCGTTGAGTAGCAACTCATGAAGTGGTCATTCTGAGATCCTTTAGGAATCGATGGAACTCCTCAAATATTATCAGCCCACAGATAGCGACTTGGGTTTTTTCTGTAATAATCAACGCATTTGCTCTCGGAAAGCAGTGCATGTGGTAAATTGGAAAGGAAATGTGGAAATGTTCATGTACCTATGTGGCTTGGCGAAGTACTGAATTGAATTCGGTTTAAACTTTATTTTAAAGTAAATTATATCATGGTGGGAGGCGACGGCGTGGCAGGCCGAGAAGGAGATGGCGGGACGACCTGGACGTGTTTCGCAGCGATTGGCCGGAGATTTCTCGGAATCGGGACGAGTGGAAGTCAGGAGGGGAGGCCTTTGCCCAGCAGTGGGATACTATATAGGCTTCAAAAAAAATTATATCACTTATCGCTGTGGATTAAGATAAGACACCCGTCGTGCGAGAGTGACGGATGTCTTTTCCAGAACGATAAGCGATAAAATGGCGACCACGCTCACCCGCTGAACGTGTAACTTGTTTTTTACAGGTATCGGAAAGCATTCAAGGAGATGGTTTCTAGGATAAGGAGGCATGACGACGTACCATTGAATACTGTGGCAAAGGACAGCGAAACTATCAACAAAAAAATTGCACCACAACTAACACTTACGCCTCGGCTAATTCTGCGTAACACAGCACAGCTTTCACAAGACGGTGCGCGATCTGTGTCGCGGCGAGATAGACTATCCGTCTCTTTCTAAGTGTTCTAATTAGAAAGAGATGGATAATAATTAGAAATAAGTGACGACCGCTTTAACCTAGTTGGTAGTGACCCTGCCTACGAGTACGACGCAAGAGGTCCTGGGTTCGAATCCCGGTAAGGGCATTTATTTGTGTGATGAGCACGAATATTTGTTCCTGAGTCATGGATGTTTTCTATGTATTTAAGTATTTATTTCTCTATATAAGTATCTATATCGTCGTCTAGTACCCATAGTACAAGCTTTGCTTAGTTTGGGACTGGCACAGAATAAGTAATAGTACTACAGTACTACGTACAGAAGGTTCTCTGTTAACAAATTCCCTGCTTAGGTACGCCAAACGTGCCTATATAAATGTGATCATCCCTTTCTATCACATGCAACGCGCTGCGACCCGTGCGTGCGTCCCGTACCAGCGCGCGGCAACTACTAATGGACCGCCAGTTGGCGGCCGCCTGGCGTGTACTTGTAGCGGCGCGACGAAATCACAGAGTGAACCGCCCCTTTTTCTATCTATTTAAGTATTTATTTCTCTATACCTATAAGTATATATATCGTCGTCTAGTACCCATAGTACAAGCTTTTCTTAGTTTGGGACTAGGTTGATGTGTGTAAGATTGTCCGCAAATATTTATTTATAATCTATTTATGATATTATCGACACAGCTCGCGCGCCGTCTTGTGATAACCGTGCTGTCATGTAGGATGCTTTTACTGCTTTACTGACCGTGACCGTCCTGCGAACATTCGACAAATAAAAAGGCGCTGCCAGACAACCGAACGTGCCGGGCAGCCCAGGAAGGTCAGAGAAAATATAGTACGGAGTGACCTTGGTTTCGCCGGACGCCGTGCATACAGGACTTACCTATCCAGACGAGGCAAAAACACTTGATTTCGTTAATCTGGATAGGGCTCTGCGTCTACGCACGCATCGTACCTGCACATAGAGGTACAATATATAGAGGGACTCACCCACACATACACACATGAGTGACAAAGATGTATGCATAGGCAATACCGCAAGTGGGTACGAGATACAGTGTCATATTTTCTGTCCCTCATCGCGTATACGGATTTTTTGTTTGCCACCAGCTTGTTTGCCACCACCTCTGTCAAAATTTGTACTGAAACTGACACCACCATGACGTCACCGATATAATACGACTAAATTATAAATGACATTAGACGTCAAGAATATATTAGCTTCTGATACTTCTTAATTTAGTATAAAATAAATAAATAAATATTTGCGGACAATCTTACACACATCAACCTAGTCCCAAACTAAGCAAAGCTTGTACTATGGGTACTAGACGACGATATATATACTTATAGGTATAGAGAAATAAATACTTAAATAGATAGAAAAACATCCATGACTCAGGAACAAATATTCGTGCTCATCACACAAATAAATGCCCTTACCGGGATTCGAACCCAGGACCTCTTGCTTCGTAGGCAGGGTCACTACCAACTAGGCTAAAGCGGTCGTCAAAAAATGGTAAACTGGTAACTAATAAATTGTTCGAAATGGGCTCCATTTTCTTGGTTACACAAATTTATTCTTCTAACGAATTCATTTCTAGTAACCTTTAATAACGTGTTGTGGTGAATGTTATAAATCATATTCTGAACTTCAACTCTCAACTCGTTTACATTCTCATAAGATTTAATGTAAATTAGATTTTTTACATATCCCCACAAAAAAAAAATCTAAAGGGGTGAGATCTGGTGATCTCGCAGGCCATTTGATTGTGCCCATTTCGAACAATTAATTGGTTAGTTTACCATTTTTTGTAAATAATTAAAATAATTTAAGATTTCATTGTTTTCCTTTCATTTAATTTATGATGTTTGTTAGAGAGATTTCATCCTTATAATTGACCCGAACGATCGATGCAATAAAAGTACAGGGTGCAACTTTTAAGATTTTAGTCGGAGTGACCCCGGTGTTCCGAGGTGTTTTGCCCTGTATTCTGCCACTCCAGGACATGTCAGGATGACGTGGGCGGCTGTCTCGTCCTCTTCCATGCAGGCTCTGCAGAGAGGACTGTCTGTAACACCTAAAGTAAAAAGGTGTTTGTTTAGTAGTGCATGACCAGTTATGGCTCCTGTCAGAAGACGGAGTGCCAGCCTCTTTAGCTGCTTTAGCTTCCTTGACAATCCGGGGTTGATTGTCGGGAGGGCCTCCCTGGTTTGCCTGCAGGTTCCTAGGGTGGTCCAATGTTTTTGGTGTTCAACCTTGGTGTTTAGTCACAGTGTGCTCCGCAGCCATGCAGAGGGTAGAGGAATTGTGGGTTCCGGTCCTACAGCTCTTGACTCTGAACCCTCTCAAGCCAGTGCATCCGCTGCATCGTTACCGCGTGAATTGCTGTGCCCTTTGATCCATTGCAGGGTTATGTCGCTGTTATTACACACCTCTGATAGGATCTTGTGGCACTCGTGTATCAGCCCAGAAGTTGTTGCGTGACCTTGTAGGGCTTGTAGTACGGATCGACTGTCGGAAAGTATGCGGATGGGACATCCCCTTACCTCCCTGGAGGCGATTGCGTGAGCAGCCATTATTATGCCCATACACTCTGCCTGGAAGACGGTGTTGTGGGTCCCTACTGGTGTCGAAATGCGTATGTTTAGGTCCTCCGAGAATACTCCTGATCCGGTGTCTGACCTTGTCTTGGACCCGTCCGTGAAGATTCTTAACTCTCTGGGGTTAAGTCCTTCCTGGGGGGTTTCGTATAGTTCAACGTTGTACTTTTTGTCGAAGACGAACTGTCTGGGAATGATGTCTGAAGTTGCCTCTTTAAAGGGTTCCCTACCTACAGCCTCGTAGAGTATTTCGGTGTGAGGAACCCTGGGCGGTCTCCAGAGATGTTGTTTTTTGAGCCGTATGGCTGCTCCCAGAGCCTCTTGCCTGATGAAGATGTGAAGCGGCGAAATGTGCAAAATGGCTTCCAGGGCTGCAGTCGGTGTAGTCCTCATGCATCCACTAGCCGCCATGCAGGCCAGTCTCTGGAGGCGTTGAAGTTTATCTTCGACCATGGTTAGCGTGGTACGACGCCACCACACTATGGCGGCGTAGCTTACTATTGGTCGGATTACTGCCTGGTAAAGCCACAGAGTGATCTTGGGGTTTAGTCCCCAGGTCCTACCTACCATTCTACGGCATTGCCAGAAGGCGACTGTAGCTTTTTGGATTTTATTGTCTAGGTGACTGCTCCAATTAAGTTTGGCATCGAGTAATACACCCAAGTACTTTACCTCTGTTGACAATTGGAGTTCTGTATTGAACAGTCTGGGCAGGCAGTAGGTCTCGAGATTCCGTTTGTTGTTAAACATTACCAGCTCGGTTTTTCTTGGGTTGACTGTTAGTTCATTGTCATTGCACCAGCGTTCCACTATGGCGAGTGCGGAGCGGGTGACATCGCACACTGTACCTGCATGGATGCCGCTGGTGATTATCGCTATGTCGTTAGCATCCCTGGGGGCATCCCTTCGCTTCTTTTGCTTGCTTTGTTTTGTCTTCCCCAAGCCTAATGACCCTTTGACTTAACATGTTGTGTATCCATTTAATCATAACTGCATTCACTCCATGCCTTCCCAGTGCTGCGGTTATGCTGGTGAATTTAGTCTAATCGAAGTCTCGATGTCAATGAAGGTGCCTAGACATATAGTCTTGTTTTTAATCGCGACTTCGGCTTTGGTAACCACTGCGTGAAGCGCGGATTCTTTTGATTTACCTGAACTGTAGGCATGTTGATTCTGATGCAGGGGCACCCGCACTAGCGCCCTCTCTCTCAGATGTCTGTCACACAGCCTTTCCAACGTCTTCAGCAAGAAGGAGGTTAGGCTTATTGGTCTAAAGGATTTGGGGTCCGTGTAATCTCCTTTACCTGGTTTCGGTATGAAGATGACCTTGACTTCTCTCTACTGCCTGGGCACAAAAGTGTGTGCCAGGCAGGCACTCAGGACGATGGTGAGCCTGTGCGTTAGCGCCCTCCCGCCCCATTTCAGTAGGGCGGGGAAAATTCCATCTGGTCCTGGAGATTTGTAGGAGTCAAAGCTGTCAATGGCCCATTGAGTTCTTTGAGGGGTTATTACCTCGCTGGCCAGTCGCCACCCTTCCTCTGTCGGGGCGGTTTCCTCATCCAACCGTACAGTTGGACTCGATATCTCGCAGTCCGGGAAGTGCGTCTGAACCAGGACGCACTCTGTTTCCTCCGGTGAGTTGGTGAAGGTGTCGTCAGGTTTTCGCAGGGATCCTAGAGTTAAGGCTGTGTTGTTGGAGAGAACCTTCCTTACCCTGTTGGCCTTTGTAGTGGACTCAATGTTGGTACAGAAGTTACGCCATGAGCTTGTGCTCCTGTATATGAGCCGTTTTTTGTACCTGGACTTGGTGATTTTATAATCATCCCAGTCCTGGTCTGCACCGGTGTTCATTGCCCTGTTTAGTTGTTTCCTCATTTTCTTCCTGAGTCTCTCCAGCTCAGGTCCCCACCAGTTGGCTTTGTTACCATTGCCTGTCGGCGGGGTTGTTAGAAGACATGTCTGGTGGTAACAGTCTATGAATCTATGTTATCTGTAAGGACACCTACCTGTTTGTCTATTTCTGCGGTGCCTGTTAGTTTAGGAGGAACCTCCGTACGTATGAGTGCCTGCCCTATTCGCTGTGCGTACTGGGCCCGGTTCGTTTTCCTGGGGTTCCTCCTGGGTGTTGCCGCAAGTGTATTTACCTGAATGTCGAATCGAATCCATCTATGGTCTGAGCATGAGAGTTCACTCGATACATGCCAGTTTAAGAAATGCTTCGATGCTTCTTCGGTTGCAAGTGTCAAATCAATGATTGTTTTGATTCGTCTGTTACCTGCACGTATCCAGCAGGTTAGAAGTGTTACCATAAGTAATCAAGTGTGACGAGGAACAAATAAATAATAAATAAAAATAAATAAAAGACGGATGGTGTCGAGGTTTGCTGGAGTTCAAACAAAGTTTCCGGAAATTTCAGAAATGTGTGCATTAAATTGCAGAACATTCTGAACATATCGAAAAGTTCTCAGAAATGAGTTACCGGAAATTTAAGAGACTTTAAAAACAGGTGTCAGTTAGCATTCCGATAGGACTTTCTCATGAATGTATCACTAATTACAACTATAACCTATTATTCACTAGGCAGGCAATTAAAACAGTTAATTATGTATTGCATCCAGAAAGTAATTGACATGTTTTCAGTATTTGTAAAATTTAAGTTTTGAGAACTATCCGTGGAAGAAATATCGCAACTTTGGTGATGCGGAGAAGTTTGAGGCGTGTGTAGATTCAGTGGCCTCGACTCGTATGTTCGCACAGTGGTCAGTAAAGGCGTTTTTCATTTAAGTGCACCTAAGCGAGACTGTTTCGGGTCGCTCTGCATACTCAAACGTGTTTCGCGTAAATACAAAACCTTTTCATCTCATTATTGTTTTACTTCACAACGTCGCCTAATCACTTATCGCCGTAAACTTGCCAAAACTGGTAAACTAGCGTTAAATGAGACTTTATTTTATTTAATGTTTTTATAATTTTTATACAAACACGCAGGGTATTATTTATTTATCTATTTATTTGTTTATTCAAATAAGGATTGCCAATAGGTGTATATTTATTAATATTGCTGGTTGTGGGCCTTAGTATGCCGCTTCGACCAGCAAGTGATCTATGTGGCCTCCAGGAAATTCCAGATTCTTTGGCCGGTGATTTGTTGTATTGTATTACCTCTTCGGGGTAGGTTCGCCCTAGGTAGGTAGGTCTTTTGTGCATGAGTGGTCCGCAGGAGCAGAGAATGTGCATTGCTGTTTCCTCTGTCTCCGGGCAGTAACTGCATTACCTTTCGAACGAGCGTTAGGACATTTCAACAGTCATTTTCAGCTTCATAAAATTACAGTTGATATTATTTTCATTAACTTACCGGTCTACAAGTCATTACCTACGCAATACCCTGCAGGGAATGCGAGGTAGGTAAAACTGCTAGTTATGCCTAATATCTTTTGTATACTTTTTCACATTCCATCCACCGTTCATGCTGGGACGCTTTCGGCGCCCTACACACTAGTTAGCCTATTGGTTCGGAGTCGGAGGCCGACACTCAATGCCGCTCATGCTGCGACCTCCGGCGCCCCACACTCTAGCCAAAGTAAGAATAATCTGGGATGTTTGGCCAGACTATGTAAATATTAACTAGGTACACCTACGTATCTCCTTGATGAGAGAAGTTACTAGTTACGCCTAGGTAATTGAATACTAATATTAGTTTGATCGATCTCATGAGCAAACTTAGTCAGGATTCCAATTTCAATCTATTGAGCGTAATTTTTTTGTTACAACATGACAGCACTGGGTTATAAAGTTTGATGTTTGAACGTTAAGATGATGATGATGTTATTACCTGTGTAAACAATTAGAGCTAATGGATAATTATCTAATAAAAACATCGCCGCTACTTACCGCTTGTTAATTAATGCTAATTTTGAGAAAGATGAACTCAAAAGAAAAACGGCCGTTTTAAGTCTGGATGCATAGATTGACGAATCCAGGAACGTAAAAACCGGCAGGTACTTAAATACAAAATACAGTGTGTAGCGGCCTACTTTTTAAATAAAAATCTTAAAATATCTTTCGTTAAATTTAAATAATCTCAATTATTTACCAGTGGCGTTAACAGACCTACTCATTAAAGGGTTCACAACAAATACCTTCGTCAGGGTAAGAAATGTATTCTTCTTCTATACCAAAGGCGTAGAGATCCAGTCGACGTCCAAATAGAGTCCGCCTACGCCCAGATTTCCATTAAACGCAAGCGTATATGGACTAGATCCAAGGCCTTAATTTAATCTACGCTTTATTTATTTTTTACATTGTGTTAACGATAATTACAAACAAACACGGTACCTTTGATTCCGTCGTAGAGCAGATGGGTAATCACGTAACGTTCCGAACGCGCGTCGGTACAATTTAACTGTCAATTTTCCATATAAACAGTGATATTTAGACCTACCCGACGTTCGTACAATGCGTTACGTGTCGGCCTAGCACGTCGATCACGTAACGCATTGTACGAACGTCGGGTAGGTCTAAATGTCACTTTTTATATGGAAAATTGACAGTTAAATTGTACCAACGCGCGTTCGGAACGTTACGTGATCCAATATAATAACGGGTTCTGGCCCCGTAGCATGGATGGCGTAATCACGCGACAAGTGACAGGATAAGCGCGTCGTCTCATTCTATCGAACGGTGTCAGCCAGGGACGGAAGCTCTATCCTGTCACTTGTCGCGTGATAACGCCATTCATGCTACGGGGCCAGGATTCTGTTGGGGCTGCCCCGCTTTTGTAGCTCATCAGGTATGTTTGCGGAGGCACGTACTGATGGCTTCAGTGCAATAATACGCATGAGAACCGCCTCCCTGATGCGCCGTGTGTGTGACAGCTCCAAGCCTCGTGCGGTCTGGTGCTGGAGTCTCCTGCCTACGCTGTGTGGAAGGACTGGGACTCGGTGCACATGAGAGGCTCTGTGTATAATATAGTGTAATATTAGATTTAGGTACCTGACTAACTTAGGATAAGCAATTGTATACTAATCACTATGGACATGGTCTGAAAAAAAAAAATTGAATTTGAATTACCCCTCTGTATATACCGCGCCGCAGAGGCCGAGCCGACTGCCTCTTTGCGCCGAGAGACGGCACCCGTCCAATATATCACATGTTTGTTCTTCGTGATCACACAATTATATTTTTGTACTCGTCGATTAAAATCTGTGTATTAAGATTTCATAGAGAATACTGCAACGTCACACTTTTCATAGTTGTAGTCCATGTTACTGTCGAAACAATCAAGATAACTATTTTTCGATACGCTCCAGACAACTAAAATAAATTTGACCAATCACGTGGCTGCTTTACCGAACTGTAATGAATTGGACCAATAGAATCGCTTTGATGTCGTACGCTCGTTGATGTCTTTTAAGATATCAACAAGCGTACGAGCGATGAGCTGCACTTCGTTTCAACAGTATCGAGTTTGTTTAATTAGTTCAGTTGACTCGTAGAAAATTAATTTTAATGAACTCGTACAAAAAGTATTGTTCACAATAGTGTTATAATCAAGCTTTTTAATCTCGTACCTTACTTAGGCCACGAAGCTTGCACGGTACTCGACTAAAAAGCTCTCTATTATAACACGATTGTGAAAAATACTATTTTGTACTCGTCGATTAAAATCTGTGTATTAAGATTTCATAGAGAATACTGCAACGTCACACTTTTCATAGTTGTAGTCCATGTTACTGTCGAAACAATCAAGATAACTATTTTTCGATACGCTCCAGACAACTAAAATAAATTTGACCAATCACGTGGCTGCTTTACCGAACTGTAATGAATTGGACCAATAGAATCGCTTTGATGTCGTACGCTCGTTGATGTCTTTTAAGATATCAACAAGCGTACGAGCGATGAGCTGCACTTCGTTTCAACAGTATCGAGTTTGTTTAATTAGTTCAGTTGACTCGTAGAAAATTAATTTTAATGAACTCGTACAAAATAGTATTTTTCACAATCGTGTTATAATAGAGAGCTTTTTAGTCGAGTACCGTGCAAGCTTCGTGGCCTAAGTAAGGTACGAGATTAAAAAGCTTGATTATAACACTATTGTGAACAATACTTTTTGTACGAGTTCATTAAAATTAATTTTCTACGAGTCAACTGAACTAATTAAACAAACTCGATACTGTTGAAACGAAGTGCAGCTCATCGCTCGTACGCTTGTTGATATCTTAAAAGACATCAACGAGCGTACGACATCAAAGCGATTCTATTGGTCCAATTCATTACAGTTCAGTAAAGCAGCCACGCGATTGGTCGAATTTATTTTAGTTGTCTGGAGCGTATCGAAAAGTAGTTATTTCGATTGTTTCGACAGTAACATGGACTACAACTATGAAAATAGTGACGTTGCAGTATTCTCTATGAAATCTTAATACACATATTTTAATCGTCGAGTACAAAAAGTATTGTTCACAATAGTGTTATAATCAAGCTTTTTAATCTCGTACCTTACTTAGGCCACTCAGCAAGCTTCGTGGCCTAAACACGGTTCTCGACTAAAAAGCTCTCTATTATAACACGATTGTGAAAAATACTATATTGGTACAGTCTAAATAATCGATATCTATAAGAGATTATCAATAAATGAGCCGTTGATGAATATTCTTTCATTGAAATCAAATTTAAAACTCTATGTCTACCGTGCGTTCTTAGATTGAATGGTTTTTCTTCAGCCACAAGGACCGCAAGCCGTGTCCGCGTAAAGAGTTGAAGCATACGTTACACAATGGAAACATATTAAAGAGTAAGTAGTTGAAACGAAGGCATTACTATTTTTGCAATCCACTCATTTAACGTTTAGCAGTCAAGTGTTACAACGTTTAGTGAATACTGTGAATAGATTTCTTAGGTCCTCTGTTTTCATTGGAGTTCTGGGTCAAACCGTACTGTATTAGACTTTGATATCTGAATGATTTAAGAAATAAAACATCCCATTTGACTGTGAAAGCAAAATATATTTCAAAAATAACAAACTTTACAATACTTAATACGAAACAATTTTGTACTCAATAAAATTACAAACCCTTAAAATTTACCAGTAAAATAGAACATGGTGAACAACAAACTTAGCCACAAGAAACATAGGTAACTTACTGTTACAAATAACCAAGTAACATATTGATGCGATTACAAAAATATACACTTTTGGATTAGGTACCTATTTTTGTATCTCTAAATAATATTCCTTAATATGATTAAAAATTAATAACGTAACTAAACGTAATTAATATGTCATAAGCGCAAAAAAGCGACAAGCAGAGTGAGCAGGTTTAAAATATCAAATACTTAATTATACAATTGTACATAGCTGTAGTAATATGCGCGATTGTCTTAAACCATCGATTAGGCCCCTATTTCACCAAATCGACAATAGGGGTGTAGACACTAAATAAAATAATCAATAATGTTGCATTTTCTCGCAAAAGTATTAAAAATGTAGTCAAATGGAGAAAAAGCAACACAAGAGGTTATATAATCACAAAGTTATAAGTGTCCAAAGTTTTAAGAGGCCCTTTTCCACAAAACGCACCTTCATATGAAACGATTGTCATTTAATATGACGCTAGAGGATCGTGATGTCATGATCCCCTAGTGTTTTCTCTCTCTAGCAAGCAACATTAAAATGGTTGTAGCTTCGTAATTTTTTGAGATATTTGAATGGGATTTTCGTCATCAGGCATATTTTTTTGCCTTCTTTCTTTTGAAGTAATAATAAATTTTGAGTCTACACCCGCCTGACAATAAAGATTGGACTTCCATGGCTGCGTCGACAGGTTAAGGTGGTTGCTGGCCAGCTTAATGACCCAGCAATGTACGTGGAATTGTCATTGTCAGGTGATAATTGTCAAGGTGGTGAAATAGGGCCCAGGTGCTGATGATAATTCACTTATATTATACCCTATACCATATACGATTAGAAATGTCGTGCGTGAATCGTCATGCGATTTCAAGGAAAACTAATTTGAAACGCTATTTCTATATATCTAAAAAGCACTTACGAAACACACTCGCGGTCAATAAATTCGGGTCACCCTAAATTAAATAACTGCAATAGGTTTTTTTTTTAATATTTAACACTAGTTATATTTACATAACATAGTATTCTTTTTAGTACCCAACTGTACTAGCAATTTCCGGGATCCTGTCATAAAAATATCGACATCCAAAAATGACGATTTTTGCGATATCTCGCTCCGTTAACGTTGTTTTTTTCATGGGTTTTTACGAGTCCGATTTAAACCTGGTAAACGTTCTTTTTTTACTGTTATTTTTGCAGTTTACATGTATAATTTAATTTTTAACGGCCTCCGTAGCCCAGTTGGTAGTGACTCTGCCTACGAAGCTGGAGGTCCCGGGTTCGAATCCCGGTCAGGGCATTTATTTGTGTGTTTATCACGAATATTTGTTCCTGAGTTATGGATGTTATATATGTATATAAGTATCTATACTACTCAAAAGAAAATAGGGGCCACTAAGTATTTTGATTGCTACGTGAAAAATATAGTAAACAGTAATGTATATTTATTAAAATAACATGTTACAAGGCTTTTGTTTTAACTTATGCTAATAACCATTTAATTGTGTAGTCAATTGTTTCACTTATTTCAATTAACATGAAATTAGTCCATTGTCAACAGCAAAAACTAAACAGAAACTCTTTGCAAAACAAAACAAAAAGTGACACAAGCTGTTTTTTTTAATGGTTTAGTAACGGGTGTGTCCTCCTCTCCTGTTTTCACACTCCTGGAGCCTTGAATGCATACTCTCGATTAAGTTTCTGGTGTTTTCATCAGGTATCTCTTCCCACGCACGTTTCAGAGCATCCATAAGCTGTTGCTGGTTGTGAACCTCTTGCTCATGCTCCCTAACCCTTCGTTTTAATTGGTCCCACATATGCTCTATTGGATTTAAATCCGGACTATACGCTGGCCATGGTAGGACACGAATATGGGAGTCATCCAGTACAGTCTGAGTGGCCCGAGCTGTGTGTGGGCGGGCATTGTCATGCATTAACCAGAACCCTGGCCCCACTCTCTGTGAGAATGGAATCACATGAGACCTGATGACTTCATCGATGTACCGTTGTGCAGTTACTGTGCCTTGATGTAAGAAAACCAGCTCAGTTTTGCCTTGTAAGCTAATCCCAGCCCAAACCATCACACTAGGACCTCCAAAGCGGTCAATTTCCTTGATGCAGACATCGGAAAATCTCTCACCCTGTCGTCTCCATACTCTAATCCGCCGATCATCACTACAAAGCTTCACTTTACACTCATCTGTGAAGAGCACCATACCCCATTGATTCATGCTCCAATCTGAATGTTCGCGGCAAAAACTTAAACGATTTCCACGTTGAACCCTAGATAAAGGAATTCGTACTACTCGGCGTCTGGACCTTTGCTGGTCTTCATGCAGTCGATTACGTATCGTTTGGTCACTAACACGAGTCCCCGTTGTCAACCGTAGGCGATTTTGTAACTTACGTGCCGTCACAGAACGCTCTCGACGGGCACTCAATCGGATGTAGCGATCCTCTTGTGCCGTAGTCGCTCGCACCCTGCCCGACCCAGGCCTTCTTGCAACACTGCCAGTCTCTTGGAACCGATCCCCACTCGGCGAGAGAAACCCAACGAAAAAGCTACAGACCGCTGTGAATGACCTTCAGCAATCAATGTAACGGCTCTGGTGGCAGTAATGGTATCCATATGCCTTCGTTGACGTGGCATTATTAACAAAAGATGTTAAAAGAAGCAAAAGATGGACAGAAATAGTTTTTTAACAGAATAAAATTGTGATTCCATCTGAAAGGAATTTGACCTGAAACTCGTTTTTTTATTTGCTTCAATTTCTGGCCAGCTGTAAAACTTAAACACCAGCAATAAAGAGGTTGGATACTGAAGGAGGCCGGACATCATTAATTAGTCACTTATTAATTAGTTTACATCTAAAAATTTACTCAAAAACAGAAATATGTAAGTGGCCCTTATTTTCTTTTGAGTAGTATATATGTATTTATCTATTATATATATCGTCGCCTAGTACCCACAACACAAGCCTTATTGAGCTTACCGTGGGCCCAGGTTGATTTGTGTGAGATTGTCCCGTAATATTTATTTATTATTTATTTATAATTAAATAAAGAACTTGACAGGATTAAAAAAACTGTACAACCTGGCACTATTTTAGAAATATGACAGTATTTTACCGACCCGTATTCTTTGTCTGCGAGTGTATGTAAAACTAGTACAATATTTCCCTTTGATATCCTAGAATAAGCAACAAAACGTAGACGAATTTGTCCGTTAAAATTTTTATGTTATCTGGAATTGAGGTACCTACCTATAGATGACAAAGCAAAGAATACCTTACATGGCTCAAGGATGGATAAGAGCGACAACTATACGAACTGAAGCTTTATTTATTACTATCTTGTCTTGTCTCTGTGTGTCTTTTGTGTAGTAAATAAATGTCTTCTTCTTCTTCTATCTATGGTAATATGGTAAGTACAGGAAGTGGAATATTTTGAACGCTTAGTTGGCGGTAATTGGCATATTATGGCGTAGTAGTATTCATAAAATCATCTAGACTATGAAAATGCGCATATTTACGCGAGGCGAGAACAGAGCGCTGCATTTGTTCAATTTATTGTGATGTCATGCCCTTGCCAGACAAAGAATGAATTACTTTGGTAACGGTTACCCGCAACCAAAGGAATTCAAGGTGCCCCCGGTGAAATGCATCATCCGTTTTGTGGAAATTATGGAGCAAGCCTGGGAGCAGGCATAAAGGAGAGGGCAAATGCACAAAAGATCCCACTGGATCACAAGATAAGATAAGATGTCGTGGCCTATTCGGCAGACACCGTTCAAATGGCAATAAGTTGCGCAATTTTCTTGCCAGATAGAGAAATGCTTGTCAAATAGAGATGCCGGATATTGATCCGGCTCGCTTTCAAGATACAAGTAGGTAGGTACATTAAAGCAATGCTCAGATTTCGTATCGCGTATGCGTATTTTATTATTTTCTCTTGATTTTAGAAACATCATCCTTAATTATTATTTAGTGACATATCTGCAGATGACGAGTCTAAAGATTACAGATTACTTTTAAGATTGTTGTGTGAGAGATCAGCTGGTAGATTACGTAACGCATGGTACGTGCATCAGGTAGATTTGACAGTGACACTTTTTGTATACGAAAATTACAGTTGAATTGTCTTAACGCTCGTTCGAAAAGTTACGTGTTTACCCCTCAAATATGCATTAAAAGAATAAAATTTATTGTAGAAGAAAGATGGAATAACAGAATTTTCGCACCCGCAGAGTAAACTTTGGTCCATTGTCAATTAACGTCAGGTCCCGTAGCATGGATGGCGTTGTCACGCGATAAGTGATAGGATAAGCGCGTCGTCTCATTCTATCGAACGGTGTCAGCCAGGGACGGCAGCTCTATCCTATCACTTATCGCGTGATAAGGCCATCCATGCTATCCGTCCAGAACATTTATAGGACGCGTCACACATAATCGACTGCTCAGAGTAGGTATAACCAGAGCTGTATAAAAATCCAATATAAGTATTTATATTATAAACTTGAATGTTTGTGAAGATGTTTGTTCCATTTAATCTCAAAAACTACAAAGCGTATTTTAATAAAACTTTCCAGTAAGTAATGTAGCTTAGACATCAGCATAGGACATAGGCTACAATTTATAAAGATTTTTATTTTAAAGCTCTTTAAACAGAGTTAGAAAGTTTTTATGGACAGCCAGTTTTTTTAAGTGAATGACTTCAAACTTGGTGTATAGACGCTTATTTAAAACAAGAATAAAAAACTGCGTTTGCGAAAATTCATCTCTTAACCCCCCCTCCCTCCCTCTTTAAAACGGGATTGAAAGTTTGTAAGACTTGAAAGGACCATGGGCAACTTTGTATGGAGCCTAGTCCTAAATCCAACAGAACGCAGAGTTCAAGTCATAAGTAGGTCTATAAATCTTCTTCATATCGTTCCGTGTGTCACCAAGTCGAATTTCATTGCAGAACTGAGATATTCATATTTTAGTCAGAGTGAATATGGTCTATGAGAAAACCTGACTGCTGTTGGTTTTTAGACCATTTTGACGAATGTCCTTACGTTTTAGGTAACTCTTAGTTAAAATATAGGAAAATAAACAGTGCTTCGCTAAAGGTTCTCGAGTGGCGACCACGTACCGGAAGGCGTGGCGTGGGTAGGCCCCCCACAAGGTAGACTGATGACCTGGTAAAGGTCGCGGGAGTCCGCTGGATGCGGGTGGCGCAGGGCCGGTCATTTTGGCACTCTTTGGGGGAGGCCTATGTCCAGCAGTGGACGTATTTCGGCTGATATGATAATGATGATGATGAAACAGTGCTTATAAAAATTATTCCCATGGCGATTAAAAAGGTATCGTACCTATTCATCATAACTTGTATGTGAAATGAGTACCTATTTTGTGAAGTGAGAAAATTAGAACTTCGGTAATACTTAGACTCTTTGTCAAATGATAAGAAAAATGTTTTCAGCGTTTTTTTGTTAGATATTTGCATTGCTCTACCGGTGTATCAGTCAGTGCCTCTTAGTTTCCAACCAACGTCTATTACCTATGTAAATTAATGTATCTGATTACGCATGAAATAAATGAATATGATAATAAATGAAGATGATGGCTGTTTTGTTGAAATACAAGATAACTAATTACGGCGTGTTTGAAATTGCATTTTAAAATGGTTTCAAGGAGTTTGAATGTTTTTATGGGGGACCTGTTATTTAAGTGGTGAGCGAGATGATATATAGGTACTTCGAGCATGACATTTTGTGTATAGCGAGGTTGTGTAGTATGCATGGGATCCCATCGTGCTCCCCTACACGGCCACAAGGGTCAACGCCGCAGAAGGTTTAGTGGGTATTCCCTTTCCTTACGGAAGGTTGAGTCCCACATACCCCCCACAATGGGCCATCCCTAGCCCGGGGGATGAGTAAACGCATTCCCTCTACGTGAAAATAAAAAATGTACTCCGCGCCTGAAATTTTGTGTAAACCGAGGTTCTGTAAGTATTTACTGCTGTGAGAGGGTCCGCCTTAGATCTAATTACACACATCCTAACCGATTGCCCTTGCCTCATGCGCAGTCGTAACTCCTTCCTGGGCAAACACATCATGTGCCCGGAGGAGATCAAATTTCTTGAGTTCAACAAAATCCTGCAATTCTTCGAGTTTGCAGGACTTGACCAAGAATTGTAGTAAGTGGCGATCACAATAGATCAGCGATGGTCGCAGTGATATAAGGGCTTTGACAGCCCGAAAGCCACTACCAGAAATAATAATAATAGATCTAATTACGTAGCGAAGTTTAGAAAACGTGTATAGCTTAGGCCTCTCACAGACTGGCGCGGCCTGGCCGCGGCTGACAATAGAAAACTTGTCATAAGCTGTCAAATTTACTATGGTCCGCCACCGCAGGCCGCGCCAGTGTGATGCAGGCCTTACCCTATACGAGTATTTAAGAAGGCTGCCATACTACGTAATTAGATAAACACGTAGAACCGATGGCCGTTGGGGCGGAAGGGTTCTCGAGTGGCGACCACGTACCGTAGGCCCCACAAGGTGGACTGATGACCTGGTAAAGGTCGCGGGAGTCCGCTGGATGCGGGTGGCGCAGGACCGGCCATTGTGGCACTCTTTGGGGGAGGCCTATGTCCAGCAGTGGACGTCTTTCGGCTGATATGATGATGAGATAAACACATTTATCACTGTTTTGGCAACATTAACATTAGTTACTGTGGTAGCTTATTTAAGCCTTGGCAACTGATTAGCTACCTACTTCTTACATCGACCCGCACCAATCAAACATGATGTCCGGAGACATGACTTTAGAAAAATTGAGACTCCTCCGTTTGCAAATTGATAAATAATAACCAAAATTTGGTTTGTAAGTATTCGATTTTAGAATAAAATAAATAAATATATAGGTAGGTTATCGAAATGATTCATATATTAATTTTAGGCAAAAGTTTGACCTGCGCTTTATCAGAGAATTAGCTTGGATATACCTAGTTACCTAGAAACATTAGATCTAAAACCGGGAACTTTGATTGATTACCTAAAGTATATTTCTACACTTAATAATAGTTAGTTTAGTAATGAAATGACCCATTACTAGATTATTTTGACTGGAACGTCACTTACAATTTAACGTCTTACTCTAGACGATATTACGCTAGATATCTTTACCTATTCGTAATTATGAAATGCATGCGTCATACCTATGATGTATTTAAATGTAGAGCATTAAATTAAATTACCTATCCATATATAAGTTGTAGCTACCTAGCTAACACTAAATTAAGTGTAACAACCTATATATAGGTAGTGTATCTACCTATATATACGTACATATACTACGTAGGTAGTTTAGTTATATAGGTAGCTATATACGTATAGTTATATACCTAAACATTTAAATAGGTTTTTACGTACTTTTATAAGCACTAACGTTAATCCGACATTCGAACGTACTTATATATCGCCAACATAGCGAATCTTTAGATTAAGTTAACAAAATTGTATTTTTTCTGTTTCCAAATAAAAAAAATAAAAATAAAAAATATTGAGTTGAAATTATATTTCTACAGAAACTAACCTGTGATAGAACTTGCGACAACACAACTGTCTAGGGACTTTATGAAGGCTAAGCAAAATCCAGCCAATGCAGCAAAATAAGCCGGATCCATTTTCCAATGCATCCGATTCTGAGCAGTCTCTGGCCATTCTTTTAAAAATAAGTCTAGGTCGTCTCGCCATCGCCGACGAGGTTTAGCACGTCTCCGTTTGAGCTTTCAGGCTGCCATTCAGTGGCGACCTTGCCCCACAGTTCATTCGGCATTCCGAGCTACATCGACCATTTGAGTTCTGGAGCGCAGCGTGGTGTAATGCGTACGATCCACTAATTTGGCTCGCTGGCAAACCCCGAGTTTGGACTTTTGAGATGACGTCAGAGACCAAGTTTGTGCACCGTAGGTGAGAATTGGAAGTATGCACAATTGATTATGCGAGGTTACCTTTCATCAGATGTTTCATTTCATGTACCAATAGCTCCTCCAACTAACATGGCGTCAGTCGCGCAGCTTCACAATACGTCCACGCGCCGCCTCGTTGCAATGGATACGCGTGTACAGGCGGCATAACGATATTATCGATATCAACTGGTATCAACGGCTTGTTGTCCCTAATAAAGCATGAAAGCGCTCAATTGGGAACCGCTGAAAGCAGACCCCATCCAGAAACTGACGCGTCCTAAGTCGCTTAAACTCGCGGGCCGTCACCGGGTGACCAGTAGGCGTTGGACGCCTTTTAGACTCCTATATGTTGGTCAAAATGAGAGCCAGTGTAGGTTAGTTAAATCGCCATTCGCATTCGCTAGATAGTCAAGTACTTTTTTCGTGATCAAATGATTTTGCGGCTTTAAAGGGTGGCGTCTCTATTCCTTGTTTCATTTTACAAAAAACTGTATTAGTTTAGATGAGTTTCAATTTGTTAAAATTAAAACAGTCCCTAGACAACATAAAGTCAGCTAATATGATTTTCTTAGGGTACAGCTACGTACAAGTATTTACATACTACTAAGATATACGAGTCGTCAAAATGCAGTCGCCCTGGCTGGCATATATACAATTTACTTATTTCAAGTTTTACTAGATTACTTATTAATACTCATTTCATTTTGATAAACTTTAATTGGAAAGTAAAAATGAATCTTACTGTGTGCAGTAAAATAAAAAGAAGTTAAATTGATTTTTGTATGATACGTCTTTATCAACTTTATTAATAATATATATATTTCGGATTTTATATACAGAATACATAATGAATTTCTGCAGTTTTCAAAGCATAGGAAGTTATAAAATAAATGAAACAAAATAATACATAGGTACCTATAGTAAGAACATATTAATATAATCAACATTACAAATAGGTTTACTCTGCCCCGCTGACCGCGTCCGATGTCAAAAGCGAGCGCAGCCTAAACGGGCCAGTGTAACAGTGCCCTTACATACACTTAATTATATTTACACCCTAATTAATGCCAGCTAGTAAATATACCGCACACCTAGTTCTTATTGTTAAAAATAAACCTTTATGGCACTTCTACAGGGTGAAATCGGGGTCGTGTAGCAAGAAGACCAAAAGCGAATAAGATGGTAACACTGAACAACATTTCCCAAGAAACCGACCACGAAATCGCAAAAAAAACAGCAGTTCCATACATTAACTCTCAATTAACTCACAGTTAACTCTTAATTGGCTTGGGAAAAGTTGTTCAGTATGACCATCTTATTCGCTTTTAGTCTTTTTGCTACACGACCCCGATTTCACCCTGTATATTAACAATGGAACCAACTGTGTAGGTGGTATCATATTAGCTCCTAAATACTAAAATCTTAATTCTATTGAGGTGGATTTCCATAGGTTGTATGAAGTATTCCTTTTTTTGGCTAAATTATAACATTGTATTGTAGTGTTACCTGCTATGCAATATCATAGTGTTAGGCAAAGCTTCATTCAGGGTTGCCTCACCACAAATTTAGTTTTTGTTGTTTTCTTTATACAAAATACTTTTTCATGATAATCTAATTTGACAACGACAACAATGAAACTATAGAAATGTTGACAAAAATAGATAATGCGATCGGAAGGCGGATTGCCGACAAAAGTTATTAACAAATCAATAAAACTTTAAGTGCCCTTTATATATTCATAGATCAAACAGTTAGATTCTTTCCAGAAAATCATTGGTTACATTTCCGTTGATGGTTGTTTTTTTCTATCGTTCTTTGAATTTATAAAAGGACTTGGTATATTTACTATATCACTGACAGTTCCCACGAACAGTATAACAATAAGGCAATATTTAATGTCGCAATAATCTTGGATAAATCCAGTATATGTATTAAATTATTTAAATTTCATGAAACAATAACTATTTACCGAAAAAAACTTCAAATATCTCTAAAACATTTTTTAACAAGATCTATATCTTTTTATCGTAATTTTACTCACATTCTAGAGGAACTGTCATCAATAAAGCAATAAAAAGTATATCTAATAACCTAAAATAAAAATTAAAACTAGGACTATTAAGCCACATGTAGTTAAATTCAAACTGTCAAAACAAATTACAACTAATAATTGAACTCAGGAAGTACATAGCAAATTAACAGATTAAAATTTAAAAAAAAAACTTAAATAAAAGTAACTAATACACTTAAATAAAACGCGAAAACGATTGCTTTATCAAAGAACTAATAAAAACATTTAAATAAAAAACACTTATAAATTACGCCGTCTAAAAATTTGTAAGTATTTCATTAATATTTTTTCACGCATTTGTATAATACATTTTTTAATGATTTTTTTTCTTTATCACACTAAGTTGGATATTTCCACCCTTTCTCTTTCCTTGAAATTTGTGACGTAAATTAAGCATGCTAAAAGCAATTTAAAAATTCATCTGTAAGTGTGGATTAGTATAGTAAAAAAAATCGATGTATAACTCAAATATAATCTTTATGAAAATAACTACTTTATCACTCCGTTGACGAGTATACCACCCTTGATGTTATGGTGAAAATTAATTATATTAATAAGTATTATTCTAAAATGTAATTATCAGCAAATACGCGGCAAAAGGACGTTCTCTGTTCAAAAAGCTGTGAAAGGGTTAGGGAAGAACATACATATTCATTTTTATTTTTTCGAATGCTATAAATAATTTGATAAGTGACAAGACAATTAATAATGTTAGAATTAAAAACTTTATTTCAAACACAATTGTAATATTGTTCATGAATAAATACAATACAATACAACAAGGTCTCGTAACTGTGGTTCAAGCTAAATAAAGCCAATCCAGCCCATCGTGGTTTTTAGCTGCTCTTGGCCAATCTCGACTATCCAGCAAGAATGAAAAACGCCGAGGGTTTCATGCTCAGAAATTACTGCATTCCTAGTGAAAACCTTCGTATTGATTTATTTTACTCATGCGTTTTAGAATAAGATTCATGAAATAACTCTTTTCGGAGTAATTTTTTTAAGCTGTGTCTATTGCACACAATAATGTGATTTTGACAGCGTAAGTATCATTTCAAACAGACAAGGTCCCTTCCCCGCTGATATTGAGAAATTAGTGTTTGACATTGTCATCCTTATTGAAGTTTTATTTTATTTGTATTTTGTAAGTAATTCACGATAAAAAGTATAATGAGCAATGGAATCGTAATGTTGGATTTCTGCGTAAATTTTAGTAACAGGTAATTTAAAAACTCGACTAATTTTGAGATATAAAAAAATAAAACTTTTTAGGCAGTATTTTAAATCTGATGAATATCAATATAGAAAAATGTATCGGATTCGGTTAAGCTTGAAAATCTCAAACATCGTTTCTGTTTTATAAAACAAACACTAAAGATTAATCATTAAAATAATTCTGGCACACGTAATTATTACAAACTAGGCTATTCAAGGCGATTGCTCAATAATAACTTAAACCTTATGATGGACGATTTTCCATCAAGTCAAAAGATTTGCTTAACCCTAACACGTAAACTAACTAATCGTTTAGATTCGACGCGTAATGATCCCGGAAACTGGCAAATTACAAAACTTAACATCAGCAATAGTCACAGATTGATACGTAATAAACATAATCCTACATTAATCAACTATTTCCGTGAATATCCGTTACAATATAAACATCTAAAAATATGTGCGTTACATCAAAACTATGAATAAAATAATTAACTTACAGCTAGAACCTTTGATTCTGCGGAATTTCAAGGAACTTCAAAGAATACCGAACTTCTTTTGTTTGTATTCGAGTCTAAGTAATATTTATACCGTTAGAACAAGATTCTAATGAAATACATAATATTTAGTTAGATAACTGTGGAATTTAAATGAACCCAATGATGAAATTAATAAGGCATATTCCAGGTAAGTAAGGCTTAAAAATCATAAATAACATTATATATATAGATTATTGTGTATGGTACTCCGCAAAATCAAAAGTTTTTAAATGTATATGGAATATATATATTGTATACTTGATCTGAAAATACACAACTATCTCGATTCCCTGATGTCTGTCCCTTACATCATAAATTAGAGTTTTCAAAAAACTTTCCTAAAAATAATAGTGTTTTACACTTATTTTCGTAAAATATATACAGTATCAATTAAAATCTGGGTGTAAATAATTTTTAATTCATAAACGTATAAGGATCCAAATTAAGAGTTGAAATCTTTATAAATATAAATTAGGATCCAATCCAAATGAAGAGTAAACATTTTGGTAAGTATACTTAATTATGAGGATTCAAATGAAGAGTCGAAGATGTTGATAAAATTATACATAAGAATCAAACCGAATTCTTAATAAACGTAGAGGTTAGGTAAATGAAGAGAAGCGCTGTAAGCCGTTTCTAAGTTTTCGTCCATAGTTTTAAAGAAAATTTTGGTACAGAGTTTTACCTATTTTCCTCGAAGGGAGAGAGCGCAGGGAATGGCGGCAGGCCTAGAAGGGTTTGGCTTCTTCCTGTTTCACCACACCTATCTCTTGGAGCATATCCTCAAGGCCCTCTGGCATCCGGCCTTGATCCAGTTCTAGATTCCATTTGTAGAACTGAAATATTAAAGAAAATAATAAGTAATAAATTATCATGGTATTTGCTGTACCCGCGGGCGGAGGCAAGGGATAACATATAGTCTATACCTTTCCGGAAGAACGACTACATACTGGCGACACAATTTATGATCGGCTGAGTAGATAATAGTTATTTATGATACAAGTGCGGAAAGTACTCCCTAACGGTCGTGTTTTTGGTTATCGCCACTCGTTGGGAATTACCTATCCGCACGTGTATCATACAACATTTTACAAGGCATCATGCAAGGAAATAAAAAAAATTACATAAAAGGTGAAATTTAAATTGTCATGAAATCTCATTCTCGCTCGTGTGTGGGAATATTGTCCTGAAATCCATTCCCGCACGGGCGCGGCCCACCCAGCACCGCCGCACCCGGCATTAACGACTTCCCGTGTTTATGTTGAAACATATAAAGGCACACTTTCAGAGTAAGTGCATTGTAGAGATTACCCGTTACAAATAAACTTAAAAAGTCACCAATGTCCTTATAATATTAGTAGGTATATAGATTAAAGTCAATGATCTGAAGTGCTTTTCGTTATTGTTTGGTAGTTTAGCCTTGAGGGCAACTGATCTGGGAGCCTTGCCTCAAGAGCCAGTTTATATTTGATTATTAATCTGCCTGTATCTTTGTGTGTCACTCACTCACCTTGTCTAGTTCCTTCCTCAACGCGAGCACGGAGCGCTCTCTGTCGGCAACCAGCTCCTCCAAGTATTGGTATCGGAGCTTCTTGCGGGCGCGGCACTCGCGCGCTGACTGCCTGCTTCGCTCTGAAAGCGAAATTTGTGATGTGAGTATATTTAGTAGTTAAAAACACTGGCTGACGATGCGGCTACCCCTGCGCATTACAAAGTACCAAGGCAGAGCCACGGCATAAAAAAATGTCTATCTCAAAGAGCCATTCTATATGCGCTACTTACAAACATACCTACATTCCACAGACATCGACACCTATGGGGGAGGCCTATGTCCAGCAGTTGACGTCTTTCGGCTGATGAAGGCATATGCACACCGCGTTTATTAAACGCACCGTCGACGCGTGTTTGTGTTGATTTACACGAGATCGACAGCACGTTTCAAAAACGCGGTGTGCATAGGCAATCGACTAGACACCAGGAACGAGATTTGGGATTTTGTAATAAATAGTCAATATTTCTTATTGCTACGGTAGCCTATATAGTGGTTCAGGCATGCGGCTGTCAAGCGGCGGTCGTGGGTTCGAATCCCGGCTCGTACCAATGAGTTTTTCGGAATATTTACCGTTAGCTTTTCTAAGGTCTAGTTTTCCCTCTGGGTTGGAAGGTCAGATGGCAGTCGCTTTCGTAAAACTAGTTCCTATGCCAAATCTTGGGATTAGGTGTCAAAGCGGACCCCGGGCTCCTTTAGGGGCACAACCGGGAATAACGCTAGGAGGATGATGATTTCTTATTGCTACATTTAAACTATCATCAACTAGTTTTAAAGGCTACGAAGAGCAGCAGCATTAGGCATTGAATTACGTTCTTGTGAAAATGTATAACCGAATGATTTCCAGTAGTCAAACTAGAATGGAATACTTGATGGTTGATTTAATTTCTCAAATATATTAATAGCATTTAATGTAGATAAACCAATCGTGAATGCATTTCGAAATGCATCGGCCATGTAGTTTGATATGACCTCGTAAGTTGAGCACTCTTTGTCGGAATCGCAAATGCAACACGGCTATTTCGATTCGCTTGCCAACGGATGCAAATTCACCAGGTGCGTATTTCTAAATAATCATACGAGCCTCAGCTTAAGCTTTTTTTTTTTTTTTTATATATATTTACGGTATTAGGTATAGAATTTAGCTGTATCTTTTATACAATGCCTACACATGCGTACATTGACGCTTGTGTCGACACCGCACGATAGCACTACACAAATATACATATGTATATAATGCATACGGACGGACGAAAAGAACGTTAACGTTTAATTTAGTGTAAGTATCAAGCTACATATATATTTATTTCATTGTATAGGTTCCTCAAAGGGATATAGTTTCTCATTCGACTGGAGTATCAATAATAACGATGGCTAAAGTTGGTTTCGATTGAGCCTAGCCTGCCTACGTTTCACATCATCACAGACTTAGCTCTTGATTGTGGGTGGAGCTTAGCAGTCTCCATAGATTACTTTCTTGAGCCTTTTGTTTGACAGTCTGATATGATACGTCCGATGTTTACTTTTTCTTTGATTAGTTTCGCTTCCCTTCCACTTTTTTTACCATGGTTTTAATGTTTTCATCGTATCTTATAAAAGCACACGTGACATCCCAGAGAACTCCGGGAAACCCTGGGTTTTCACAATGTATACCTAAAACCACTTCCCAGATTAGCTTTCATGTCCTTGTTGTCAACCATTCATGCACCATTGCACCTTCCATCCCACTTCTGATATTTCAGTATACGTGAAGTACCGTGGCAACCTCTTACTCACCCAGCCTAGCTTTTATGTCCTTAAACGGCACCCGTATTTCCTCCTCTCGCGGCGCTCACCCATCTCCGGACCAACGCTTGACCCTCGTCTCCTGTTACTCACCCAGCTTAGCTTTCATGTCCTGCTTGTCGAGCTGCGCCTTCCTGCCAGGGCGGCGCCCGCGCTTCCCGCTTTCACGGCGCTCACCCGTCTCCGGACCCGACGCGCCGAGCGACCCGTACAAGCCGTCTATCGACTCCTGTTAGCAATACAATGTAATTTTAGACGTCTGAAAGTAAACCTTTAATGTTCCATGGACATTTGAACGCCAAAGACAGAATATTTATATCTCACAGCTTGATATACGACCACAATTCTATCTTTGTACTGCTGTCCAATACATTTTTGCGTTCAACTACGGATATGATCGTTTATGATAACAATTATTTTAGTACGCGATATATGCGACTCGTACTCCTCAATGTAAATAAGTATATTCATTAAAATTAAAAACACTGCCGATTCTGGCCTGCTACCGCGCTGCGGTATCCGGGATAACATAAAGGTTCTAACGTCATCTGCTTGGAACTTCTAGTTAAACGCATGCTAATACAACGCCTGGAAACGTTAGGTACACTCTGTTTTTAGAAGTCCAATAAAAAGGGACGATGTTCCAAGCGAATATTTAAATTTTTGTAGGAAACTTATGAAAAACTGCTTCGGTTTTATGACTATGTCAGTATGTTACTTGTAGGTATTGAAAGCGTAGCTTAACGCTCATGGAAAATCAGCCAGCAACTTGAATAGCCAGAGTTGGCCCTGAAGTAATGTCCTCAGATAACGAGAACGAGACAAACACGGTAGGTCGTTGACACTAAAACCTTATTGAAACTTGCACAATAAGTGCGATGCAACGATTATTGCGCCGTGTCACAATCTATTAGAGTTCAAATTGCAGTAGCAGGTTCGGCGCAGTGCGTGTTTGCTTTTTAATTTGTTATTCATTTAAGACTTGTGCTGATAGCTGTGAAGATAAACTAAGGTTTTAAGTAGTACTGGCAGGCTGAATGTTTTGGCGCGAAGCAATTTCTTCGGTTGTTTTAATTATAACTTTGACAGTGATGAGCGTGGGTTCGGATACTTTGGCAAGATTTAAAGGGGTCTATAAATGTAATGATTTGTCAGCCCCAAATTATCCGAAGCTGACTAATTGCATTTATTTCTATGTGTTGATTGTTATTATAACGGCCTCCGTAGCCCAGTTGGTAGTGACTCTGCCTACGAAGCTGGAGGTCCCGGGTTCGAATCCCGGTCAGGGCATTTATTTGTGTGTTTATCACGAATATTTGTTCCTGAGTTATGGATGTTATTTATGTATATAAGTATCTATATGTATTTATCTATTATATATATCGTCGCCTAGTACCCACAACACAAGCCTTATTGAGCTTACCGTGGGCCTAGGTTGATTTGTGTAAGAGTGTCCCGTAATATTTATTGTTATTTTTTTATTTGACGACCGCTTTAGCCTAGTTGGTAGTGACCCTGCCTACGAAGCAAGAGGTCCTGGGTTCGAATCCCGGTAAGGGCATTTATTTGTGTGATGAGCACGAATATTTGTTCCTGAGTCATGGATGTTTTCTATGTATTTAAGTATTTATTTCTCTATATACGTATGTTTATCTTCGTCTAGTACCCATATAGACCAATCAAATTAGCTTACCCTGGACATAATTCGTAAACTCGTTGTTTTTATGGTTTTATCGGATTTTACTATTCAGTATCAAATATTAATGAAATATATTAAGTAAAAAATCCGCGATCGTAACCGTATTTAAAAAAAAACACGAGTTAACGTACACTACCTAACTTTTTTCTAAAAGTAAAAAAGGTAACCAAATACCTTGTTAGTATAACTTTGAGGTGCATTCAAATGCGATCACTTAATAGCAAAATTAAACTGAAATCAAATTCGCATATACGTTTTTTTTCACAGTTTTCCTCTAATCTCATTATCTAGACAAGCCAAAATGGTAACTATGATGTTTTTGTCTGATTAAGCTATCTTGCGTCTTTTTAGACATTTAAGACAAAAATTAAACATTTATTTTTAACGTTTTAATAATAATGTATTTCTCAGTAGTTATAAATAGTAACTATGAAATTTTTGTTTACTAATAGCTTTTTGTGTACGATAATCATGTTTTCATCAAAATTAAGCATGTTAATTTCACGCTTAAGAAATTGAAAATTTAATTGAAAATACTTGCGACCTTGTCGTGGAGCCAGATGCATGCGGTGGGTGCGAGGCGGGGAGAGAGTGGGGCGCCAGCGGGCGAGCGCACGGCGAACACGTCACAACGAGTTTATTTCAATTACGTGTTTTGCACCGACCGCGCCGTGTACAAATAAAACGAATATAATTGAATATCCTAATTGTAGGATTTATAGCTCTAATGAAAAATTTACAGTTAGTCCCTTACGCCCTTTGAAAACTCTGGTCCAAACTGTTAAGTAAATGTAACAGATGATGCCATGATCGTAGTAAGCTTAAAAAAACCAGTCAAGTGCGAGTCAGACTCGCGCACCGAGGGTTCCGGACCACCCCATACAATAGAAACAAGTCCACTTTAAACGGACGGACGGACAACAAAGTGATCCTATAAGGGTTCCGTTTTTCCTTTCGAGGTACGGAACCCTAATAAGTAAAAGCTAAGAATTATTCGATTTATGAAATTTAAAAATTAGCGTATCAGACTTATTTAATATTTAAAACAAGAGTATTTTGGCGTAACAGACACATTTGTGTAAAAGTTCACAGTGCAAAATGGCGTATCGTACAATGAACTGAGAGTTACGACAGAATGTATCAGAGACGTTTCTTATTTGATTGGATACGACAAAAATGCTCAGTAAAATTGAGTATCAACGCAATCGTATCGGTCAAACTTCCGACGGAAGACCAGCGCTGGCCTTCTAGGTTAGCACCATGCTGAGTCGGGGCCTTTTCGTGGACCCTGCTATTTTTACGTTCTGTGTTTTGTTTTTTACACCCATTGTTTTGTCCACGAATAAATGTTTTCTTTCTTTCTTTAATTCTTTCAATATTTTTCATGGTTGTAACGGACATTTTTTTCAAGCTATCGCGACGTTATCTATACCAACCGATAGAGAGAAAAAAACTGAGTATTTGTCCCTTACGCCCTTTGAGCCTACGGTAGTCGATATGTTTATTGTCACACACCCAGAGATGGGCAAAATTTATTCGAATACGAATAACGTTTAAGAATAAATAGGATTATTCGCGAATGACGAATAAATATTTCGAATAATTATTCGCTAATATTTATTCGCGAATAACTTCTTCATTCGCATAATTATTCGTAATGCTTTTCGGAAATAATATCTTGAACGAATATTGTAGGAATGCTTTTTAATGGAATATATCTCAAAAACGTAATATTTTTCTACAGACAGAACAGTGAAAATTGTTAGAAAGAGGTGACCGCTTCATCAAGGGTACCAATTAATATCGCCGTGCAAGGTGAAACGGATATTAATTGTATTTATTTCACCTGTTTTATTTTTTTCTAATTCAGCTTTACCACGGGTGACAAAAAAAAACGGGTCAAGTGCGAGTCAGACTCGCGCACCGAGGTTTCCGGACCACCTCGTGTACAGTTTATAGTGGACTGTTTCTATTGTAATAAAAACAGTCCACTATAAACTGACACTCACTAAGTATGTATTCACATACTTAGTGCGTGTCAGTTTATACTGGACAATAATTTTCAGTGATGTGACTAAAAATTTACGGTTTTCGCAAATTTTTCTTTATCTGTGCTATAAGGCATTACTTCGCACCAAATTTCAAGTTTCTGAGTTCACGGGAAGTACCCTGTAGGTTTTGATTCCCTTGCGGGTTTCGAAAACTTGCGGAAATTTGCGACATAAACTGCTGTATCTTTTGATTGCGTTGTCTTAGAAGTTTGATTTTTTCACAGCACCAAGAGACAGTAAATTTGAGTATTTGATATAAATTTCAGCTTAATTCACTTATTTGTTGCAATATGGGTCTTATCTTATCTTATCTTATCTAAGTGAGGGCCCTTTCGGATGCACTTCGACCCAGTGGGATCTTTTGTGCATTTGCCCTCTCGTTTATATCTGCTCCCAGGCTTGCGCAGTATGGGTCTTACAAGATGATACATATAAATACAGTTCCAGCATAACCCTGTTAGTGCACAGCAACATTAATATAAAACAAATGAATTCTAAAATAATGCATGCAACGCACTATGACGACGACCGCTTTATTAGCCTAGTTGGTACGAAGCAAGAGGCCATGGGTTCGAATCCCGGTAAGGGCATTAATTTGTGTGATGAGCACGAATATTTGTTCCTGAGTCATGGATGTTTTCTATGTATTCAAGTATTTATTTCTCTATATAAGTATCTATATCGTCGTCTAATACCCATAGTACAAGCTTTGCTTAGTATGGGACTAGGTTGATTTTGTGTAAGATTGTCCGCAAATATTTAAAATATTTTAAAATATTTATGCAAACTTTAAATGATTGATACCTCCACGCGTTCCTGAGAAAAAGGGTATTGACAGAATTGACAAAAAACAACCGGCCAAGTGCGGTTTGTTGTATGGGAGCCCCCCTGTAGCCTAGTTGGTTAGAGGGCTGCAGGCTGCACTGAAAGTATCGGAAATCTAATACTTACGAACTTATTTTGACACATATTATACCTTTTTATAATCTCTGAAGTTTCATCATAATAACACACTGGCCACATAGAAAAAAAGAACAATGGTTGGGTTCAATTCTTTTTTCGAGTTGTTGAGTCGCCGCTGAAGATGGAATTGTCTCTTGAAAATTTAAGAGCTATGATTTATTACGACTTTAAAAGTGGATTAACACAAAAACAATGTGAAGACCGGATGGTTGCTGCTTATAGTAATGAAGCCTTTAAAGACGACAATATACAGATGTTATTCAGAATTTCAACGTGGCCGAGTATCCCTCACGGACGACGCGCGTGAAGGTCGACCAAAATCGGTAGTTAAGCAAGAAAACGTCAAAGCCGATTGGTATACAAGTATTTGTTTGCCGAGTGTATTTGCTGAACTAAGGAAAAAAAGCCCTAGTCGCCGCATCATCCTTCATCACGACAATGCCAGCCCTCACACCGCTCGTAAAACAAATGAGTACCTGGAAGGTGAAAAAGTCGAACTACTGGACCATCCTCCATACAGCCCCAACAACTTTTTCACATTCCCTAACATCGAGGATAAGTTGCGTGGTCAGTGGTTTCAGACACCGGCAGAAGCAGTGGAGGCTTTTAAAATGTCCATTTTGTCGACCCTTTTTCAGCGTTCAATAAGTGTTTCAACGACTGGTTTGAACGCATGGAAAAGTGCATAAAATATATACTGCATATTTTATTCTATTCCCGAAACTTTCAGTTTGACCCTAGTAGTACCCTGCCTTACGTAGGTTCAAACTCAAATCCCCTTAAGGGCATTTATTTGTGTGATGAGCACAAATATTTGTTCCTGAGTCATGGATGTTTTCTATGTATTTATTTATTATCTATATAAGTATGTTTATCGTTGTCTAGTACCCATAGTACAAACTTTGCTTAGTTTGGGACTAGATCGATTTGTGTAAGATTGTAAAAGAAAAAAAAAAGAAAAAAATATCTGTTTTTTAGTATTTGTTGTTATAGCGGCAACAGAAATACATCACCTGTGAAAATTTCAACCGTCTAACTATCACGGTTCGTGAGATACAGCCTGGTGACAGTCGGACAGCGGAATCTTAGTAATAGGGCCCCGTTTTACTCTTTGAGTACGGAACCCTAAAAACGATGACGTTATATATGGACAAGCCCACACACATGACATAATGAAACAAACCTGTTAAATGCCCCGTGAAGCGACTCATTTAACTCACGAAAATATTGTTAATTAGTAGAAAAGGGTAATAATACTTGAAAAAAGGTACATTTGTAGTGATCGTGTTAAATTCGTGTACGAGTTGTAACGAACAACCGCATCCTTAAATATTATTCGTGGATTGTTCGAGGATTTATTCGAATGAAATGAGAATCAATCATTCGTCATTCGAAAGTGTAGACAAATAAATTATTCGCGAATAAATTAGTGACGAATAAATGTTTATTCGAATAAAGAATCATTCAAATAATGCCCCTTTCTGCACCCACATAAGTAACATATTTTATTTAAATAATTCTGTACAGAAGACTGAGCGCTTATAAATAGGTAATCGAGATTCTACGACAATTATGTCTCATGCATGCAACAATTTAGTTATTATCGATCTAATGAACACAATATTTCAATAAATCTCCATCCTAGCCGAACCGTGGTGCACGCCACGTTCGTGTTTATAAATGTTTGACAATAATTGACCTACCCATAATAGATGAATGCCGAAACGCATTGACAGCGGTAGCAAAGCCGCGCGGCGCAGCGTGGAGGTAGTACCGGCTGTAATGTTCGATCTAATATGAAAGGGTCCGCACAGAATACCAGCCGGGAAAAAAGCGTTCGGATCCTTTCATATTAGCTTGAACATTACAAGTACCGCCTCCGTGCCGACCCGCGCTGCTTCGCCACCGCTGTCAGTGCGTTTCGGCCTTGAATGCCTGCGACTCGCTACAGCACGGTCAGTAGTTGAGGCACAAAGCAATGACGGCCTTATTCTGCAAGAATTAACGTTCATATTAAAAATTAAGTAAGAAAAAATATGAATTAATTAATAATCGTTGATATTTTTTGTTTGATTTGTTTCTTATAGTACTAATAATATGTTGACAGCATAAATCAAACACTTTACAAGTAGTTATGTATTTTGGTTTTCCAAAAACTACCAATATTTGTGATTTTACAAATCCGCAATGAGAATCTGTTTAATTTTTAATAATTTATCAACACACATAATATACTATGCAGAATACATTTTTAAATTGCAGTTATCTATAATTTCTGGTAAGATAAGCCAGAAAATGTGTAACTTACTGAAATTTCTTTATTAATGATAGTCCCGGTTGATTAATTAGTTTAATTTTGATTTCTTTAACTGGAATGCAAGCGTCATATCATAATAGAGGCACTTTTACAAAGTTACATATTATGCTGCACTTATAAATTCAAAATTTGTTAAAAATGTAGACTTTTGGTTTTTTTACAATGACGCGGAACCCTAAAATGTTTAATTCTTTTTATTTTAACTATAACTAACAATACTTTACATCATAGAAAAAGAAAATTACAGTTATCGAATTATGTCCGGGTTTAGCTAATTTGATTGGTCTAATAGTACAAGCTTTGCTTAGTTTGGGACTAGGTCGATTTGTGTAAGAATGTCCGCAAATATTTATTATAATTTATTTATTTATTTTATTATTATAATTATTAATTTCTTTTAAATTCGTGATTGTAAAACATTGTAATTATTAATTTAGTGTAGATGTTATTTAATATTGATTTAATTGTATAATAATGTCTTATGGGACAATGATACCCGAAATAAATATGTTTATTGCTATCATCTGGAGGCATGTTGCGCTGCTGATCCAACTGTCAAACGAGTTGTACTGAGAAATTGCATTGCATGCAGATCTGTACGTCACCCAATTGAGAATGGATGAAAATTTTAGAAGTGCCTGATTATTTTATTGGTGATAGGAATAACCTTCATTAGCACCAGAAAAAGTTTCAGACTTTTCAGCTGCGTCAATAATTTTTGAAAAATATAAACTGTTTCCTCACTTACGTTTTGGGTTTAGGACGGCGAATGAGACACTTTCCTTGATCCGTCTGAAGTGATATAACATTGTCTGTCACGTTGACTGGTTAATTAGCCAGTACATGTGTTAAATCGATATGATGCCACGTCGTGACAGGGTTATATCACAAAGTATTCCAAACCCAAGACATTTTATGAATTGTGCATTTTATGGGCCTATTTTAAAAGGAAACCCTCGCTACGCTTTTCGACACGCGCATATCATATCAAATTCGGTTTTTCTATTGCAATCAATAAATTCCATTTCCCGAGTGTATCGTTTATCCAAATTATCTTTTCGGCCAAAAGCTAGTATATTAAAAAATCTTGAAGATTTTGATCTTTTGAATACTTATCATCTACCTAGAACTCATTAGGTAACGTTCGTTTTGTTTAAAAAAATGCAGAGACACAGGAAAAGCAAGCTATATCGTGGGGATGTCACCTTTTGACGATTGAAAGTGTTGAAACCAATGGAATCGCGGCCGGGATGCCCGCAGTGGGACAGAGATAAAGCTACAGGTATAGGTAACAAAGCTGTGACCTCTGCCAGTTTGCCCTTGCATAAAAATAGCATTTCTAGGAAGCCAACACCATTTTAGGCTAAAACAGGTAACTAATGTGTGGTTCGATTTCGATAGGGTGAGTTTTAATCCGTATGCAGCATTTTGAACAGGCTAACTGTAAATAAATAAATACATTTGTTTGATTTTAAAAAGTAGATGAGCACAGAGAATTTAATCTATAATAAAGGGTGCTAGTTTTTACACGACTGCCCAACGAAAAGTGGTAAATTTTTTGTACCTCCTATGTATGTTCGTTATGAGATACTTAATTTGCCTGAAAATTGATTATATTTGATTTGATTTTTGATTATGCCAATAAGTGACATCTATTCCAGGGCACTTTGAGATAATTACAAAATAAGACATAATTGTACATATATACGTAATTAAACATAACTTATCAAAAATTTATTAAAGGGAGGGCGGGGTTGCTTATAGATGATATTAAAGCTACTAAATATGAAGATGCGGGTGGCGCAGGGCCGGTCATTTTGGCACTCTTTGGGGGAGACCTATATCCAGCAGTGGACGTCTTTCGGGTGATATGATGATGATGATGATGAAATATGAAGATTACACGTCGGCTTATGATCATCATCATTATCATATCAGCGGAAAGACGTCCACTGCTGGACATAGGCGTCCTCCTGAATAAAAAGGAGTAGATATATGATATGCAGATCCAATGCTACGCGATTTCCAAAAAAACTATGTTTTTTCTAAGAACACGGGCACCTCATGCGCAAAAATATACGACTCATAAGCATTTAGAAGAACTCCTTCGCTAGATCTAGGTCAAATAAATCCGTAAGGAACTGCAAATTGTAGGCGCGTTCAAGGCGATTTAGATAATGTTTTCTATAAACACATGGCACCGGAAAGCACCATTTGGTGGAGTAAACTTTCTGAAGTCATCAGTATTTTTTTATTTTTGTTAAAAAGTTATAATTACTTATCTCAGTATCTGTCATAAATGTATTAGTAGGTATTATGTCACAATTAAATAGAGATTGCGTGTGCATTCGATGCACACACAATCTCATGTTCGTAAAAACACCTACCAAAACGTAAAATGGCACGAATGGAAGTATTTCCACTAGAAAAATACCTACCACGAAAATACTACTTACGTAGTACCTATTCTATGGGTTACATTCAAGTGAAATTTTTAATATTATTTTCACATTTGTTACCTACCTATCTATGTGGTTCTTTCATTAAATTCATACGTTACATTCAAATGCTAAAAAAACCAAAGAAAGTTACGCTACTTACTCAGTTACAGTATGCCAATGCAGCTGTATAAGACCAATTTGTCCCCGTAGTCGTGAGATTAATATCAATGTACACGAAGTATATTAATAAACCAAACAAATCGATGAATTGCAACGGGATTTGTAAACTGCGCATGTCATAGACGCCGTGCAATATGCAACTTCCTTGACCTATCATAATATATATTACGCATCAAACGTAGGTAAGTACTATATAACCGTTAAAATACCACATTAGTCTCACTAACATACTCAAATACGCAGTTGTTTGTATCGCGGTTAGCAACAATACGCCGGCTATGCGATACGAACCGAACTGCGTCGTAGATGCTCATTTGCGCGTCGTAGTAACTCTAACCTTAAAATAAATCCCTTTCACAGCTTTAAAACTACTTCAAACTTATGCATGTAAACAAAAATTAAAACACTTTTAGATTCGAAGCAGGTTTTCTTTCAAGAATCTCATTAGAATGTTGATAAAACTTACGTTATTCCCGGTGGATCGCCGCACCGTGTCCGTTCTGTCTACCGTCCGAGCTCACACTGCGCCGTTCGGTCTGCGCAGAACGCGCGTTCTTTATTTAAAAACAAAACTTTTCGAATGTCACTGGCAGCATTAAAAACTGCAACGCAATAGATTAAAACCTTTTTGGAGTGGTAACCGTTGGGCGAACGGCGGGAGAATGAATGCAGTTGGCAACGTTCACTAATCACTTATGGATGCATATTATGACCGTGAAATTTTGAGTTGCGTAGCGCGTTTTACTTAACTGCGCATATGATGCCGTAGGTCGTTAAAATGATCACAAATGAGGCGCAAATAGGTTACAGACGGTACAATTATTGATTTTAATTAACATACCGATGAGTAAGTAATAACTAATATCGTTGAATTAGACATCAGTTGAAAATTTCGGGCTAATAATAGTCATGGTGGCTTTGTATAATAATACCAAAAGCTAACCCTAACTGACATCCAGCTTTGACCTTCAGTCGGGACCGCTTATTCGATTCTCAAGTGTGTTTTTGTAAATGAAAATACAAATATATCAGATAGCGTTACTGACGATAAATACACATGGTCTGAAAACGTGGATTACCTATTTATATCCATAATCTACCTACAATCAAACGATGACGTCATCAGAACAACATGACGCTGAAACGAATGTTTAATTTCATACCTAAAATAAAAGTGACTTGATGATTGTACCTATATTGTAAGACAATTTTACCTAACATGTCTTGAACTGCGCAGTTAATGCGTTGTTACCATGTGAATTGCATTACTGACTAAATATTTTTTTAGGAAAGTAGCCAATTCTCTAGGACTTCCTAGACAATTGGCTACTTTCCTAAAAAAAAAGTTTTTAACTATAGACAAAATAAAATTTACTTTCGCTCTGGCAGGATTCAAACCTGCGACATTCATTTCATACGCGCCCTATCGCTCTAGCCAACTGAGCTATCAGAACGCTCGGCAAACCTTTCTAGTGCTCTCCTGCAACACCTTAGGGAAGCGTGTAACGACATCTACCTAAAAGACTCGGGCTTCTTAAGGGGCTCCTAACTCCCAATGACCTACGATCTGTAACTGTCCGTTTTTTCGTGTCTTTTATGGCTTATCGTAGTTATCGTCAATAACGTTTATGGCTCGGTCAATAACGAGGTTTACCGAAATAGCATCCCATATTTACTTCAAAACTCACAGTTTTCGAGATATATAAATAAATAAATAAATATTACGGGACAATCTTACACAAATCAACCTAGGCCCACGGTAAGCTCAGTAAGGCTTGTGTTGTGGGTACTAGGCGATGATATATATATATGGCACCAAAATATGGCAATTTTACGGGGTAATTTTTGTAAAATGAGTTAAAAATAAAAATCTCTCGTGTATATATGTAGATTTCATATATAAAAGTGCATAAACAACTGTGCAACGTGTAAACGCGTCCCTTTCTCTCCATAATTATGGTAAGAGATGAGAAAGGGAGTTCACACTGAACCGTTCGTGAACACTGTTCCTGAAAAAATCCTAAATATTTTGAACACCGTGAAAAATTGTAAGTACAATACCTACTCGAATAGCATGTACGTTAATTCGCCTCACTATCATTTCTGGGTGCAAATTCGTGAGTATTCACAACTCGGCTTTTTTTAATACTACAACGATGACAAACAATCATACGCTCTGCCAGGTAAACCGCCACGCCACCATAGCAGATAGTCAGCAGTACGCATGTCGGCTGTCATATTGGCGAAATATGTTTCAATAACATAAGCTATGCTGACGACATGGTCCTGCTGGGGCCGTCGGTCGACTCCATTAAGGATTTACTTAGACTGTGTGAGGGCTACGCCCTACAGCATGGTCTTAAATATAATGTAAATAAAAGCGAAGTGCTCATTTTTAAAGCACGTAAATACAATTTAAACACCTTGCCTAAGATCATGCTGGGGGGCGAGACCCTTAAAATAGTAGACAAGTTTAAGAGTGCTCTTCAAAAAAGCGCTCGCTCAGAATTCGGTATTTTGACACGCGTAGTGCGTTTGTGTGTGTAAATACTACTACCACCCACACAAACGTACCTAACCCCCACATGCACAGCGAGATCGCACCAGCCGCGGGTGCCGTCCCTTTCTAGCTATATGTAAGTGCGATCGGGATAGAACTAACCACGGAGCTTGCCGATGCAAATAGCTGTATAGCGCACCGTTGGAATTCACTCCGTGACCGATATTGATACTTGCACTAAAAAGTGGTAAGTATTACTTCGCTAACATGATGTTCTAGAACATCATGTTAGCGAAGTTAGATAACTTGAATAAAGTAAGTATTTGATTTTTGAGCACAAGTTTTCTATTTGTATTAAAATACTATGATATGACAAAGTATATTTAGTTTCGTTTTTTTAGTATAAAATAAACTAACGAGTTTTAAAGTTGTCAGTAATAAGAATAATGATTTGTTTTACGGATATTAATAGTTTGCATGTTATCTGAGTCTTATTTATATATAATAATGTAATGAAATTATACCAGTCGACCCACTACTAGGAAATTACTGGGTACTGACGTATTCATTTCTTGAAGAATTTTTTTTTGTTATGGACAGTAAAAAAAAACTGCCCTTCATAGAAATTGCTATGTCCGTTTCTTACCAAAGGAACTGAAAATTATAAATTATACAAACACAGCTTTTTATCTAGAATACAATTAATTAATGCGTGATTTTATTCAAAAGCCTAAAACCTCAGATGATAAAAAGGAATAGATATGAAACGGGGGCTTGGCGCGTGTCGGTGCGACATGGCCAAATGGGCATGTCACTGCCCACCGCATGTTAGTCGCAATTTGCCGTGAATCTGAAATGTTTTTCCACGTTTACTCAAAATGCCGAATTGTAGCGTGGTTACATGCAAAAATAGGAATGCATCTAAAACCTACATAAATGGTGGAGTCACGCACCACATGTGAGTATTAGTATTTTCACTTAAGTCAGTAAAAACTAATATTTTAATAAATAAACGCAACGCCGCCTCATTTCTCGGGATCGAACTAACATATCGAACGAAAAAGCATATTTTTGTTCTATGCGTTGTACATTGAATGTTCAATACAGTAAACCACGGCGCAATGTATTAAACCACTATGGATATGGACGATGCTTGAATTTTTTTGTGGTACGGCCGCTGCTTGGCGTCGCAAACTAGAGCGGTGCCAAAGTGCAGTTACAATTTACGCGTAATCGATAAAATAGAAGTACGATATCATACTAGTTATTTTATTTCGACTACTTTCGCTGTTTTATTTTATTTAATTACTTGTTTTGGTTGGGTGCCTATCTTAAAGGTAACTAATAAGATTAAAAGGCACAAAATGTTTACGGTACCTACTAATAAGATTTTCACTAAGTTGCAGTATGAACGGTAAATAGACATATTAAAATTGTATATACAAGTATATAATTTAGTTGCAAATGGCTTCAGAACAACTTAAAATGTGATATTATTACCAATAATTTATTTTAAATGAGTATTTTTTACTTTCATTTGAAATGTGATAATTGAAGAAGAAATCTCGGTTTCTTATTACAGTTTTCCAAAGAATCCGAGTAGGTACTAAAAAAATGAATAGATGCTACTGGCAGAGGTCCTAACTGGTTTCCTGTACAGAGAAGAGTTAATGTGTTCGTAACATTTTCAAGAAAAATGTTTCCAACCACTTAATAAGAGCCGTACACTTTTCGAATATTTGACACCTCGCTTGCTTGAAACCTAGGTGTAAAATGTATGGTAACACATCTCCGCACATCTTTGGTGGATACTCGCCCTTAGCCTTAAATCTCGTAATATGAGTAATGGACATATTATTTCGCGCCAAAATGCGATACGGATCGGCCTGGTACCTACAGGTCAAAAATATCGATGTGACCAGAGTTTTAAATGTATGTGAACACGAACTTATAAAAAGCCGTTTATGTTACTCTGTAGGTATTCGTCAATATTTTTTACTTTTGCGATTTATGGTAAGTTAACAACCCGTGTTATTTAAACTTGTAGCTAAAAGTTTAAATACCACCACATAAACTTACCATGTTGTTGAAGTTGTTACCTATCAATATCATAACATAATATTAATTTTAATATCAATGTCGATAAAACATAATTTTAACGTTTGTCGCCCCCCTAGTGTAGTGCGTTTAAGCCAATCACAGCCCTTGTTTGCATGTTGCCGTAGACTCACTGGCAACGCCCGAGTCTTTGTTTTTACACGGTTCAATGTGTGTGCCTGTGGGCGCTGAGGTGGGAGAAAACTGGGGACATCGGTTTTGGTTGGAATTAAGCAGTACGGCACTTCTCCCTTTTTGTATGTTCTGAGCCTAAAACCTATGTCACTTATTAGGATTCCGTACTCAAAGAGTAAAACGGGACCCTATTACTAAGACTCCGCTGTCCGTCTGTCTGTCTGAATGCCTGTCTGTCCTTCTGTCACCAGGCTGTATCTCATGAACCGTGAAAGATAGAGATTTTCACAGATGATGTATTTCTGTTGTCGCTATTTATAACAAAAAATACTAAAAAACAGAATACATCTTTTTATTTTTATTTTAGTTTTTATTTGTTTCTTTTTCTTTTACAATCTTACACAAATCGACTTTGCCCCAAACTAAGCAAAGCTTGTACTATGGGTACTAGACGACGATAAACATACTTATATAGATAAATAAATACTTAAATACATAGAAAACATCCATGACTCAGGAACAAATATTTATGGTCATCACACAAATAAATGCCCTTACCGGGATTCGAACCCGGGACCTCCAGCTTCGTAGGCAGAGTCACTACCAAGTTACTAACTAGGCTACAGGGGGCTCCTATACAACAAACGTGATTTTAGATATAGATATTTTGCCGTTTTTAGATATAGATAATGGTACGGTACCCTTCGTGCGCGAGTCCGACTCGCACTTGGCCGGTTTTTTTAACATTTATTTCGAAATAAAGAGTGATACTCGGAAATGTCGAAGGGAAGGTCAATCGTCGAATCCGACTCGGCTGGGCAGCATTCGGGAAGCTACGGCACATCTTTTCGTCCAAAATTCCGCAGTGTCTCAAGACGAGAGTCTTTGACCAGTGTGTGTTGCCAGTGATGACATATGGCACGGAAACGTGATCGCTTACTATAGGCCTCATAAGAAGGCTCAAAGTCACTCAAAGGGCAATGGAGAGGGCTATGCTGGGAGTTTCCCTGCGCGATCGCATCAGAAATGAGGCTATCCGCAGCAGAACCAAGGGAACCGATATATCCCTCCGAATTGCTAAACTTAAGTGGCAGTGGGCGGGACACATTGCACGTAGAACCGATGGCCGTTGGGGCGGAAAGGTTCTGGAGTGGCAACCACGTACCGGAAGGCGCAGCGTGGGTAGGCCCCCCGCAAGGTGGACTGATGACCTGGTAAAGGTCGCGGGAGTCCGCTGGATGCGGGTGGCGCAGGAACGGCCATTGTGGCACTCTTTGGGGGATGCCTATGTCCAGCAGTGGACGTCTTTCGGCTGATATGATGATGATGATGATGATGACTCGGAAATGTAATAAAACCACGTAAAAATCTCCCTTTCCAGTGTAAACCCCCGGTGTGTGTTATTATTATATATAAACGAAAATAATAACTAAATGCAAGGTAGGATCGTGCTGTACTTAACAAACGCCATATAAGCTTGTTTTTTAAAATGTTTTTTATTCATCTTGTTATTTTCAATAACCCTGCATATTATGTCGCTGGTTCGTGGGTACTTGTACAGACAAATCACACAAACCCAAACAAGATAGGTCTATCTATTTTAGTTTAGGAGTTCCCATGACCAACTTCCATCATCAGATCCTGGAAATCATCCATCACCAAAGTGTTTACCAAGACAAAACAGATGAGCCCAAACTAGATGGGTTTATCTAGTTTAGTTTAGGAGTTCCATGACCACCTTCCAGCTCCATTATCAGACTCTGGAAATCATCCAGCACCAAAGTCTTGCCGTGCCATGACCAAATTAATGAGCCCAAATTCGATGGCTTTATCTTGTTGAGTTTAGGAGTTGCTATGGCCACCTTCCGACTCCATCATCAGACCAGCTCTATGATATTATGGCATTGTCACCGAAGATACGCAATTGTACCTAATTTGAAGATTTCGCCCAAACTAACATACATACATACATACTAACTAATCATAATGGCCGTTGGGGCGGGGAGGTTCTCGAGAGGCGACTACGTACCGGAAACTGCAGCGGACCCTCCACAAGGTGGACTGATAGTAACAAGTAAATAAATTAAATCTATCAAGTATCACGATCACTCGTACAATAATAATTGACTATAGAACGCGTAGTTTAGACAAAAGGATCCAACCCACAAGATATCACCATTTAAATGTATGACTTTTGTTTTAGGTAGAAGGTTCAATTTTAAATGTTACATATCCTGTGGGTTTGAGCCTTTTCGCTACACTACGTCATATCTGATAGCTATGCAATTCATAACTTGTCTCGATTTGCCTCACGAATGTATCCTCAGTATAGTTTGACCCCGAGGTTTGTAACAACTATGCCTAGTCGGAGATCAAAATAATATTATTTTATCTGAAGAGTGGCCGGTTAGCTTCGTGAATAGCCACAAATAAACAGAGTACACGTCTGTCTCGGAGGGCTATTCAGCCGGTACTGAGATATATTCCCGCGCAACGGTAAATTTATACTAGTTTTGAATAATTATTTATAAATATAAATGTTGACTAAATTTATATTTTTTGGACTGGATCTTGTTGGAACAAGCATGAACTTTAATGTTGTGTAAGATTCAATACACAAATAATTCAACAATAATGAGAAAATCCTCGAGTTTTCAGTAAGATTTTGTTGACAAATATGGTGTAATTGAGAACAGTTTACATATATATACGTGCAGAATAAGGAAAATTCGAGGCGGCTAGTAGCAATGGCAACATATTACGCTAGTGAAAATAGAATAAAACAAGTAGGTTCTCATATAACATCATGGAATATTAGGGGCTCAAACTTATGACTCTGCGCTCTCTTCAGAAAACTACTGTCGGTAATCGGGTATTTTCGGTTAAAGTATTCAGTTCTTCGTAAATTGGAGGCGGCTAGGACCAATATGAGGAGTTTACCTATGCAAATAAGTAATCGGGATCTAAAAAAAGCTCTCCGTTTCTTAGAATTACAACGTCAAAAATCCGTCATTCTCGCTTATTCCTGACCAAAAAACGAGCGCCCTCTTAAGTATCTAGGCCATATGCTCACTGCGGACCTAAATGACGACCTAGATATGGAGGGAGAGCAGAGCGTTGGCAGTACGAGGCAATATGCTCGCCCGCAGGTTTGCACGCTGTAACAAACAAGTCAAGTTGACCCTTTTTAAAGCTTATTGTCAAACATTTTACACGTGTAGCCTGTGGGCGAGATTTACTCAGAGGGCCTATAACATCCTGCGTGTTCAGTACAATAACATCCACAGAATGCTGTTGAAGCTGCCGAAGCACTGCAGTGCATCAGGCATGTTTGCCGAAGCCCAAGCGGACGACTTTTTTGCCATTCGGCGGAAAAGAATAGCGCCACTGCTAAAACGGATGCGCGGTAGCAGCAACAGTGTGCTGAGGGTGTTGGCAGAGCGCCTCGACTGCTCACCAAATATTGGGTTGAAGTGGTCATTGGTAGGGCCAAGTAGGGAATAAAATATTCACTACTTGGTCCTACCTTTCTGCCATAGGTAACCAAAGAAGTACCTAAATGTAAAAGTAATTAAAATTTTATTTAAACTAAACTTAATCGTGTAATACTAATATAGTCTTGTAAGCCCCGTTTTGTTACTAACACTATTATGGATCTCGGTCTGAATTAAACAATTTTTATTTTTTATTTTATTTTTATTATTATAGCGTACGGACGCTTGTGACTATAGAAGAGTCATTTCATTTTAGTTCCCGACCCTTTTTTGGCTTGGGGACTCGTCTTGTTAACAACTATTACAACAACTAGAGACAAATGGTCCCTCACTATCAGGCAAAAATCGTGTCTTTATTAATCATGTTATTAAACTTCAAATTAAAGGGAAAATTGAAAAATTTAGGTTCCGAGCCGGATTCGATCCGGCGACCACAGGAATACATGGCCCGTCGCTACTAACCAACTGCGCTATCGGAACAATCTGTCTCAGCTCCTAAATCTTTCAATCAGTTCCTTCTCACAACACCTTAGGGAGGCGTGTGGCGACGTCTACCTAGAAGACATATGCCTAAACCTAAATTTTTCAATTTTTCCTTTAATTTGAAGTTTATAAAATATCGTTAGCAGCGTAACTGCGTTATACAAAAAAGTAATCATATCTTCCCTTTAATATAAGCATGACACCAAATTGGAACCTGGTTTCCCGCGATATCAGGCCTAGCTTAGTGCGGAAACCCCTGGCATTTTTTGCATTGTAAAATTCTTATGCACTTTACCAGCGTTTGTTTTTTTGAACTATATTTTAATTCTGTGTGCAATAAAGTTTATTTTTATCTTTTTTTTTATCTTTAATGTCAACAGTTAATAGTGCGCTCATATTATATTTATTATAATTAAATTTTTACTTTCTGAAAATTGGAAATTGTCCCGGGGCGCTCTCCCTGATGGCCAGGCCTGTAAAGCGGGCTAGTCGCGAGGGTCAAAGTAGCATGCGTAAGCCAACCTTTGACCCTCCTTGTAAGCGAAATGGCTGGACAATTCTGCCCTGGAGTCCCACACACCCGTCCGGTCCCCCTCCGACCTGGCGGACGGTGCATCAACGCATTCCCCCAACGTAAAAAAAATAAAGTTGGTGCCAGCCCAACGGATAATGTCTGTATAATTTGTAATCATGTGCTTGATTGTCTAATAAATTATTCTTATTCTTAATACCCACACGCATCCTCGGGAGCTCCGGCGACCTTAATCACCACCTACTCAACACCACATACCTACTGGGCAAGTAGTGGTATTGTATGGTCGCAGTTTTCTGTTCATATAAAATGTTGCTGAATAGCTGCGGTCTTCTGCAAGGTGTACTTTCCTAGTTGGACTCCCAAATAGGAGCGAGATGACATTACGCCTTCTCTCTAAAATGGCAATGTCGTGTAACCCGTAAATCAGATTTGCGGTGCAAAGCAAGTGGGAAACGCACTGACAGCGGTGGCGGACTGGCGGAGCGGTGCGGCGCGGAGGCGGTACCGTAATGTTCGAGCTAATACGAAAGGGTCCGCACACAGCGGCGCGGCGCGGCGCGGTATTCTGTGCGAATATTTTCGTATTAGCTCAAACATTACAATTTTACAACCGGTACCGCCTCCGCACCGCGCCGCGCCGCTCCGCCACCGCTGTCAGTGCGTTTCGACCTGAAAAGACAAGCGATCATCAAAAAAGCAGAGACCAAGAATAGCATATTGGCGGACAATCAAAAATAAAATAAAGTGGAGAAGATCGAAGGAGGTCTATACCAAGATCGTGGAAAAAAGGCTTGAAAAATATATTGATGATGGTTTTACAGGAGGTGGTCTGGCACCCTAAGAAGAAGTGCCTGTACCAAATCTTGGGATTAGGTCCCAAGCGGACCCCGGGCTCCTTTAGGGCACAACCGGGATAACGCTAATAGGACGTTGATGACTTCAGAAAGAATATTGTGAGATAAGATATGTGTTGCAACACTTTTACCCTGAGAACTTTACGGTTTTGCTCTATGAAAACACAACAATACGAGTATTTTTACACCAAAAAATAGGTTGGGTAATTTGACTAAATATTCATTAATAATCCACCTAAATTTTAGACCGCAACGGTAAAAAATAATGAAAAGTAATCTTTATAAATTCCGTAAAAATCAGGCGAAAATGGTATAAACTTTCTTTACTTTATAATTGACTAAGTACGTCTAGGTATATATGTTCTTTGGGATACGCACATAATCCACTTATTTTTGTTAATGAATAAACCTTTCTATAGGCCACATGAAATTCAATATTATCTCAAGGTCGTAAATATTTAATTAAAATGCTGTTATTTCCTGATGCATATATTTTTGGATTCAGGTAGTAAGTCTCCAAATTTGTGTACTCAAACATGTTTTAATTATAAAAATACTTATAGCATTTTTTGCTTGCGGGTTAATTTTTTTTCCTAATTTCCGGTCCATAGAATTATTGATTTCAATAGTAAAAGTTTTTTCAAATAACATATAAACGCCGCATACAAATAATTAGCCCGATATTGAATTGTTTCCAAAAAAACCGTAATTTTCTCAGGGTATTTAGAAAGTGTATGTAATTCTAATAGTGTTGCACTAAATATTTTTTATCACATATGAACATTAGCTGATACGTGGAGGACCGCCAGTGATACGTCGTTGCTCGTGAGCCGTAATATTTTCGCGCCATATAGCGAATATATTTAGAAGAGAGAAATCGTTTATATCGTAGCTCCATACAAACCGTCACCTCCATTTCATCCCCTTAAGGGTTGATTTCCGAGATAAAAACTATCCTATGTCATTCCCTGGGACTCAAACTATCTCTATACCAAATTTCATCTATAAATGGGTTCCATCCAAATTTTCACCCCCCATTTCACACCCTTAAGGGATGATTTTCGGTATGAAATCTATCCTATGTCCTTCCCGGGACTCAAACTATCTCTACCTACTTATACCAAATTTCGTCTCTTAATTCTAATAATTTCCCCCATTCAAACTTTGCACCCCTATTTAACCCGCTTAGGGGTGGGATTTCCCAAAACCCTAAAATTAATTTTCGTGTATTGTAATAAGGAGTCCATACACAAAGTTTCAAGTATCTCACTTGCGAGTGAGTCAGTCAGGACTTTTACGTTTATACCACGTGCTCCTGAGGAACCCGCATAACTTTACCAGCGGTATACCTGACCATATTTGAAGTTAAAAATGTCGTATAATGTTTGCTGGATTCATATTTGCGTTTTAGTTTTAATAAATTGTACTGAAATCTTCAGTATTTATTTATTATGCATGAAAACATAAAAAAAGTAAAAATCGTATTTCGACCTGGGTTCATATAACATTGTTTGCTTCTTACGACCTCAGGAATACGCTGTTAAAATTATTCGGTTTCCTCATGGAACACCGTGTATAATATAGATTGTTAAGAGGTAGGGCACAGCGGAATGTCATCCCGCTTATATTTCGGATGTCTATCTTCTGTCCGAAATAAATTATATTTGGAGGAGCCCAACTGGGAAAGTACCTACCTCCACCTTACCAGAGCCATAATAACGCCACTAAGTATTGGTCCTTAGGTATGTGGTGTTGTGTTCCTGGTGGTGAGTAAGTTCGCCCGCGCTTGCGAGGCTGTGTTGTGTTGAAAGCGAGGGACCCGCGTTCTTCTCCAGCTGATCAACACAACGAATCCTCAAATCAATAAAGGGTCGGAACTTTCTAGAATCGAAAAATAATATCATGCGTAGAACCACGGGTCGACCGACCCCCATGCGAGACTCATGCGTCATGCGTCACGGCACATGTATACACATGAATTAGCACTGTAGACCAATCAAATTAGCTAAACCCGGACATAATTCGATAACTGTAATTTTCTTTTTCTATGATGTAAAGTATTGTTAGTTATAGTTAAAATAAAAATAATTAAACATTTTAGGGTTCCGCGTCATTGTAAAAAAACCAAAAATCTAAATTTTTAACAAATTCTGATTTCATAAGTGCAGCATAATATGTAACTTTGTAAAAGTGCCTCTATTATGATATGACGCTTGCATTCCAGTTAAAGAAATCAAAATTAATCTAATTAATCAACCGGAACTATCAATAATAAAGAAAGTTCAGTGAGTTACACATTTCCTGGATTATCTTACCAGAAATTATAGATAACTGCAATTTAACAAATTATTCTGAATAGTATATTATGTGTGTTGATAAATTATTAAAAATTAAACAGATTCTCTTTGCGGATTTCTAAAATCACAAATATTGTTAGTTTTTGGAAAACCAAAATACATAACTACTTGGAAAGTATTTGATTTATGCTGTCAACATATTATTAGTACTATAAGAAACAAACTAAACAAAAAATATCCACGATTATTAATTAATTCATATTTTTTCGTACTAAAGTTTTAATATGAACCTTATCTCTTGCAGAATAAGGCTGTCATTGCTTTACGTCTCAACTACCGACCGTGCTGTCGCGAGTCGCAGGCATTCAAGGCCGAAACGCACTGACAGCGGTGGCGAAGCGGCGCGGGGTGGCGCGGAGGCGGTACTTGTAATGTTCGAGCTAATATGAAAGGATCCGAACGCTTTTTCCCGGCTTTATTAGATCGAACATTACAACCGGTACCACCTCTACACTGCGCCGCGCCACCGCTTCGCCACCGCTGTCAATGCGTTTCAGCCTTCATTTATTATGGATAGGTCAATGATTGTCAAACATTTATAAAGACGAACGTGGCGTTTACCACGGTTCGGCTATGGTGGAGATTTATTGAAATATTGTGTTCATTAGATCGATAATAACTAAATTGTTCAGCATGAGACATAATTGTCGTGGAATGTCGATTACCTATTTATAAGCGCTCAGTCTTCTGTATAGAATTATTTAAATAAAATATGTTACTTGTGTGGGTGCAGAAAGGGGCATTGTTGGAATAATTCTTATTCGAATAATTATTCGAATAAACATTTATTCGTCTACACTTTCGAAAGACGAATGATTTATTCTCATTTCATTCCAATAAATCCACGAATAATATTTAAGGATGCGGTTGCTCGTTGTAACACATACACGAATTAAACATGATCACTACAAGTGTACCTATTTTCAAGTATTAATACCCTTTTCTACTAATTAACAATATTTTTGTGAGTTAAATGTGTCGCTTCATGGGGCATTTAACAGGTTTGTTTCAATATTTCATGTGTGTGGGCTTGTCCATATATTACGTCATCGTTTTTAGGGTTCCGTACTCAAAGAGTAAAACGGGACCCTATTACTAAGATTCCGCTGTCCGTCAGTCTGTCTGTCTGTCTGTCCGTCTGTCACCAGGCTGTATCTCACGAACCGTGATAGGTAGACAGTTGAAATTTTCACAGGTGATGTATTTCTGTTGCCGCTATAACAACAAATACTAAAAAACTGATTTTTTTTTTCTTTTTTTTTCTTATACAATCTTACAAAAACCGATCTAGTCCCAAACTAAGCAAACTACTATGGGTACTAGACGACGACAAACATACTTATATAGATAAATAAATACATAAATACATAGAAAACATCCATGACTCAGGAGCACATATTTGAGCTCATCACACAAATAAATGCCCTTACCGGGATTCGAACCCGGGACCTCCGGCTACGCAGGCAGGGTCACTACGAGGGTCAAACTGAAAGTTTCGGGAATATAAAAAAATATGCAGTTACATTGGTTTAAGTATTTTTATTGTTTTTCAAAGTATTCTCTTTTATATTGTATGCACTTTTCCATGCGTTCAAACCAGTCGTTAAACATTTTAAAAGCCTCCACTGCTTCTGCCGGCCGCCGAAACACCGCGCCCACCACGCAACTTATCCTTGATTTTGGGGAATGTGAAAAAGTCGTTGGGACTTAGGTCAGAGCTGTATGGAGGATGGTCCACTTGTTCGACTTTTTCACCTTCCAGGTACTTATTTGTTTTACGAGCGGTGTGAGGGCTGGCATTGTCGTGGTGAACGATTATGCGGCGACTAGGCCTTTTTTCCTAAGTTCAGCAAAGACAATCGGCAAACAAATACTTGTATACCAATCGGCTTTGACCGTTCTACGATCTTCAAGTGGAATAGTAGCCACGTGACCCGATTTGGATACAAACATAGCCACCATTTTCTTGGCCTTGCTGCGAGAGCGAATAACTTTTGTTGGCTTGAAGCTCGTCTTCGTTAACCCATACTCGAGATTGGTTTTTAGTTTCAGGCTCATATGCGTATATCTACGACTCGTCACCTGATACGACACTAAAAACTGCATTTGAGCTTCCTCCGTTGAATTTATTCAACGTTTTCTGCTCGTCAGACAATAAGTGCGGGATCCAACGGGAAAACAACTTTCGCACGCCTAATTCTTCCTGTAAAATAATTTGTATCTGACTCATTCCAATCCGCAAAGACTCCTGAATTTCCCGATATGTCACATGCCTGTCTTTTTTTATCAGCTGACTCACAAGGTGGACGTTTTCTTGCGTAACTGCCGATTTTGGTCGACCTTCACGCGCGTCGTCCGTGAGGGATACTCGGCCACGTTGAAATTCTGAATACCACCTGTATATTGTCGTCTTTGAAGGTGTTTCATTACTAAAAGCAGCAATCATCCGGTCTCCACATTGTTTTTGTGTTAATCCACTTTGAAAGTCGTAATATTTTTTTACGGGACAATTCCATCTTCAGCGGCGACTCAACAACTCGAAAAAACAATTGAAACTGAACCATTGTTTTTTTAGGGTTCCGTACTCAAGGAGTAAAACGGGACACTATTACTAAGACTCCGCTGTCCGTCTGTCTGTCTGTCTGTCAGTCTGTCTGTCAGTCTGTCTGTCTGTCTGTCTGTCACCAGGCTGTGTCTCAACAACAGTGATAGTTTGACAGCTGAAATTTTCACAGATGATGTATTTCTGTTGCCGCTATAACAACAAATACTAAAAACCAGTTTTTTTTTTTCTTTTACAATCTTACACAAATCGGCTTAGTCCCAAACTAAGCAAAGCTTGTATTATGGGTACTAGACGAACGATAAACATACTTATATAGATAAATAAATACTTAAATACACAGAAAACATCCATGACTCAGGACTTGGCCGGTTGTTTTTTGTCAATTCTTGACCCCCCCTCCTATCATCATCCTGTTAATTCCTAAATGGACACTACCCGCCTCATAAAATGACTACCGTCATCCAATAGACACCCCCCCCCCCCCCAGTTTTGAAATGACGTAATTTATGGAAAGCCACTGTCTGTAATTGGATCAATGTATGTTATTAGAGCGGGCGATTACGCATGTAAGATTGTTCAACTATATACCTGTAATTGTATATTGTATGTACTTAATCATGTTATATTCTGATCTGTGTGTTTTTAGGGTTCCGTGCCTCGAAATGGAAAAACGGAACCCTTATAGGATCACTTTGTTGTCCGTCCGTCCGTCTGTTAATACCCTTTTTCTCAGGAACGCGTGGAGGTATCAATCATTTAAAGTTTGAATTCCTGTGCATAGTGTGTGCATGCATTATTTTAGAATTATTATTTTTTATATTAATGTTGCTGTGCCCTAACAGGGTTATGCTGGAACTGTATTTATATGTAACATCTTGTAAGACTCATACTGCAACAAATAAATGAATTAAGCTGAAATTTATATCAAATACTCAGGTTTACTGTCTCTTGGAGCTGTGAAAAAATCAAACTTCTAAGCCAACACAATCAAAAGATGCAGCCGTTTATGCCGCAAATTTCCGCAAGTTTTCGAAACCCGCAAGGGAATCAAAACCTACTTCCCGTTAACTCAGAAACTTGAAATTTAGAAACTAGGTATCACTGTTCTGTCTGTAGGAAATTATTACGTTTTTGAGATATATTCCATTAAAAAGCATTCCTATAATATTCGTTCAAAATATTATTCCCGAAAAGCATTACGAATGATTATGCGAATGAAGAAGTTATTCGCGAATAAATATTGGCGAATAATTATTCGAAATATTTATTCGTCATTCGCGAATAATCCTATTTATTCTTAAACGTTATTCGTATTCGAATAAATTTATCCCATCTCTGGGTGGATAAGCATATCTTCTCTTTTTTTTTTGGCGTTCTGGCCAACTGTGTCGGCTCAATTTTGCCAATAAGGATATCGACTACCGTAGGCTCAAAGGGCGTAAGGGACGAAATGCCCATGCCCATATCCCGTGAACTCTGAATCTTGAAATTTGGTACGAAGTATTTATAGCACAAATAAAGGAAAAATTGTGAAAACCGTAAATTTTTAGTTACATCACTGAACATTTGATGTCCAGTATAAACTGACACGCACTAAGTATGTAAATACATACTTAGTGAGTGTCAGTTTATAGTGGACCTGTTTCTATTGTACGGGGTGGTCCGGAACCCTCGGTGTGCGAGTCTGACTCGCACTTGACCGGTTTTTTTTTTATGCTAACGACGATCATGGCATCATCTCTTTCATTTACTTAACAGTTAAGAGTTTACTTATGTTTTCGATGATAAAAGCAAATCAATCGTTCCTTACGCCCTTTGGACCAGAGTTTTCAAAGGGCGTAAGGGACAAACTGTGATTTTTCATTTGAGCTAAAAATCCTACAATTAGGATATTCCGTTATATTTGTTTTATTTGTACACGGCGCGGTCGGTGCAAAACACGTAATTGAAATAAACTCGTTAAGACGGGTTCGCCGTGCGCTCGCCCGCTGGCGCCCCACTCTCTCCCCGCCTCGCACCCACCGCATGCATCTGTCTCCACGACAAGGTCGCGAGTATTTTCAATTAAATGTTCAATTTCTTAAGCGTGAAATTAACATGCTTAATTTTGATGAAAACATGATTATCGTACACAGAAGGCTATTAGTAAACAAAAAATTCATAGTTACTATTTATAATTACTGAGAAATACATCATTATTAAAACGTTAAAAATAAATGTTTAATTATTGTCTTAAATGTCTAAAAAGACGCAATATACCTTAAACAGATAAAAACATCATAGTTACCATTTTGGCTTGTCTAGATAATGAGATCAGAGGAAAACTGTGAAAAAAAACGTATATGCGAATTTGATATCAGTTTAATTTTGCTATTAAGTGATCGAATTTGAATGCACCTCAAAGTTATACTAACAAGGTACTTGGTTACCTTTTTTACTTTTAGGAAAAGGTTAGGTAGTGTACGTTAACTCGTGTTTTTTTTAACTACGGTTACGATCGCGGATTTTTTACTTAATATATTTCATTAATATTTGATACTGAATAGTAAAATCCGATAAAACAATAAAAACAACGAGTTTACGAATTATGTCCAGGGTAAGCTAATTTGATTGGTCTACTGCACCCGAGACTGCGAGCGTATCAGTTGTGAGTTGCCATAAAAACACACAGATATAGATAATGTGTATTGTGTACATACTCGTACAAAGTAAAGTGTTTACGCGAGTTCTTATCCTTATCGGCGAGTAACGTCTAGACTAGAGCTGTGGCGCTATTCATAACTGCAGTATTCAACGTTTCTGACTGACCTGCTATTTCGCATAGTTGTTATTAATATCGGGAGCAGAATATACTGGGGATTAGCTCGTGAATAGTCAACACAAATTGAAATAATCAATTGGGACTTGAATAATAAAACATAAAAACTATTACATCCCAACGCGGAGCTCAGTCTTCCGCTTCGCGTATCTCGCCGCTCACCTTCGGGCATTTTTTTCGTTGGGAGAATGCCTTGAGGCACCGATCGCCTGGTCGAGGGGAGACAACACGCCCGGGCGGGTGTGTAGGACTCCCGCCTTCGGCCCTACAGCTTGGTACTTGTTTCAGCTAAATCCACCGCTCACAATTAGGACAAACAACGGCTGAGCGTTGAGATGAGGTTGAACAAGTCGAGAATAGCACTGCACTCCGGGAGGGCTTTGCGACACTTAAATTCTTATCATTATCGGAGTAACGTCTAGAGTTGTTATTTGTTGTGGTGAATCTGATAAGCACCTGCGGAGTTTTGTACCGAAACAACAAACAGTTCCATGTGAAGTTTGACATGTTACCAAAATAAGTATCAAAATTCTATCTCTGCGGAGTTTTGTACCGAAACAGCAAACTGTTCCAGGTGAAGTTTGACATGTTGCCGAAATAAGTATCAAAATTCTATCTCTGCGGAGTTTTGTACCGAAACAGCAAACAGAGCTATAATCACGAACTTCGAATCTCGAACTTCGTATATCTCCGTCTCTATCGCACTTATTGTTTTTTGTACTCGAGCGACAGAGACGGAGATATACGAAGTTCGAGATTCGAAGTTCGTGGTAGCGCCGCTGTTCCATGTGAAGTTTGACATGTTGCCGAAATAAGTATCAAAATTCTATCTCTGCGGAGTTTTGTACCGAAACAGCAAACTGTTCCATGTGAAGTTTGACATGTTTCCGAAATAAGTATCAAAATTATATAGTGTACAGTCGAGGTCAAAGAGATGTAAGTACACATTTTTCGTGTAGACATGTCTTTGACGTTGACTGTACCAAAAAAGAAGTGGGTTGTGTTGGAGATACAACCGCTAATAAAGTTTCAGTGGATACTTCTTTGTTGGCTATGGAACCCTAATATATCTGAATTAATTCACTAACATCTGTATAAGTACAGATAAATCGGCATATATGGCAACATTGACTGACGTAGCTCATTTGACTCGCGATACATTGAAAATGGCGGTCATGTCAGCATTATTTTCATGTCCGCCACATAAGCTAAATAACATTTTGTCATTAAGGTGGTTCGATTGCCATACAAAGCGTTATTTGACAATCGCAGCCTAACAGCGTGATATTTTAAGACACTTATGTAACAAACTTTCATAAATTGGCTTCCTATTTGCGCCAAATTCCTCTTTTCGTAGAATAAACTTGTATAAACTACATTAATTTGAGAAAAATCGTTTTCCCAAAATATCACGTCCCAAACCAATTTCTCAAATTAATCTAGTTTATACAAGTTTATTCTAGGAAAGGGGGAATTTGGCGCAAATGGGAAGCCAATTGGTGAAAGTTTGTTACATAAGTTTCTTAAAATATCACGCCGTTAGCCTACGAATGTCAAATAACGTTTTGTATGGCAATCGAACCACCTTAACAATAACAACTAATGGCAAATAATGAAGGATTAAAACATGTAACAAACAATTATTTCAAATCAGATTAGGCTTCTCTACAAAAAGTTATTCCGGAAGTCACGTGATACATTTTGAACTGTACCCTTATACAAGAACGCGAGCAAAGAAGTATCCACCAAGAAGCAAAGAAGTATTCCAGAAGTATTCAAAACCTCACAATTAGTTACAAAGGTAAGTCAGAAAGCACGTATTTTATTCAATTAATATCTAATTTTAAATTTTAAATCAAACCAAATAATATTCTTAGTATGTACATTTCTGAATTTTTCTCCGTCTACATTCCTGCCATTTATGCATGTTGGTTTAGGTAAATGACTAACAGTCGCTAAAACGTGGTTTAAAATTAAACAAGTATTTTATTAAGGCTGCATCCTCACGTCGCGCGTCGTTCCCCTAAAAAGTACTGCGTCATCGAATTAACAGGTGATGACGTCATACGATGAATCATACATAATGTTTGATTGCATACATAATGTTAGTAGCTTCGCTATGTAGGTACCTCCCCAAAATAAATATATTTTTAAACAGTACTTAGTTAATGCACCTCTCTAATATAGTTTGATTTATTTGTAGCATTATAAGCCAGCAATATATTATAGCGAAGATCATCCATAGAGACGTAATATGACGCAGTGTATGACGCCTACGTAAAGCACTGAATGGACTTTTACAACGGCCAATTACAAGAGCATATAATACTAGAGAGAGGACAAGCCGCCGGCGGCCGCCTCGCAGTTGTCAGCTCAATGGGCATACTCTGCCATACTGTGCACGCGTGCTGATCGCAGAGAATATTACGTTTCTTCCCAAAATGCCTGATATGATACGCGTGTATTGTCCAATAAGAGCGTAGGTATACAAGTGTGTGTGTTTTAGATGTGTGCGTGCTTTGTCTTGTCAATTACTTGGGCTTTGTGTGGGTTAATGTACCTACTTGCGACAGGCGTACTCAATACAAATCGGCCGGCATGTGCGATCTCCTTATATTCATACATCTGTAGATGGTACCTATAGTTATAGTTACCTATGTCCGAAACTAACTATTATGGCTCAGTGATCCAAAAAGGGTCTCGTCTTCCGAAACGAGAGCACGCTACTTGTCCCGATCCTGCGCCACTTCCCCAGCTTTCAGCTTGAAGATGACGCAGATCCGCCTGCACGCTATCCCCCAAGCGGTACCTGGGCCGCCCTACTTGCGAAACCGTATAAGAGTAAATCCTAGTAGAGTATATTCGTCGCCACTAGCAGACCCAAGGTAGCTCAGTTGGTTTAGAGCGATGGACGGATTCCAGCCAGAGGTCGCGGGTTCAAATCCCGCTCGCGGCGAATCGTTTTTAAATTTTCCACTTTGTTCGAAATTAGGTAAGAGCAAATCCTGCCAAAAAAACTACCTCACAATCAGCAGGTCGATCACGTAACGCACTTTAGGTAAATCTAAATGTCAAGTTTTATATGGAAAAAATACAGTTGGATTGTCCTAACGCGCGTTCGAAACGTTACGTGATACCCCTCTGAGCACCAATTCGGTTTGCGTTCGTTTGACAGAATTTACTCTTATGTATATAACTAACATTAAACATACGACGAAGTGGAGTGCGGACCCCACGTCGCGGTTGCCCTAAAAAGTACTGCGTCATCAAATAAACGGATGATGACGTCATGCTTATGAATCTTAATATTTGACTGCATTAAGTATTTACTTAGTTATTGTGGATCATAATCATAAACCAAAGTTTATTAAAAAAAGTTAGTAAATGTACCGACTAGTATATGATTATTTATGTGTAGGTATATGTAACAATCGCAATGCAGAAAAAAGCTGCTTTTACACAAGTTTCCAAAAAAAGTACTACAAAACGTCGCAGCTTGGCCGATGTGCATGGCAACATTACTCTCTACACTATACTCTTATACAAAGCTCAGAGCTTTGTAAACGTCGTGTAAAAAAATTGCAACCCTGCCCAAAAAGTAGTCAACAGTATTCATTACTTCGCAGGACAAAGAACGTTCTAGATGCCGTCAGGAGCGGCTGAAAAATCAATACCCGTCGAACCCGCCTTTCGCAATCCTGGAACTAGGTATGGGCTGCGTCTAGATATTGAAAATATGAAACATTATACACCAAAAATACAAGTTTCATACAATCCAGCAAGAGTTAGGTACTCACCGCCGAGGCAGGTCCAGTCTTCCTCGACCCTAAACAAGCCCGTTTTGATAATATAACACGTTTAACTACGACCCTTGCCGTGCTGCGCATTTTCAGGGATGCAAGTGCATTTTTTTTCAAAAATCGCCTAGAACCTTTTTGATGACAGCGCCATCTGCCGAAACTACGTGGAACTATTAACGCTTGCAGCGCGCGATTGTAGTTTGGATGAAGTGCGCTAGATAGCGTGATTGTTAATTGAACAAATGTGTTTAATTTTAGTCTCATTTGAATTCACTCGTATCAAATAGCGAATGTAGGTCACAGTATTATCAAGAAACTGATAAGAACCATTTAAACATTCACATTTGGCTTTAGTAGGGTGAATAATTTCTGTAACTTTTTTTGTTTATGTCCCACCAAGTTTATTTGATTGTGATGCAATGTTTTTATGACCAATCATATAAAGCTAACACGTGTAGCTTATCACGTGTGTCTATAAATAGGTATACGTGTATTTTCTCAATTTAAATGCATAGCTATATGGTTGTAGACAACACACAAGATATATACTTACCACACATATTAGATATATATTAGACATATATTAGATATGTACTTAACATATATTTATATAGACTCAAGAATGGATTTGTCTGTGTGAGAAATTGGAATGCAGTAAATATTAAATTAGGTGTTTACAGTACTCTTTTTTATAAAAAAATCTTTGACAGAAAGAATTTCTTGGGAAGCCATGAGATTCCATTGGTAGGATTTTCGGTATGTATGTAACTACGCCTTGGGTATTGAGAGAAAGGAAACTCATATACATAGGTCAAATCCAACAAAACAGGATTTTGGATTTAACATGACGGTAAACTTCAAAGTTGTAAGGACCAATTTAGCAATAAATTATAATCTTTCAAGCCTAGTTAGCTTTGGGTGATTCCCTGAAGTCCATAGAAGGAGGCCAGGTCCATACTAAATGTCATGATATGTCCCACAGGCCTCTATTAAACTACTGTGGATCCAGAGGGAAGAATTGGGGTGTCTGTGCCCTGCATCGTAAATAAATATACAAGAAAATGTTTGTTTTTCCTTTTGCAAACAAGCGAAAAGGCGTTAGGATTTACTACGCTAACAAAATCCACTTGCCAGCTTTTGTTATGATTTTTTTGATTATAGAAAATGACCTGATGTGTTTAGTTATAGAGACTGAATCCTAAATTCATTATACAGTCCCCCGCGGCTATGAAGTCAATCCTGACACATTGCGCAACTATGAAGTTTCTGAATAATGACAATGTCAACCATAGGAAAAAATTACATATTCAACCCTAGAGGCATGTCTCAGGATTGACTTCATAGCCGCGGGGGACTATAGGTAGTTGTAAATGTTGCATTCTACAACTAAACAAATACACCATTATATTTCGACATTAACTCTATTAAAGATCACCTTTGTATTTCTTCTGCAGCAGACATTTTAGACAAATTCTAATCATAATGCAATTTTGTAAGTATGTCTTGAAGCAAAATCAAAACATCCCAAAATCAGCCATTAAAGACCTTCATTTTGTTGTGCAATAATTCCTTGCTCATGAAATTCGTCTCAAACCAGCATCAACCAAAACAAAAACAACCAGCAAGTGAATTATAACCTATTTCAATCACGAATTTGTTTCGCGAACAAAATTGAGATAATTCGCACATTACTCCGATAAGACAACCACGAGAATGCAAATGAATCTATATCAAACAACAAAGAACATCAAATACTCACGTTTTGAGATTCCTCTTCCAGCACTGCCATGGTTTCAAAATCGATATTCATTTTATACTCTCACAGTTATTGCTTAGTTATAGCGAAAAATTACTAATAATGCAAAATCCAATAGATTGTTAAGAAATATTCCAAAATGTTTTATCAAAGTAATGTTTACAAATTAGCAAGGTCATTTGACATATTTTGGTAAATAGACGATTTACGTCACAGTGACATCACTGATGTATTGATTTTTTTTGTAAAAATATATATACAGAATTCAATTTTGCAAACTTTATTTATGAATGTTATTTTAAGTAAAAAATATTTCAAACTGATCAGCGATCTCATATTTCCATTATTTAAATATCTTAGCGCTAAAGTAACGCAATTAATGCCAAAATCTATAAACCGAGTGAAGCTATGTTAGACTTAATACTTAAAACAATAAAAACTAGATTCGTTTATCAGTGTAATGCAAAGTGCAGAAAAACGAAGAAAGTTAGTTCTACTTTATTACACGTTTTTGCACGATGATAAAAAAATTTAAATAGTACGATCGTACTTGGTCGTTCAGTATATAGTAGCTTTAAATAATATGTTGCCACATTGAATAAAAGTTGCTATCACAGAAAAACCAAATGTCAATTTTTCTGACCTCCAGTTTTTTCCGTGTCTTAACGTAGTGTTATATTCTCTTTGGTCTGGCTCTGATAAAATCCGTAGGTTTTCATACGATTGTCAAATGTGGCCTTACAAGTGTGGATCTTTAAATTATTAATTTTAGAATGCGTATAGAGTGCGGTGTAACGGAAGTGCTCTCGTATTATATTTTGCGGCCAGTGCAGTGCATTGAGTGTCATTGAGGGATCACAATGCGTATCGGGTTTGTAGTGTTTTATTGGTGCGTGTTTGCGTTGCATCTGTGCAAAGCGGAAGATGTGGAGAGGACAGAGTCAAGGGAGGGTGGCAGAAGGCCGCAGTGGGGGACAACAGTGCGTAGCGGGTCGTTTGTGAGCGAGTCCGCGATCGCCGCTTCGAATGAGCAGAGTAAGTATAGCCTTGTTGGCACCAAACTGATTGGCTGCACGCTCATGACACCTGTTGGTGTCCTTCAATCGGGTCACGGTACTCTGCACTATTTCCTCTTTATTAACACCAATTTTCCCACGTAAATAGTCTCCTAGGGCACTGTGAGTCATTCTGAACAGACTAGGTGAAGGTTAGAGACCTGTTTGGCCTTAAAACATCTGTTTGAACCTTAAGCGGTAAGGTGTTTCTGGTAAACATTGGCCCTGGGTTACACTGCACGATAACCAAATATTTGGGATGCAAGGAAATACTGGATGTTTTATATTAATAATCTGATTTTTATAATATGTTTTGTTGTTGATGTTTACAGTTGATAAGAGTATAAATGTCTGTTTAAATGCTGATTACTGTTAAACAAATGTTGGAATGTATTATCAGGTTAAGCCGGTCAATTTCAATGCATGCATTTCAGTCTTTTCCAATTTTTAACTGACCATTGTTTCATTTAATAAAATTTTAGGACAATTTTTTTAAGTCAAAAATACAGATTTTTTGATGCTAATAACATTTAAAGTAAGCAATATTTCTTAAAAATCAAAATGTACAGACCTAGTTTTTCATTATATCTACAACATATCCAAGAATTATAAAAATCGAACTATGTTTACGGGGTGAAAAACGTTATCGCTTTTTGTATGAAAATGTACAGGTTCACAATCCTCTTAATAAAACAGAAGAATCGGTGTATTTAAAATAGGTCACCTACTTGTGCAAGCTTATAGCTTAGACAATGTTTAGTGTGAAGTGATAAAATGTAAAGTAACAGAGTCCGTATCATGTATACTCTTGTTAAGCAGCAAGTCATTGAAGGCCTCCACACACCGGTTGCGGGCGCGGGTCGGGCGAGGGCCCGCGCAAGTTGTAAAACATTGAAACTACACTTCAAACACACATGGAACGCGGGCCCGCTGGCTCGCGGCGGGCCCGCGGCCGGCCCGCGCCCACGACCGGTGTGTGGAGGCCTTCACCCTCATGGATTATATACTGGAAGATACAAGTTGTCAACATTTTGGGACATAATAACCAAACGCACCAGGGACTTCGTAAATATCAAAGCAACAAAGACAAACTAAAGGAAAACGGCAAACAAAGGCTAAGGAAACAACGAAAATAATAGCAACACATAACAGCAAAAAGCTCAGATGGCCATAACATCGCAGCATAACTCAATCGCAGTCATGATTAACCCTTCGGTATACATTTACACAATTATATATCCATACTTCCTTTCACTGGGCATGATGCAAGTATTCGGTCTGGTTTTATTCCTTCGCTCCCCATCCTGACTGCAACAGCCCCACACTCCTATTCTATACTTATTGGCTCACTGGTGTCTCGGATAGGTGGGTCAGTTGACCATGCCAGGGCGGCAGATGACGAGGGAGTACAAGAGAGAGCCCAAGTGCACGCCCCTGTCTCGGAACTGGTAGTTCCGGACAGGGACTGTTAAGGTTCCCATACACCCTTGGCTGTGTCTGCCCGTATCGTGCCAGCGCGTGCCCTCGAGCAATGTCGATGAGCCTTCTCGATCCTGTAATACTACGTAACCTATTAAATAATCCGTTTTTTTAGGGTTCCGTACTCAAAGAGTAAAACGGGACCCTATTACTGAGACTCCGCTGTCCGTCGGTCGGTCTGTCTGTCTGTCCGTCTGTCACCAGGCTGTATCTCAATCACCGTGATAGTTAGACAGTTGAAATTTTCACAGATGATGTATTTGAGTTGCCACTATAACAACAAATACTAAAAAACATAATTAAATAAATATTTATAGATAATGGTACGGAAACCTTCGTGCGCGAGCCTGACTCGCACTTGGTCGTTTTTTTTATTCTGACAAACTTTGCATTTGGAAACCTGAGTAAATGTTTACCATAATACATAGCAACCGACATGAATCAAAATGTGCGTGCTAGAGACGCCTCACATGTCACCTCTTTAGATTATCGCTTGGTACGCGCAGTTTGCTTAAGATACCTGTTGTTTAGATAAGTCACAGAGAGAAGAATTGCCACGTATTTCGCATTTTGAGGATGTTGAGTTTGGATTATATTCGCACCTTTTACCCGTCTAAGGATACGGACTAAGATGTGTAGCAGACGTAGTGTAGGTTAGTAATGTAAGAGCTACAGGAACGAATTTCGTCCTCAAAAGATAACTACAGATTCCGCTTAAGAGATTAAATGAAGTGAAAACGGCATGCTGGAAGGACATTTACCAGGTACTGCATAACCGAAAAATACCGGTATTCTATTTTAACGGTATGACGTCATATCGGTTGTCAAATAGCGGTTTCGGTAGCGGAACCTTTATATTTCGCTACCGAAATATAAAGGTACCTTCATTTTTTCCGGTACCGTAACCGCTATTTAAAGGTACCGATATATCGACTTTGGCCTGGAGTTGTTGCCAAACCGCCGGCAAAGGCTGTGCTGCTTTGTCTTTTAGTCTTTAAATGTTTAGTAGCCAATGCTTCCTCTGTAGAGTGCCAGCTTGCTTACTTTTCTCGATAACCTTTATAATACCGGTATTATAAAGGTTACGGTATCGTTTTAAACTGGTACCGCTAACCGTTATTTCAAAACGGTTACGGTACCGTTATGTTCGCGCGGCGCGTATAACCTTTACGACATAACGGTACCGTAATGGAATACCGGTTTCATACCGGTATAACCGTAACCGAAATCAGTCCCTGACATTTACCTAGAAGCTACGGTAGCCCAGTGGTTCAGGCATGCGGCTTTCAAGCGGCGATCGTGGGTTCGAATCCCGGCTCGTACCAATGAGTTTTTCGGAACTAATGTACGGAATATTTACCGTTAGCTTTTCGGTGAAGGAAAACATCGTGAGGAAACCGGTCTAATCCTAATAAGGTCTAGTTTTCCCTCTGGGTTGGAAGGTCAGACGGCAGTCGCTTTCGTAAAACTAATGCCTATGCCAAATCTTGGGATTAGGTGTCAAAGCGGACCCCGGGCTCCTTTAGGACACAACCGGGAATAACGCTAGGAGAATCATTATGATGCTGGAAGAACATTAACCTGTATACAACATGGGATCCGCTAATATCTAGGTTGAAAGGGTTGCCAGATTTTTCTTGGACAAGTATAGTACATGTGGGTTAAAGGTCTTTAAAATAAAGTATACAATAAAAGTATTTGTTTATTTGTAGTAGAAAATATGTTTTTTTACAGAAATTTATGTATTAGGAATTTATGATAAAAATTGTATTTTAGCGTACTTTATGTGCTTTGTATATTATAAAGTACGCGGAGCCAAAATATAGTACAATACTATATGATATAGTACGTTTGGCAACCCTATGAAAACTAGAGGATTGTAAAAGGGACACCCTCTCCACACAAATTCGAGAAAAGGTAAACAGTGTCTGTATCGATTCAGTGTCGATCGGCTGTCAATCCGACACCTATCACCGCAGACGCGAAGTGAGTCAGCGTCCGCGATCAATGGCATAGTCCGTCTTAATTTAGCAACACGATAGCAATACTGCACGGGACTAATGCCGAGATCAAAACACGTGCATTGCGGTTTAAAGGTATGTCTATATATATTTTTAATGAGCCGTTTGAGTGTCCTACTGTTGGGCAAAGGATCCCCGTGATCTCCATGCGTCCCTACTGGGTGCTTCTTCAGCCCAATTTCTGAGGAATGCAGCCAGGTTGTCCCGCCAGACGGAGATGGCGTAGGTATTTAGGTAATTAGGAAAAAAAACATAAACAGTGTTTACGATTATGACCATTATTCTGCCGTGATCCTTAAAAAGCAGTCAAAAATTGAAATTGTATTGGTCTTGTCTTTTTCTTCCATACTTCTCTGTCAGGCGTCATCTGATCACTCACTTCTCTTCTCCTCATATCGTTTCTCACACAGTCCGTTCACCTTTTCGTCTCTTACATCCGTCCACATTCATACCTAATACTCTTTTGGTCACATGACTTTCCTTCCCTCCGCATTACGTGCCCATACCACGCAAGGCGATTGGCTCTCAATTTATCCGCGATACTACTTTCAGGCTTCCTCTTACATACACATTTCTTATACGGTCCATCCTCGTCTCACCCCACACACCCATCCATCTTAACATTCTCATCTCCGTAACAATGTAATCTCTTTTCATCCTTCACTTTTAAGACCCAACATTTCGAGCTATAGGTACATGACGCCAGGTCTCACTGGTCTTACAGATTTTGCCCTTCAGCCTAAGAGGCATTTTGCCATCGCATATTGTTCCGGAGACCTGTCGCCATTTCACCCCCCCACGCTAATTTGTTGAAATGAATATATGTTTATTTGTTTATTTATTAAGGACCTTCAACAATAAGCATACCATTACATAATATAGCACAAGCATAAATTAAAACCAAGTACCTTATTAATTACAGAAGGACACAGCATGCACCAATTAATAGTGAAAATAATTGTCAATGCCAAATTGTTGCTAATTGAAAAACGTTGTTTTTCATTAGTAACATTATATTTTGTACAGTAGACGGCAAACTTCGTGCGCAAATGAGGGGCAGCTTGTGCACGTACAATTCGCCTTTGCGCAGGCAAGGTCATTTGCGCACGAAGTTTGCCGTCTACTGTACCACTAGCAAGCGGCTAACGTAGTCCATGAACGCTTGCAAGTCCAGGGGTGTTACAGGCACTGCGTACCCTTTAAAACTCTGTACACTCACACTTGGGATTAGGAGCCCAAGCGGACCCCGGGCTCGTGTAGGGAAATACCGGGAAAAACGCTAGGATGATGGATGACACTCCTATTTTGAAGACCCCATACGGTTGTCTGCCTTAGCTAAGTCATGCAGCCAGCTCATTTTAACCGCAGTAACATTGGCTGAAACGTTGTTATGCTTATATATACTACATGAAAGGCGAGGCAATATATCTGCTTGGGTCACTCGAAACGCGCACAAATTAATAACAATTCCCCATAAGCTCACTAAGACAGCATCACGGAGCTAAGTCTTCCGTCCTTCAAAACTTAATAAAAAAAATGGCTTAATGGCATTGCTTTGTTATTATTAAGGAATTTTTTGAATATAAAAAAAAAATAGGTAATATATAATGTAACGCCATGTAATAATCTACTTAATAATCTTATTAATGTAATTTACAAATGCACAATTTTATTGTAAATAATGACCTGTAATACCTTATTACCAATTAATGATGTCTATGTCTAACTAAATATAATATATAGTCTGTAGAATTGGGATTTTTATAGAAATCGCAATTCGCTCTAAAATCGAAAGAAGTAGAAGTCGAAGCCTGTAGGTACCTACAGTCCGTTACAAAGTTAGAAACCCACTCAAGCGTCGCCCATAGATCCACTAATTGGTAGCTTAGCAACTCTCGTCAGGAAGTGACCGCGTCAAAAGTGAACAGGCTTGGCACTCATGCGCCGATCTCTTGATTAATTCCAACGCTAAATCTGTACCGTCTCGTATAAGTAAATATACATTAGCTCATAACTAGAACGACTTATACAACTGCGGTTTTACAATCCTTAGACTTTTCTAGCTTTGGCTAGCAATACGTGGGTATAAATATATACGTGTTTTATCATGGTATGTATGCCGTGCATGTGACATCGTTTCTCTTTTGTTAGTGTCATAGCCAGGTGTATATTGGGTTTAAATATCATTGTTTTAGCTAGCTGTGTAGGATCATTTGTGTTGAAACGACTTCAAGCAAAGAAGCCTCAATTGTGTTTTGCCCTCTGAAATGTCTCAAAAATGCATGTTATCGACACCAACATGTAAGGACTCGCACATGAAGGGCTCCGTTAAATAAATTGTGGTTTACGATTTATGATGTATTAAAAAAAAACTATTTACTAGATCTCGTTCAAACCAATTTTCGGTGGAAGTTTGCATGGTAATGTACATCATATTTTTTTTTTAGTTTTATTATTCTCTTATTTTAGAAGTTAGAGGGGGACACACACACAATTTACCACTTTGGAAGTGTCTCTCGCGCAAACTATTCAGTTTAGAAAAAAATTATGTTAGAAAATTCAATGTCATTTTTGAAGACCTATCTATAGATACCCCACACGTATGGGTTTGATAAAAAAAATTGAGTTTCAGTTCTAAGTATGAGGAACCCCAAAAATTTATCGTTTTTTTCTATTTTTGTGTGAAAATCTTAATGCGGTTTACAGAATACATCTACTTATCAAGTTTCAACAGTACAGCTCTTATAGTTTCGGAAAAAAGTGGCTGTGACATATGGACGGACAGACAGACATGACGAATCTATAAGGGTTCCGTTTTTTGCCATTTGGCTATGGAACCCTAAAAAACAAATATCGGACAATCTTACACAAATCGTCCTAGTCCTAGTAAGCTTAAGGGTACTACTAGACGACGATATATTTCATGCTCATCACACAAATATTTGCCCTTACCGGGCTTCGAACCCAGGACCTTCAGCTTCGTAGGCAGCGTCACTACCCATTAGGCTAACCGGTCGTCACACAATGTTGTAACCAGACATTGTACCTATTTTTGTTGAAGTGTTCGTGGTCTTCATCGACAGATATAGATAATTTCATTCACAATGGTTAACGCTATTAACTCTGTCTATTGTCTACCAGTTCCATTACCACTACGACGCTGCAATGAAAATGCTACAAAGTTTAATATTTTAACTTTATAACTAGTGGCTGTGTGTGTGTGAGCTGTAGAACTCGCAAACATCTCTTTTTGTTTTTTTTGTTTTTATTTTCCAGAAACGGAATCGATAAACAAAATATATAATAGGGTAGTTGCGTCATGTTGTTCGTCATGAGTCGGGGCCTTTTCGTGGACCCTGCTATTTTAACGTTCTGTGTTTTGTTTTTTACACCCATTGTTTTGTTCACGAATAAATGTTTTCTTTCTTTCTTTCATGTTAAAATTGACAACGTAGTGTTGCTAAATGGATAGTAAACCGTCAAAGTATTGTAATAAAGTATACAAAATATAATTAAAATTATAAAAAGATATTGACCTTGAAAATTTAGAAAAATAAAAAGTTTTATTTTCAGGCATTGACCTTTTTTTATTGTCCAATAGTAAACTTAAAGCTATCAATAGAATCCTTACGCTTTTATAGAAACAAAATTGTAATACAACTATGGACCTAAACGCAGTATTTCGCGACCGAAACAGCAATTTACTTTGTTTTCCATACAACGATGAGTATTAATCGCAACGTGTGACGTCATACTTTAACGTCAATTAGTATGAAGCGTTTCGCCTGCCGCCAGATCCGTCTTTAACACATTTTTTGTGTATTTACGTTATTTAATTGTAGTTGCTCTCATACAAACATTTGTTCCTCTCCAAAAACTGGTTCGAATGGCATTGTAAATAAACCTTAGTGTAAGGCCTGAGTGGACGCTCGAGTCGGGCGTGCGGCGGAGCGGGGCGTGCGGCGTGCATGTTAAACAAATGAGGCTCATACTGGTGTCCTGAGTAGACTCTGCACAAATTGAATGCACGCTCGCCCGCCCCGCTGCACGCCCCGCCGAACGCTTCGCTTAGGTCACAAGCCTATTATTGAACGTGCTCACAAAATTTCACAAGAATCGGTTGAGAAATGCGACCTGACAACAGCCGGACATTTGGCCATGTAGAGGAGAACAGCTGGACATCCGGACCTACGAAAGAATTTTGGCCTAAGCTGAAACGGAGAACTTCGTTCGCTTCGCTCGCTCGTACAATTTCCAACCTTTACATATCATCCAAAATTTAAATAAGTTTCGGTTAAAAATTTCATTTTTGGTACAAGCTTTTATTGCCGACTGTACTTCTCTGCATACCATCATCAACTACTCATTGAGACGATTCTAAAGAGCCCAAACTAGATGAGTTTGTGTCGTTTTATTGCAGAGTTCCCATGGCCACCTTCCAGCTCCAGCATCAGAGCAGCTCCATGTCATTATAATATTGCATTGTCATCCGATTGAGCTGAAATTTTGCATGCATATGTGCATGCAAAATTTCAGCTCAATCGGAGAACGGGAAGTGGGTCAAATTTCAATTACTAAATTTGACCCAAAAAAGAATAAAGAAAAATAAAACAAACGCCAAACTGAAGTGGTACTGGGCTGGACATGTCTGCCGTATGCACCCGGAAAGATGGGCCACAATAAGTATACAGAATGGGCCCCGAAAGACGGCCACCGGAGCAGAGGCAGACCAAAAAGGAGATGGCGGGACGATTTGGACGCGTTCTGCTTGGGTTGGCGAGAGCATGCCAGCAATAGGGCCGAGTGGAGGAAAATGGGGGAGGCCTTTGCCCAGCAGTGGGACACCCAAACAGGCTAAGAAAAAAAAAAAAAAAAAACAAACAAACGCGGTGAGCTAAATAAAAGCTTGTAAAAATATGATGACAACTCGATGAAAGCCATTATTATTGTATATCCTTGTAACAAATACCTTTTAGATCTTTTTCTTTATTCTCTTCACTTCTTTTGTTTCGTCATATTGCGTAAAACAAATGTCGAGTTACATACACAACCAAGCACATTCATCAATGTCATTATTCTTTTAAAAGAATATTAGGAAACCATTACATGTTTCTTAGATATAAATACTTCACCATTTAACACTTTAAATCTAACTAGTGTCATGTCAGTAGGTATCTATTTATTTTGATTGTGACTGGCAATTTGAAGTTCACAATGCAATGATGTCATATCTGTTTGTTTCGTCTGTTACTAACGCCGGACTGAACTTCAAAATGATGTTTACAGTTACTAGTGAATCATTTTAAGTTGTTTTACGCTTAAACGCTGCGATTCCAAAGTTTACATGTTATTAACCGCTCCGGTAATCGCAGGTACCTATCTATGGAATCGCACCGTTTGTCGCATAAAACAACCGCACGTTTTAATATTTGGTCATATCTATACTAATATGACAAAGTAACGTAACGTTTATAGCTTTGTAAGTTTGTATGTGTAGATCTCCGGAAGTTCTAGTCCGACATACTTAAATTCGTTCACCTGTAGGTACCTACTTAGAATTGACCTTCGGGTTGGACATATGCTTTGTTTTATTATCTTACCTTTAGAATCGTATGTAGGTTATTTTAGGCGAAGAAAGGCTTATGCTCAGCAGTGGGCGATTACAGGCTGAAAATGATGATGATGTAGGTTATTTTGAGCACTTGGTCCGTTTAGTTACTTTTGCTGCTGTATAAACTACTAGGTTGTTAGAGATAAAAGTAATGTATTACTTACAGTTTCATTAAGAGGATTGTGAACCTGTAAATTTTCATACAAAAAGCGATAACGTTTTTCACCCCGTAAACATCGTTCGATTTTTTGGACATGTTGTAGATATGGTGAAATACTAGGTCTGTACGTTTTGATTTTTGAAATATATTGCTTACGTTAAAAGTTATTAGCATCTAAAAATCTATATTTTTGACTTAAAACTTCGTCTATCTTTTTATTTTTTTTAAATTAATCTAAACTGATTTACTAAAAAAGGAAAACTTACAGACATAGATTAAAGTTTACTTAATCTAATCATACCAAAATTATTTAATTTTATTAAGGTTTAGGGCGGTGAAAACGTTATCACCTGAAACCATATTTCAACAAGAAAATGTAGGCAATTACCTCCAGGACTTGCAGCTCTCTCTACCGCACGATACGGGTCGGGAGGCGGAGCGGTGTGAGACAGATAGATTTTTTTTAATACCTACTCGCGCCGCGTATTGACACTTCACAATCCTCTTAAGGCGACGTGAGCTCCAAAAACTGATTTTAAAAAAATCGTAGCTCTTGTTTGGATTATAATACAGCTGGCCTAAATTTAATTAGCAATCTTGAGGCCTTTCTCGAGGGAAATCAGCTATTCAAATTTGAGTATTTGATTTTCGCTTGATAGAAAAAATCACGAACATAGGTCTAAAATACGCTTAAAAAAATCCTAACAAATTATGCACAACAGCTAAACATATTAAAATTGGTTCTAAAAATCGGCAATGCCATGTTTGAGGGAAATCAGTTATTACTTTTATATTTATTAAAACGCACAAAAAAATAAAATTAAAAAACATGATATCCGCGCTTCCAAACACGCACTTCCATCTCGCTCACGCTTATGCTCAGTGAGCGGGAGAAAAGGCCACGAACCTACGTCCCCTTAAGGCGCTGTCAACACCAAAAACGTGAGCGGCCAGGTTTTAGACGAGAATAATGAATAAATATTGAAATAAAAAAAAGTGTGGATTATTTGTGAAATATGGCTCGTCTACGGTTTAGGTATGAATATGTGGACTTCGTGTTTTTAATTGCAGACCCATACGTCAACAAAATAAGGACATAGAACCGTTTAAGATGATTTTAAGACTAATCTTTGGAATTATTTTCTATGGAGCCGATTTCATCCAATTATGTTTCGAGTCCGTCTACGGTCTTGGAAATATGATGAATATTAACTTATATTTTTTTTGATGTGCTAGAACAAATAGTTTTTCTTATACAACTGCTCAAATAATATCAATTTCAACAAGTTTGTCTTGTCAGCCCTTAAACAGATTAAACTTAAAATGCAAAGATTTGCGTGAAACCTAACTGAGACGGTTTCTAAACTTTCTAATAGTCTCGCTATCCGTATATTGAGATACGAAGTTTACGTCTAGCTCAAAAGAATCGGACATAGGTATCTTCCTGATTAATGTTTGTGTCTGCTCCGTGATGTTATCTTGTCTTCAAATTTTTTATTTATTTATTTTTTTATTTATAGCCTCTTTTCAGAAAGTTACAATAACATACTTAAAACTACAGTAACCGCAAAATATTACATTTCTGTGTGCCTACTGGCAAAGGCCTCCCCCAGTCTTCTCCATTCCTCCCTGTCTGTGACCACTCTGGTCCACGTCTTGCCGGCCATTTCTATAATTTCGTCCTCCCATCTTTTAAATTGTCTGCCTTTATTCCGTTTGCATCCTCTTGGGTACCATGTAGTTAAAATTTTGCTCCATTTCTCCGGTCCTCTTATTGTATGTCCAGCCCACTTCCATTTAAGATTTTTCACTTTATACGCTACATCCTCGAGTTTTGTCTTGTATCTCAGTTCCGAATTCTTTATCTTGTCTATTCTTCTCTTCTTGAGTATGCTTCTTTCCATGGCTCTTTGACTTACTTTTAATTTCAGACACTGTGCCTTGGTCAGTGCCCAAGTTTCGCAGCCATATGTGAATATTGGCAAAATGCATGTGTTGAATAACTTCCTCTTTATACTGGTACTAAACTGGGTGCTCTTCATAATCTCTTTCATTGACCAGTATCTCTTCCATGCATTTCCGATTCTTCTGTCTATTTCTTTGGCGGTCGACTCATGTGGCGAGATTATTTGGCCTAAGTATAAATATTCTGGGACATATTCAATTATATTGTTATTTAGCCTAATTATATTTTTGTTGCTCGCATTGGACATAGCTTTTGTTTTTTGTACATTCATCGAGAGTCCCACCTCTCTGCTAGCTCTGTCCAGGTCTTCTAGCATTTCTTGTAAGTCTTCTGCGCTTGTCGCAAATACTACTATGTCATCCGCAAATCTCAGATGGGTAAGTTTAACACCGTTTATGCGCATGCCATAGTTCATCCACTCCATCTTCTTGAAGACTTCTTCCAAGACCGCTGTGAATAGCTTAGGCGATAGGGGGTCGCCCTGTCTCACCCCTCGTTGTACTTTTAATTGTCTTCAAATTAACCTCTGGCAAATACAACCACTGAAGCCAGCCAGAAGTTTTTAAAACAATAACAACTTATACAAGTTCAATATTTCAAAACCGGCTTAACCGATTTGTTGAAACGTAGCTAAGAACCATCATGACCACGTCAGCTTTCGGACAAAAAACACCGCATTCAAATCAGTCCATTCGTTTAAGGGCCTACCCGAGGTTTTCATAAATTTTTGACTATTTTTGAATCGATACAAATACTTTTGCACTACAGATAGAATTATAAGGCAAACGGCTATCGATTCTTCAATCTTTAATCTCCATTTTGGTGTACCATATTTTGAAAGAATTGAATAGTTATTTTTTTATGATTTTTTTAAACATTGTCTAAAAAAACACATTTTTTGTTATTAAATTGCTGTGAAAGATCTAACATACACGAAATCTACATATTTGGGTTCGTCTCTGATGTCTCTATAAACGTGTATAGGGTTTTGATTTTTGAACTAATTAACACAAAAGTTATGGCCTAAAAACCTGTTTTTTGGTCTAAAATTGTTCCACTTTGATGCCAAATATCTCGAAAACAGTTATGTTTGAAGTAAATATGGGACACTATATTGCTTAAAGCTGTTGTTGTTAATACGATAAGCTACAGAAAACATTAGAAAACTAAGGAATTCAGATCGAAGGTCATTGGCGTATGGGATCCCCTTAAGAGCTACGATGACACAGACACGTCAAACTTTTTGCGTCGGGGGTTAAAAATAAAAATAAAACAATTGTCTTGATGGACCTTAGATTAGGTACATTTTGTTTCTCCGAGTTTTCCTTCTCATGATTATGGGTTGTTTCATCAAAAATACTACTAAATTCAGCTAGGAAAGTACTGTTTAGAATACATAATAAGTCTGAGTCATCAGGGAAACGACCCCGCAAATTTGGCTATTCAAATCTGCTCATCAGTATGTTCAAGGCCTTCGTATTATCTCATTTTCCTCGTGAATCTCGTGACATAGCGGATTAACTTATATTTATTCAACTTACAACCTTATTATTAACCTTTTTAACCCCCGACGGAAAAAGAGGGGTGTTATAAGTTTGACGTGTCTGTGTGTGTGAGTGTGTGTGTGTGTGTGTGTGTGTGTGTGTGTGTGTGTGTGTGTGTGTCTGTGGCATCGTAGCTCCAAAACGATTTGAATGCGTTTTTTTTATCCGAAAGCTGACGTGATCGAGATGCTTCTTAAGCTACGTTTCATCAAAATCTGTTCAGCTGTTTTTGAGATATTGAACTGTCGGGGTTTTTCAACTTTAGTAAGTTGTAGTTATTACAAGGTTTTATCTAACTTGCTCTGTTAATATACCTAAGTATGTAAGTTGTCATCAAAATTTCATCATCCTCCAGGAGGCCAGACCTAGCGTAGCGTTATTACCGGTTGTGCCCTAAAGGAGCCCGGGGTCCGTTGACACCTAATCCCAAGATTTGGCATAGGCACTACTTTTACGAAAGCGACTGCCATCTGACCTTCCAACCCAGAGGGAAAACTAGACCTTATTGGGTTTAGACCGGTTTCCTCACGATGATTTCCTTAAGCCACTGTTAAATATCAAATGATATTGCATTGTCAGTTTTCATCAAACATTTCTAACCATTCTTCACTTCAGCCACTTATTGGTACCTTATTGACCTGAAATTTGGCATAGATTCTTATGTAAATACAATATTATGGGCCTACCGAGCTGATCTGATGACGGACACAGAAAGTGGCCATAGCAACCAGCCGCGCAGCTATACCCGACCAGTTATAATATGGACGCTGATAAGCAATATTGTGTGAGCCTCTGCAAATTCAACCAACAGTTTTGAAAACTGTCCACCCGTTTTATTATTTATTTATTTTATTTATTAAAAACAAAAAGTTACATATATACGTTGATACATTGCTCCACATAACTTAATTTTTCAGTTTGACTGTGGAGTCAAAAATTACAGTCTCATTTCTCTTCAGCATTAACATATGTTGAAGTGTCTTAAATATTGAGATCTATCTCATGACCACCATATATTAGATTTGGATTGTTTAAATTGTTAAAGAAAACACAGACATTCGTATCTATTATTGCAATATTCTTGCCTCACCGCACACTTCGAAATGTTACGTCTCCTTTTCAACATACGAGTATGAAACGGCTCAGTCAGTAATCAGTATCATAATATGTATTCGTAATAGTGCTCCTAATTGGTAAGATTGCATCATGTCAGTCCTGTGCATTGTTCGGGTGTTGTGATGGCAGTAATTGGATGACTAAACGTGCCTAACCTTCAAATACATAATATACCGCCTTCAGCTTTATCAGTGACTGAATACTAGGTAATTATTTTTAACTTCCCCTATGCTGGCCCTTAGGTCACAGGGATGTTACCTACAGTATCCTGTTGCAGGCCGCTCAATAGTTCACAGAAAAAAAATACATTTCTTAGGCCGCGAAAAGGTAATTGTTAAGGAAAATCCGGTATGTCAACACAATAACAACTTATGCGGCAATTACACTTCGTTGTTCACCTAATGCGGTCGCCGCATTAGGTGAACGACGCCGTGTATTGGCCGCTTTACGCGGTCTTTACACTTTTGCGGTCGCCGCATGCAGCATGCGGCGAACGACGAAGTGTAATTGCCGCTTTGGTTGCATCGGAATAGTTCCTCCAGTTCTAGAATTTAGGGTTATAACGGTAAGATGCTTTGAGGCTCGGACTACATGCATACCGACAGTCCCGACACTACTCTCATGGTAAAGCCGCGTTTACGCACAATCGTAAATTCACGCGGCACGGCCACGCGCTTTATTCAAACGCATCTTCCATACGAATCAAGCGCGCGTAAACATAGTTCATAGTTGTTTATTAAACGCGGCTTTAGCGTCACTGTGGTTTCGGGATGCATGTATCCCGAGCTCAATTGCATATTGCATATTCCCATCACCATCCTCCTAGCGTTATTCCCGGTTGTGCCCTGAAGGAGCCCGGGGTCCGCTCTAAATTCTAGAACTGCAACTAGGGTTATTTAGAGTAGACATACTGCTAGTAGATTATTTCTACCTGCCAATTAGATTTCGCGACACATTAAATTAGTACTTTTACTATATTAATTTTGTATAAAGCAGTTACGCTGCTAACGATATTTATAAATAAGGCGTTGTAAGAAGGAACTGATTGAAAGATTTAGGAGCTGAGACAGATTGTTCCGATAGCTCAGTTGGTTATTAGCGACGGGCCATGTATGCCTGTGGTCCCCGGTTCAAATCCGGCTCGGAGCCAAAATTTTTCAATGTTTCCTTTAATTTGAAATTTACTTTTACTATATTTTGATATTTCGTAAAATGTGTGTAAGTTTTCCTTTGTAAGATTGACACTACATGACGTCAATATATATAGCTTATTTTGGGATATCCTCCGTTTTCCGTGTTATTTGAGACTTGTTATTTTACCCATTCACATATTTAGTAGTCTATCTTTAGCTAGGCCTTTGAACTCTGATGTGTTTTGTATAACATAATAACTACACCACACCACACATTGCATTGTGGCACTCTTTGGGGGAGGCCTATGTCCAGCAGTGGACGTCTTTCGCTTGATATGATGATGATGATGAATAATTACTATCCAACTACTACTAATAAGTATATGCTGGGAGTCAGGTTGTACCAACTTGCAGTTACGGTATATAGTCCAGTACGCGAACACTGTAATTGGTCGTCAAACTAACATAATTCACAAGTCAAGTTTTTTTTTTATCAGCAGTACATTAAATACTAACAGCAGCGAAAAATATTTTTTAAGATTTGTAACGTAGATTAACGAATAATTTACTTTTTTGTTAGGAACACGTGTAAAACTTTGAAAAGATTATACAAGTCATTGTTCTCTCCAATAATGCAACGCATTTGATTATTCAAAATGTGACCTATCGTTTTCTAATAGTTTTGTCAATAGATTACGTCAGCAAAAACGGATACGATTTAAAAACATATAAATCTCCTAAAAAAATATTTAGCCCGGGAGTGCTCGCACTGGGTCGAAAAGACCCAGACTAGAATGAAATTGCTAATAGTTTCTAAACCCACCCGCATTTAGTGCCGCCACTCTAGGTATGTATGGGTCCTTACGACCCAGGTCCCAGGTGCGACTGTGCGTGTTATATTATTTGTCAGTTTTAGATTTTTGTAATTGTTGTATGATAAAAAAAAAAAAAAAAAAAAAAAAAAATTGAACTGTTTATTTCAATTGATAGACAACAAAAAAAAATATTATTCAGGTACAACTTAACCCACTCTTAAATTTTAAAGATTATTAGCTGAGGTTAGTTAGTTATATATATCATATCATTGACATATGATTGTTTGTAGAATGGCACGAAAACGCTCAAATGAACATTTATGAATAGTCATTGTCTCATTTTATTTTAAAATATTCCAATCAACACAAAAAAATTATCACTCTTCAAAATCTTAGTCTTTTCGACCCATGCAGGTGTGCGAGCGTCCGTGTACTAAAATGGGGTGCGAGCACTCCCGGGTTAAGTAACTAGTGGAAGGCTTTCAATATCAACATTTTCATATAAATTTAACCTATTAATGAATATATTATTAATTCAAACTGTCGTTATCTTTGATAGTTTTTAACACAATTCAGTTACCAAAACTCACTTGAGTAATCTTTTAGAGGATTTTTTTTATTCGTTTTGGATTATACTGACGTTATCCATTGACGAAAGTTATAGTAAATTATAGGGAAGGTTGTAACAGTTAAATGCGACACTCTATTGACGAAAAATACCACTTGTATAATATTTCCCTGGATTTACAACCAGGTTCACTAAGAAAACGCTGTGTCATACCTAAATCCACGTTAGAATTCACTTCCTCTTTTTACTACTAGTAGTACTCATTATATTCTAAATATTAACAAATAAAACCGGCCAAGTGCGAGTCGGACTCGCGCACGAAGGGTTCCGTACCATTATCTATAAAAACGGCAAAAAAATCACGTATGTTGTATGGAAGCCCGCCTTAAAAAAATATTGTATTTAGTTTTTAGTATTTGTTGTTATAGCGGCAACAGAAATATAATAATCTGTGAAAATTTCAACTCTCTAGTTATCACGGTTCTTGAGATACAGTCTGGTGACAGATAAACGGACGGACGGACGGACGGACAGCGAAGTCTTAGTAGTAGGGTCCCGTTTTACTCTTTGAGTACGGAACCCTAAAAATCGCGCTCTTGTGAATTATCGAAGGTGCATTCTGTTTACGTACCGGACTATAGTACTATTACTTATTCTGTGCTACTATCTGTGTTCCATTGTTAATATACTCCGAGGTTCTTACAAACCTAGTTATGTTGATATATAACGATCCATGTACCACTCTGTCGAGGTCTTTGCGACCAAACAAAGCCGCAGGCCGCGACCACTACAGCACGGCTAGCACAATTTATCTTTCTAATTAAAACACTTAGAAGGGCCATTTTACGGAAAGTTGTACAGTCGACTTTTTTTTAGATTTTGATAAAATCGGGTTTTTTCTACTGAAAATCGAAAGCACTTTCAAATGTTATAGGAGAGAATAAGTGTCCCAAGATGTTTTATTACATTCCTTTGCCGTTTGCATACTACTTAAGTTAAGAGGATTGTGAAGTGTCAATACGCGGCGCGAGTAGGTATTTAAAAAAAATCTATCTGTCTCACACCGTCTGCCTCCCGACCCGTATCGTGCGATAGAGAGAGCTGCAAGTCCTGGAGGCAATTGCCTACATTTTCTTGTTGAAATATGGTTTCGGGTGATAACGTTTTTACCCCCCTAAACCTTAATAAAATTAAATAACTTTGGTATGATTAAATTAAGTACACTTTAATCTATGTCTGTACGTTTTTCTTTTTTAGTAAATCAGATTAGATTAATTAAAAAAAAATAAAAAGATAGACAAAGTTTTTAAGTCAAAAATATAGATTTTTAGACGCTAATAACTTTTAACGTAAGCAATATTTCTTAAAAATCAAAACGTACAGACCTAGTATTTCACCATATCTACAACATGTCCAAAAATTAAAAAAATCGAACGATGTTTACGGGGTGAAAAACGTTATCGCTTTTTGTATGAGAATTTACAGGTTCACAATCCTCTTAAGCTCGTATGATGGTAACGGAACGAATAACCGAAAATTGTATGTAACATTTTGGACACTTTTTTTCTACTATTAGGTTCGAAAGTGCTTTCGATTCTGAGTAGAAAAAAACCCGATTTGACCCAGAAAGAGAAGGATAGTCTGACTCGCCGCGAGACAGCTGCGCGCGCGCTCTTGTAAATAGTAATTAGTAGCCGAGCAGAAAGTCAAATTGAGAATAACAATACAACGAACTGGCGTGGAAAAGAATATGTAAATTTTGATGCATATTATCTTGTTTTGTTGGTGATATTAATGCACTGTCATCGTATGACAATGTGCCAAATTTGAGCCAATCGATGTATGCACCGAACGAATATAAATGTACAATAATAACGAGTAGCATTTCCTAAGTGACAAGAGACTCGAATCATGTATTCGTGGCGTTCGCTGACTTTTCGAGGTATCCTGTTGGATATATCTTTATCCAGGTTGTATGTTCAACCTCTACAATGTAGGCTATATACATTATACAGCACTATTCTTATTTTGAATCAATAGAAGAAAATCGGAAGACGTCAAGTAGTTACCCTCGAGGCTTCAGGGCCGTGAAACGTGTAATAATGTACCTCTTGCTATGAATAAAACAACTTTAAAAGTCTATCGACGTCGTCATTACACCACTAAATGAGCTCTTCCCACTGGCTGGCTTACACTTCAATATGTCCAATGTAATCACCTGAGGCTCTAGTATAAGTATTATCGATACAATACGTTTTCGAACGCGTTTGCGTTTAGTTTCAATTTGTATGGCAATGTGAACAGCGCCTCTGATGGTAACTATTAGGAACTACGCGTTGCCATACAAATTGAAACTAAACGCAAACGCGTTCGAAAGCGTATATGTATCGATAAAATTTATACTAGAGCTACAGGTCGTCGCGAATGCCCCGCACTAGAGGGTTAGATTAAGAGTCACTCAGATACAGTTCCCGGCAAACAACTTGAACATGCGGGACGAAGTGGGGGGCAGCTCGCACGTACAATTCGCCTTTGCGCAGGCAAGGTCATTTGCTCACGAAGTTTGCCGTCTACTGTACAGAAGCAAAAAGGTGGTGCTCCTAGACATGACGCCAACCTCAAGAAAGTTCCTCTTTGTATGGCAGCTTAATGCTCTATTCTTGGTATATGCTTAACTCATTTTCCTTGAAGTTACTACCATAAATTAACAAACAAGACGAATTTAGGTGAATTATGGAGGGTGAATGTTTACCAGAGCTTTGCGAATATGTTTTTTCGTATATTAAACACCTGGCTGTTTACAAGCTTTTATTTAACTTGACCTGAGGGGTAATCACTAATCACGTAACGTTCCCAACGCGCGCTAGGACAATCCAACTGTCATTTTTCCGTATACAATTTGACATTTCGATCTACCTAACGTGCGTAGGTACGATGCGTTACGTGATCGACCAGCTGTTCGTTTGTTAGTGTGGGACAAATCTTGGAACTGAATTTTGAACCATTTAACCTCAACCGATTGAGCTGAAATTTTGGGTATAAGTATAGTTTGGATGACAGTTCAATATTATGGTACGATCAAGCTGATCTGATGATGGAGACAGAAGTGGCCATGAGAAATTGCGTAACCCCGTTGAGTTTGGGCTCGTTAGAATCGTCTCAATGAGTAGTTGATGACGGTATACAGAGAAATACAGTTGGCAATAAAAGCTTGCCAAAAATGAAATTTTATGACAGTAACTTATTAACTTAACAGCTAGCAGCGGAAATGTATGCAAGAACTACGAGTCAGACACCAGTTAATTTATCATGCTACGACTTAAGGGGACGTAGGTTCGTGGTCTTCTCTCCCTCTCACTGAGCATAAGCGTGAGCGAGATGGAAGTGCGTGTTTGGAAGCGCGGATATCATGTTTATTAATTGTATTTCTTTGTACGTTTTAATAAATAAAAAAGTAATAGCTGATTTCCCTCAAACATGACATTGCCAATTTTAAAAACCAATTGTATTATGTTTAGCTGTTGTGCATAATTTGTTATAATTTTTTTAAGTGTATTTTAGACCTATGTTCGTGATTTTTTTCTATCGAGCGAAAGTCAAAAACTCAGGATTCGAATAGCTGATTTCCCTCGAGAAAGGCCTCAAGATTGCTAATTAAATTTAAGGCGGCCGTAATATAATACAAACAAGAGCTACGATTTTTTAAAAATCCGTTTTTGGAGCTCACGTCGCCTTAAGAGTTGTTGAAGACAATGGGTCTTTCATACTTTAACGATAGCCGTCGACTATTAAGAAACCTTAATATAGCCTCGATTGCGTAGGTTGACTTACTTGTTATAATAACAGACCCTTTTCCAGACCTAACTAGACTTGGTGATAACTGTCAAAGAAGGATATAGTATTGTCATTTACAATAGCAATCGTTGTGTCTTGTGATTCTATTGGAAAAGTGCGTGTTGCCAGTTATGACATATGGCACTGAAATGGCACTTACTATGGGCGCCATAAGAAGGCGCAAAGTCACCCAAAGGGCAATGGAGAGGGTTATGCTGGGAGTTTCTCTGCGTGGTCGCATCAGAAATGAGGCTATCCGCAGCAGAACCAAGGTAACGGATATAGCCCTCCGAATCGCTAAACTTAAGTGGGAGTGGGCGGGGCACATTGCACGTAGAACTGATGGCCGTTGGGGCGGAAAGGTCTTGACCACGTAGCGGTAGACTCAGCTTGGGTAGACCCCCGACAAGTTGGACTGATGACCTGGTAAAGGTCGCGGGAGTCCGCTGGATGCGGGTGGCGCAGGACCGGTCACTTAGGCACTCTTTGGAGGAGGCCTATGTCCAGCAGTTGACGTCTTTCGGCTGACATGATGATGATTGGAAATCTGCAGTGCGGGGCAGCGGTACGCCATATACGTGTGAGCGAGAGATAACCGCGGGCTCTCGCTCCCACGCCGCCACCGCCGCTGGAAGTCATGAGACTCATGACCGAGCCCTGAGACATAGTGTCTATGTCCGTTCATTACTTTCTTGCTCGCACTTACGAAAAAGTACATATATATAATTTCTGACTTTGCTGTCGCTAATTAAAACTGAAAAAAGTAAGTCGGATGCTGGCCAATAATACGTCAGATATGAAAGAGATAATCTTACCTCTTTTTGGGCAGGTTTTCCACATCAAAGATATCTAAGAGCGATTACACACGGCGATGCAAACGCGATACAGTATCGATGCAGGTGATAATGACAGGTGAATTATGGCTATTGTCGCGATACGATCGCGTTTTCGTGAAACATGCGTTTCGCTGTAAAAAGTCCCCGTGTGTTACCTTTTTGGGGTGGGTTGCACCCTTACACCAAAGCGTCCGTAAGCGTAAGCGGTGTTCGTTAAAACCTGAATGTGTAAAAATTTTCACAAATTGTGGAACGTCAGATGCCGGCGCCATATTTAACGTTGGTCTATAATCTTAAGTTGGCACAGTCCACCATTAGAGTCATTACATTAAGGAGCAAACACAGAAAGACCTACTGACTTAAACAATAATACAACCAACAGTGCAGATGTCATCATGTCACTATTTTACATAAGGTTACATAAGGTTAACAACAAATCTTCGCGTCCAGCATGATTTGCTATTGGTTTCAATGAACACAGTCGTTTGCGGCCAAACATCAATTGATCTCAATGAGCTTAGTTTAAATGGTTACGTTGCGCATGCGATCCGCTTCAATGCTTTTTTATTGTTGATCATCTGGGAATGTCTTGTCAGAGCGTGTGTATGAAGGTTTTACTAGTACAGTCAACGTCGAATATATATTTACATTTATGCACTCTATTTCTTTGACGTCGATTGTACATAATACCTACTCCTCTCGTGTTCAATACAAAATCATGTTTTATAGGCGTTACATTTCATAGATTTTTTACTTCTGGAAATTAGGTTTCCGTTCATTGTGCAACAAAAATTATACATGTTTCATTTATCTTTATGCCAGGAATAGTTATTATATAGTGCGTCGCGATATTACCATATTATTGTATTATTATTAGCTTAACAGCTTATTCTACGTCTACCTATTCAATCTTCACATGTCCTTGGGCTTTTTACCGGAGCTTTGTTAAAAAAAAAACAAATTTAAATTAATCTCTTCATTTATTTTATGCAAATCGGCTAAGCTTTTCTGAAAGTTTGTCTGGAAATGTAGTTTTGTAGACGAAGAAAAGTAGACTTACATCAGGAACATAGTATATAGCTCTTTACCTCTAAAGCAGGATGTTAAAATTACAATGAAAACTTAAAGGATCTTCGCCATTTGGCTACATGTTTAGTAACATATGCGATGATAGTTGCAGCTGGCGAGACATTACAAGTGTTACAACGCTTCGTTTTTACACAAGGGCTTCATACATCATTTAAGGCTCATGTTTTGGTGCTTACTTTATACATTTACGGGCGGTATTTCAATCAAGCGGTGTTAAGCCATAACGAAATTGGATTAGAACAATTAAAAATTGTTTATTATGCCTTAATTGAGTCCAAACTGCGTTACAGCATTATGTTTTGGGGTAATAGCTTTAAATATAATATTAACAGAGCTCTTATCGCACAAAAAAGAGCCATAAGAATAATGTTTCGAATCCCGCAATGGGCGTCTTGAAATCTTACCGTCACTGAATTTATTAAACATAAAACAAGGTTTGAAACATATGAAGAACAAGAGTTTCGTGTACTCACGCGCACCAGAAATATGAAAATCAATTTTCGCCCGATGACTAATATAGAGAAGCACTGTACTAGGAACCAGACTGTCAAGTTGTTTAATAAACTTCCTGTAGTGCTAAAAGGTATCGTAGAATATGTTTTAAAGATAAATTAAAGCAATTTTTATTGATAATGATCCTTAAATATAAAGAAACTTGTCAAACTTTTTACACATTCAGATTTTAACGAACACCGCTTACGATTAGGTACCTACAGACGGTTTTGTGCAACCTACCCAATACATCGATTACGCAAGGAACAATCGTTTTTTTAGGGTTCCGTACTCAAAGAGTAAAACGGGACCCTATTACTAAGACTCCGCTGTCCGTCCGTCCGTCCGTCTGTCTGTCACCAGGCTGTATCTCACTGATACCGTGATAGTTCCAGTTGAAATTTTCACAGATGATGTATTTCTGTTGCCGCTATAACAACAAATACTAAAACCAAAATAAAATAATAGTACATTATGATACAAGTGTGCTAAGTTGGTGATTACACTCGAGTCGGTTTTTAAGCCTGAGCCGAAGGCGAAGGCTTAATGGAGACGAGAAGTGTAATGCCCAATGCTCACGTGTTTCATACGACGTTTTTCAACACATTTGCGAGGAAAAAAATAAAATAAATAAAAAATGAAAATGTTAAAAGATATGTAATAAAAAGGCACTAGTGCGATAATGTAATGTAAAAGGCACGGCATGGGTAATATTCTGCATTATCAGTGTAAATACGCTGTAATAAGACCTACTTTACGAGCAGGTGTGTTGAAAATATTTTTATTGATAATGGTACGGAACGCTTCGTGCGCGAGTCCGACTCGCACTTGGCCAGTTTTATTTTATTCGTTTTCCGTACATTTCCAAAATGGATTATACCTTTCTGTCATGCGTTTCTCAGATTCGTTTGACATTATCAAAGTGGGAAAAGATTTTCCCAGTTGAAGTATTTATGACATTGACATAAGATTGAATTTCCTCTGGTCTGTGTGAAACGTTTATTAACCCCTTTCCAGGCCGGCAATTGTAAAATGACAATCAAATGTCAGTCTTATTCATTGACATTTAGAAACACGTTTGACAGTCTGTAGGTATGTGGTCGATATAACGCCTCTGCCTGGAAAAGGGTTAAACCGACTTAAAAAAGGAGAAGGTTCTCAATACATCGCAATCTTTTTTTATGTATATTCCCCGATTACTCGAAGATACGTGGACCGATTTGGAAAATGTTATTTTTTGTTTTAAAGGGTATACTTCCCACGAGGTCCCATGGTCATCAGTCATCCCATGGTCATAGGTCATGATGAGTCCCTGATTATGGGTTCCTGGATAAATCGAAGGAACTCTTCAAATAAGGCGAAGTACTTAATTGAAGTCGGTTAAAACGTTGTTTTTAAAGTAGGTAATTACAGTATATCTGAACTATTCTTGCATACATCTTCAAGATCGGAGGATTTAGGTGCTCATTTGTTATAAAATAAGCATCATTCCGTTGAAAATCGTAAGACCAATGAAACGTACATACAAATAAAAAATAAATAAAAAAAGTATTGAAAATGACCGGCTTTAAGCCTCTCACAGATTGGTGCGGCCTGGCCGTGTGGCGACTTTTGTAAAATCTTGCCATTAGCTGTCAAATGTACTATTGCAAGTGTGAATCAGGCCTTATTGAACTCGCGGTCTACCTACTAAAGGCATATCATGTAGTGTTTTGAAATAGCCATGCCAAGCCCTGTGCATTGTGACCTTAAGCGTGAGGTCACTTAGATAAAAGGCCTGTATCGTACCTAATAGTAACAGTTATCTAATGCTGTCTGACATTGTTACTATTGTTAGTGAACGTGCCTTGTATTTGACGAAACGTTTCAAATTAATATAAAGCTAATTAAATGAGATCGCAAGTAAATTTATAGGTACCTAATATATTTGATCCTCTCTCATCTAAAGCCTTGGTCAGACACGGCGCGACCGCGGCGCGATATTTCCATACATGGCCTGTTTGACCACGCTAGCGGTTTGTACGGAGATGTCGCGCCGTGTGTCTGACCAAGGCTTAACGATCCCAAAAAAATACGTAAATTAGGCGTAGGTATTTGTTATGTTTAAGTTATATCTATCTAAGGCTTGTTCACGAAATAAAGTAGCCACCAAAAGTTGGGCCTTCATAATTATATAGAAAGTTTTTGCTATGCCAATGCATGATATTTTGACACATGTATTGTCAAGTTGAAGATAAATTTATAATATATGTCATTGACTAGATAAAATCAAGATGCCGAGGATAAATGAAAAAACTCGTAAATTAATTATAATATCCTACTGTACAGAAAAGGGTATTTCGATACGACAACTCGCAAAACGGTATCAATTATCTAAAGATGGTGTACGAAAAGTAATAAAAAAGTTTGGGGAATTTAATAGGTGATCTACCAGGTTGCGGTCGCAGAAAAGGCTGCGTGAAGCCAAACTTGGACACGGACATAGTAGCGTCTTTCCGTCGAAATCCATCGGCCTCTATTCGCGATGTAGCCAAAAAGTTAAAAACTTCGGTCGCAAACGTGCAAAACGTCAAAAAGAGAAATAATTTACAGACGAGGAAGAAACAGAAAATGCCAAAAAGGACTGCTGCCCAGCTTGAAAGAGCGAAATCTCGAGCTAAAGATTTGAACAAGTTTTTAATTCAAAATAACGACCGATGTATTTTAATGGATGACGAAACATATGTAAAAAAAGACATGAAAACGTTACCGGGGGCCCAGTTTTACTCGTGTGCAGCTGGCGAGGACGTTCCAGAAGAACATAAGTGCGTGGCTTTTGAAAAATTCGCCCAAAAAATCCTTGTATGGCAAGCTATTTGCTCATGCGGGCTTAAAAGTACGAGCTTTTTCACTACCGGTACAATAAACGGAGATGTCTACCGACAGGAGTGTATTAAAAAGCGAATTCTGCCCTTATATCGGAAACATACACGTCCTCCAATATTTTGGCCTGATTTAGCTTCTGCTCATTACGCTCAAGCCACCTTAAATTTGCTTGATAACAAGAATATTAGTTATGTCGCGAAAAACATTAACCTACCAAATTGCCCAGAACTTCGCTGGATTGAAAGGTATTGGGCAAATATCAAACGATACCTGCTCAAAAAGGGGGCAGTGGCCGACAATGAAGCTGATTTCAAAAAAATATGGAACGCAGCCTCTCGTCAGTTCACTAAAAAATCAATAAATACGCTGATGGCAGGCATTCGAAAGAAAGTCAGACAGTTCGCCAACTCTTAGGGTTTTTACAAAAATTTGCATTGTACATTCTTTTTACAATGTTTAGTAATATAATTGACTGTTTTTTGTTTGAAGTGCTGTGACAAAAACAAGATTTATTTACATTTTATTATGGCTACTTTATTTCGTGAACAAGCCTTATCTGTCTATCAATGAGCATTATATCTTTGCATAGAGCCATTATGTAGGTTTTAAGTCGTCTAATAATTTGATGGGGCACACTAAATCACAGAAGGTTACTGTATAGGTAGTGTGTAGTATTCATTTTATTAACCAACTTCAAAAAAAGGAGGAGGTTCTCAATTCGGATGTATTTTTTTATTTTTAATGTTTGTTACCTCAGAACTCCGTCATTTATGAACCGATTCGTACAATTATTTTTTTAACTGAAAGTATATGCTTCCAGATTGGTCCCATTGTTTCCAAAACCCCAGTTGGATGATGGGAACCATGAGGAATTGAGGGAACTCCTCAAATATATTAGGCACGCGTGTAGTAATTTCGGTATTTTCTATTATAACTCGTGTATTTACACCCGGAAATCATAAATTTGGTGAAGTGGAAGTGATGATGAAGACCACAGATGGCTTGTGGAACTTCTCAATGATGTACTTCAAACTATATAAATACGTCACAGATTCTGATATTATTCCGTTGAAATAGCAAACAATGAAGTGCCAAAGGTAATTCTGAGATCCTTGAGGAATCGACGGAAGTCCTCAAATACAGGGTGGAATTTCATAAACTGTACATAATAAAAGGAGAAAAATTTCAGCCAATTTCATCGGTGAAACGGTGTTTTTTTTTTTTTCTAGTCATTAGTTTTTTTTTTACAGAATTTTGAAAATTTTTGTAAAAACTCGGGTAATACACCTAATTCAGACGGTATAACTTTTGATCCAATGGTCCTAAAATGAAAATAAAAAATGCAGAGTATTACCAAGGGACAGGTTAATAATTCTTAATAACAATAGAAAACCAACTAGAAGAGAAAATCCGCAAAAAAAATTATTGTTTTTGAAAAATGGCTACAAAAATTACGAATTTTAAAAGAAAAACACAATTTTCTGAAAAAAACGCAGATTTAGTTACCATTTTTTTTGTTTAGTATTAAACCTCACTTAATGCCGATTCTAAAACCGTTTTTAAACTGTCTCAGACTTTGAAAAATACCACGCAAATGGGTACGTAAATCAAACCATAAAGCTGCAATACGACTGATTTCTCCTGACACAATTGATCTCCGGGAAGGAGTCATGGTGGGGGTTAGGTTTTGATATGGGTGTATAGAAGCCGGCGAGGTTACCACCAGAAAAATCTGACTTCTTCGGATTTGGCTTTCAGTAAAAAAATGCTCTACTGCCCGGCTAAACGGTAACAGCTAGGTTAGGGGTGCTCGACCAAATGTCATAGAAAACTGCGTGCAGTTTTTGATGGTGGAAAAAAAATTAAAAAAAAACGAAGTTTTTTTTAATTTTTTTTTCAAAATGGTCCTAGAGCTTTGAAATTTGGCTAGCGGGATCCTATATGGCTCTAGATTCTGAAAACCAAAAAAAAAAGTTTCTAGCTTTAAAAAAAAATTTGTATGGGGAATTTTTTCGATTTGTTTTCCGGCCAAACCGCTCGACTTTTGAATAGAGGTCTCGACCAAATGTCATAAAGGTTCCCAAGGGGAGTACAATCGCATTTTTTTTGGCTGAAAAAAAAAAGTTTTTTTTTTTTGAAATTTCAAATTGGTCACAGCGCGCCGAGATTTGGCATGCGGGGACTTGAAGGGCCCAACAGTTGTTAAAAGAAAAAAAAAATGGAAAAAATTTAAAATGGCGGACGGTATGGGCAAAACAAATTTGCGAGGCCGTAGGCCGAGCTGCGGGAGCTTAAGGCTTGGCTACTATTCCTTGCCCCGAGTGTCTTACAAGCGAGCCTGAGGGCCGAAGGCCCGAAGGTGAGCTTCGAGGGCACGCGAAGGCCGAAGGCCGAGCTCCGCGTAGGGCCGAAGGCCCGAAGCGTCCAGCGAGGCCGTAGGCCGAGCTGCGGGAGTATAGGACTGTGCTACTATGCCCCCGAGTGTCTTTCGTCGTAGGCGAAGGCCGTAGGCTGAGCTCCGCGTCGGGCCGAAGTCCCGAAGCGTCCTGCGAGGCCGTAGGCCGAGCTGCGGGAGTTTAAGGTTGTGCTACCACTCACTACCCCCCGAGTGTCTGTAAAGCGAACCTGAGGGCCGAAGGCCCGAAGGTGAGCTTCGTGGCAGGCGAAGGCCGAAGGCCGAGCTCCGCGTAGGGACGAAGGCCCGAAGAGTCCCTTCAGAGCGCGCTTGCGGAAACCCTACGCCCCCCAAGTTTCTTTAAGCGAACCTGAGGGCATAGTCGCACAGTCCTATACTCCCGCACAGTGCTATACTCCCGCAGCTCGGCCTACGGCCTTCGCGTACCCTCAAAGCTCACCTTCGGGCCTTCGGCCCTCAGGCTCGCTTGTAAGACACTCGGGGCAAGGAATAGTAGCCAAGCCTTAAGCTCCCGCAGCTCAGCCTACGGCCTCGCAAATTTGTTTTGCCCGTACCGTCCGCCATTTTGGATTTTTTCCAATTTTTTTTTCTTTTTACAACTGTTGGGCCCTTCAAATCCCCGCATGCCAAATCTCGGCGCGCTGTGACCAATTTGAAATTTCAAAAAAAAAAAAATTTTTTTTTTTCAGCCAAAAAAAAATGCGATTGTACTCCCCTTGGGAACTTTAATGACATTTGGTCGAGACCCCTATTCAAAAGTCGAGCGGTTTGGCCGGAAAAAAAAATCGAAAAAATTCCCCATACAAAATTTTTTTTAAAGCTAGAAACTTTTTTTTTTGGTTTTCAGAATCTAGAGCCATATAGAATTCCGCTTGCCAAATTTCAAAGCTCTAGGACCATTTTGAAAAAAAAAATTTCCGCCATCAAAAACTGCACGCAGTTTTCTATGACATTTGGTCGAGCACCCCTAACCTAGCTGTTACCGTTTAGCCGGGCAGTAGAGCATTTTTTTACTGAAATCCAAATCCGAAGAAGTCAGATTTTTCTGGTGGTAACCTTGCCGGCTTCTATACACCCATATCAAAACCAAACCCCCACCATGACTCCTTCCCGGAGATCAATTGTGTCAGGAGAAATCAGTCGTATTGCAGCTTTATGGTTTGATTTACGTACCCATTTGCGTGGTATTTTTCAAAGTCTGAGACAGTTTAAAAACGGTTTTAGAATCGGCATTAAGTGAGGTTTAATACTAAGCAAAAAAAATGGTAACTGAATCTGCGTTTTTTTCAGAAAATTGTGTTTTTCTTTTAAAATTCGTAATTTTTGTAGCCATTTTTCAAAAACAATATTTTTTTTTGCGGATGTTCTCTTCTAGTTGGTTTTCTATTGTTATTAAGAATTATTAACCTGTCCCTTGGTAATACTCTGCATTTTTTATTTTCATTTTAGGACCATTGGATCAAAAGTTATACCGTCTGAATTAGGTGTACTACCCGAGTTTTTACAAAAATTTTCAAAATTCTGTAAAAAAAAAACTAATGACTAGAAAAAAAAAAAAAACACCGTTTCACCGATGAAATTGGTAGAAATTTTTCTCCTTTTATTATGTACAGTTTATGAAATTCCACCCTGTATTATCGGCCTACATACAGCGATTTGGTTTATTGGTCTAAAAATCAACGCTTTTGTTCTCGAAAATCAGTTCATGTGGTAAATTGGAAAAAAAATGTGGAAATGTTAATGTGGCTTGACGGAGTACTGAATTGAAGTCGGTTAAAACTTTGTTTTGAAAGTAAATTATTTTATACCACGTCGGTGGCAAACAAGCTTACGGCCCACCTGATGGTATGTGATTACCGTAGCCTATGGATGCTTTGCAACTCCAGGGGTGTTACGTGCGCGTTGCCGACCCTTTACGGATTTATACACTCCTTTTTAGGGTTCCGTACTCAAAGAGTAAAACGGGACCCTATTACTAAGACTCCGCTGTCCGTCTGTATGTCTGTCTGTCCGTCTGTCACCAGGCTGTATCTCATGAACCGTGACAGTTAGACAGTTAAAAATTTCACAGATGATGTATTTATGTTGCCTCTATAACAACAAATACAAAAAAAACCGGCCAAGTGCGAGTTGGACACGCGCACGAAGGGTTCCGTACCATTATCTATAAAAACGGCAAAAAATATCGTTTGTTGTATGGGAGCCCCCCTTAAAAAAAATATATTTTGTTTTTAGTATTTGTTGTTATAGCGGCAACAGAAATATATAGTCTGTGAAAATTTCAACTCTCTAGCTATCACGGTTCTTGAGATACAGCCTGGTAACAGACAGACGGACGGACGGACAGCGAAGTCTTAGTAATAGGGTCCCGTTTTACTATTTGAATACGGAACCCTAAAACAGAATAAATATATAATAATATTTTTATTTTTTTTTTCTTATATAATCTTACACAAATTGATCTAGTCCCAAATTAAGCAAAGCTTGTACTATTGGTACTAGACGATGATAAACATACTTATATAGATAAATAAATACTTAAATACATAGAAAACATCCATGACTCAGGACTTGTGCTCATCCATCACACAAATACATGGCCTTATCGGGATTCGAACCCGGGACCTCCGGCTTCGTAGGCAGGGTCACTACCAACTAGGATACAGGGGGCTCCCATACAACAAACGTGATTTTTTTGCCGTTTTTATAGATAATGGTACGGAACCCTTCGTGCGCGAGTCCGACTCGCACTTGGCCGGTTTTTTAAAGAACCCCACCCCATTTGGGGCTCGACATTCAATAATTAATGAATTGATAAAAAAAAATTAAAAGTCCATTAACATAAGCCTTACTGAGCTTACCGTGGGCCTTGTCTTGCCTTGTAAGATTGTCCCATTATATTTATTTATTTATTTATTAATTTATGGCATTAAATAAAATCACAATAGCAAATAGTCAGATTTGATTTGAATGCCTGCAACGCTATCATGCCTAATGGTAATTTAATATTTTTATTATATATTTTGATGCTCGTATTGGAGGCGTTACTGATCCGTTTGTGAAAAGCTTAATTAGAGCTATTAGAAGTCGTAGTAAGCATTATTATTAATGACTCTTCTGTAAGGTGGTAGAGACACGACATTCCACTGTGTACCCTACTTCTCTTAGATTTTTATTTGCCTCCTCCATTAGTAATTGACGTAAGTGTATTACTATAATTAAAGAGAGATTCCGAGGGTTCCGTGCAAAAGTTCGTACACCATACCCGTCACGTCACGACCCCATTCATTCTTGAACAATCGTTCACAGTAGAAGTTACCGTTGTACAGCGCCATCTGTATTTTGGTAGGACCTATGTTTGTTTATCAGCGATATTTTTTATCACGCGTACCAAGTGTAATAATTTCAGAATTTTTGTTTGGTAAACTTCAGAGATAAGAGGGGGGGGGGGTTGGTATTCTTTCAACATTTTCCTTAATAAATCAAAATTTAACCACTTTAGAAAAAGAAAAACTGTTTTAGAAAGCGCAACTCAAGCCCATTTATATGATACCCCACTTGATCTGTTAACTAGACATTGAATTTTTAACCCCCCTCATATTCGTCATTTACACAGAAAATAAAAATGTACATATATTAAAAAATTACATTTTCCATACACGTGTCTTAACGTTCTTAACAGTTATTTCAAACTGATAGCTTAAGCAGTTCCTGAGATATTTAACGTTGCGACAGATGGACAGTCATAATCATAAGGGTTCCTTTTTGGTACGGAACCCTAAAAACAAAGTAGTGCTCACTCAATGGCGTAAGCCAACTTTGAATGAGCCATTTGGCACCAATTCAAAACGATGATTAATTTTTCAATTGTCTACAGATTCCTCCAATTCATTATACTTAGTCTTAATTAGCGTTTTACGTAATTTGTTTTGCGGTCTTCCGGACTAGCAGCAATTTATAGTCTGATCAGACTGTGTCAGTAGTAACGTAGCTGAAAACAATCCATTAAATATCACCTTGCTTTGGGATGATAGTGCCAGCGTAAGAAAGAGATCAGTGAATAGATGCGCGCATTTCGATTAACAAGCTTAATTTTTTTCATATTTTTGCCGCTTTTTGGTGACTCACTAGTTTAGACTCTGTTATATGAGCCTATTTAAGTATAAATAGAATCAAACACATAAGCTTTTCGTTCATGACCTTGTCAGTTCGAGTGCGATACTTACATAAAGCTAATGTCAATAAATTATAATTAATGAGATGAATTGATTGATAGTATATGATAAGGTATTTCCTGATATAGTAATAACGAATATTTTGTACTATGCTATTTAACCATTACAAGTATAGTGAAAAAATCTTTTCTACAAGTCAGATGAAATTCAATCTTATAGGTACAGTCACCGGCATCAATATATGATGAATCACGTCTCTTTTAATTAGCGACAGCAAAGTCAGAAATTATATATATGTACTTTTTCGTAAGTGCGAGCAAGAAAGGAATGAACGGACATAGACACTATGTCTCAGGGCTCGGTCATGAGCCTCATGACTTCCAGCGGCGGTGGCGGCGTGGGAGCGAGAGCCCGCGGTTATCTCTCGCTCACACGTATGGCGTACCGCTGCCCCGCACTGCATTTTTCCAATCATCATCATATCAGCCGAAAGACGTCAACTGCTGGACATAGGCCTCCCCCATAGAGTACCAAAGTGACCGGTCCTGCGCCACCCGCATCCAGCGGACTCCCGCGACCTTTACCAACGCTTTAGCAACGTCTACTATCATTGTAATATGCTTATACTTATCAAAGTGCATAAACGTAATAATATATCATAGTACTATTGTGCGCTAGACCATATTGTTAGGTTATTAAGAACTTGTGTACATCTTTTTTTTATTAGATAAGCCCATGTGAACAGCCCAAGGATGAGCAGTAACTAACTTCGCTCAGACTGGGACCTTAAACAAATTCTTCTTTTGCAGGGTACCTGTACGGGTATGATACTGTTTCCTTAGGTAATTACTTGTTTACATGTTAGCTATGGTTTTGCATGGTCCTTTAAATGACTTAGGTTATGGGTGAGTATCCACTAGAACCACAGAATAAAGGCCAACGAATAAAGAACTTAAAGGTACAAGTTGAAACCCGATGACGGCGACGCCCGGCGACGTGTCGCTAGCTACGAAAGGTAAAAATACCTTTCGTAGCTAGCGACACGTCGCCGTCATCGGGAAAATCATAGAAATACTTAGAAACTATAGTTGTATCGCCTGCTGCTGCTTTCTGCGGTCGGGTTCCAACTTGTACATAAAGAAGTAATTTACTCGTTCTGTGACCAGGCCCCGTAGCATGGATGGGCCTTAGCACGCAATAAGTGACAAGATAAGAGCGTCGTCTCGTTCTATCGAACGGTGTCAGCCAGTGACGGATGCTCTATCTTGTCACTTGTCGCGTGATAATCCATGCTACGGGGCCTGAACCGTGTTAGGTGGCGGAGTGCGACTAGTGCGAGGATAAACACAATGACAAAAATCCGAGGACAACGATCAGAGTTGGTCGAAATATAAACAATTCTTATTATTATAAAATAGGTACACCAATATAAATAGATGCGTACCTAACGGCTAGCAATGCCATATTGGTGGATTATATGCTCGGCGGGTCTCGCATATCGCTCTGCTACCTCGCACAACTCTGATAGTCTGTGTGTAGATCTGTTGATACTCACTCTAAGGACTTCACACTTTCTCCAAAACATATGTACCTACAGTCAGCATCAAAAGTAGCTACGAAACGAAGACGTCAATAGTAGATTGTACAACAAGTGCATAAAACGCACCATTTTACTCGAGACGTTTATCCATCCGAGCGAGCTTGCGAGCGAGGATAGATATAAAGTCGAGTGTAAAATGGGTTTTATGGACGAGTTGTACACTCTACTTTTCACTTCGATTGCGAGGAAATGAAACAGCAACACGTAAATATAGTAAATGCTATAAGTTGTTGTTATGGCTTAAATACTATACTGATCTAATACTAAATTGAAAAATAAACAAATATAAAAAATAATAAATGAGACGAAATACAAATTATAAGTTTATTTCATGAAGTTTTATTGTGTACTTTGGCTGTTGGTATCTTTGCCTTGGTCTTAGAATACGAACGAAACGAAATAAAATAAAGAGGTTGTTGTATGAAGTTAAAGATGTTCGTGTGGCTGTTGCAGCGATTGCCTTGGTCTTCGACGAAGATTTTACTTTATGCTCTAGAGCATAAAAAGCGACTTTATGTCGCCTACGCACGACATAAAGACGAACTTTTAGAGCATGAGAAGTGAAAAAGTCTTTATTAACCCTTTATAAGGCAGAGGCGATTTGGAAACCCCTTAGTTAATAAACATTTACGGAGAAGAACATCCTCTTTTTTATTTAACTATAATGGTATTATATAGCGAATATATCAGGCTTTCTTTCCTCGTTCATACTTTTTCGGTCTGTATTTAAATTTAGTGTAATTAATTAATCTATATTATGTGGTCAATTTATGCACTATGTCAGTCAAGGGAAGCAGGCTATCGTCATTGTTTCCATTATACTATTAAAAATATAAGCTATATCTAATGAGAACCAAGTTTAATTTATTATCAATTAAAATTATACCTGACGGAACACAATTTACAAGCGGAAGTCTCTTTCTAACTCCTTGATAGAAAGAGACTTCTTATAATTTTTTCAGTAATACTCGTATATTAATCCTACCCACTACAAGATACACAATAATGTTCGATTTACCGTATGTAGTCAATTAAACGCCAGTCTGTACAGAGCACCTTATGTTTGTTATTGTTATGTCAATGAATAGGTGTATTGGAAACAGATCATCTGAAAACTCAAGTGCACTAACAGGCTGAGTGCATATATTGACCACATGTTTTTCTTAATGATTTCGTTTTTTTTGCCGTAGATGTGTTCCCCAGTGCATTAGAAACATGGTAGTGTATTTAACTTTCACGTAGCATATCTGTATAACTGGGGCCTTATAAAGGGTTAAAAGGGAATAAGAACTTTTGACGTCTTCGATTGCGTAGTTACTGTTGATGCTGACTGTACATTACCTTTACTGAAAAATAGGCATATGTATCATATATCAGTGTTTTTACGTTTTGAGATATATACATCAATGTTTCTACTTTGAGCAAAAAATCAAATGTGTGTGTTTTCATGAATCCATGTCTCCCCATCCCTTTTTCGATTATAACAGTTTTGATTTCATGTAACAGTTAAATTTTTGTGAACGTCTCCAATGCCCAGGACAGATTTTATTTGATGTCACTATTTGAACTTCATAAGGGCACATATGCAAGTTGCTATCACGTTGCATTGCTTGTATACCTGGGTTATAAAAATCTTCAAAAAATTTAAATAAGTATTTTTAACGTTAATATATTTTGACTGCCGGTTAGTCTGTCATACATACCTGACATATTCTTGCATGCGTTTCCGGGTTCGAATCCTGGTATATATGTCACGATGTTCTTGAGTCTTTTATGAGTTTATCCATCGAAGTATGTTACTAGGCAACAGTGGCGGCGCGTGAAAATTTTCAATGGGCAACCCGGAACACAAAAAGTTTTGAAAGAGTTTAGAGAACATAACTAAAGGCTAGCCTACAAAATAAATTTTAGACAAGCCGGTGGGAATGGGCTTGTATGGGCGTTCTGCCACTGCTAGGCAATTCAATTACTCGCTTTGTTTTGGACTAGTTCTATTTGGGGTGTAAGTGGTGTAAGGAGCATTGTCAAATATATATTTAATCATTTAACATTATACTATACGGTAGTTAATAACAGTACAAATACATTATTATTGCATACAATACAATACAAATATTATTTATTGCTCACCAGAAATAGTACATAATTGAAAAACACATGTAAGTAAATTAAACATAAACAATGGTAGACAACAGGCGGTCATTACCAATAAACAACATTCACGAAAATACTCGGAAACAATCACGCTTCAGCTTATTCTTCCAAAAAATAATTGTTTAAGCTGTATATAAAATCGTGACGTCACTTCTATTACCCTACAAACTAATAGAGCGTTTTGGACGATTCTTATAAAAAGTTGCTAATTTGACTATCAGCATCCCTAGCAAAGTAGCAAAATAAGAGGGTGGTACAGAATTATATTATCAGTAGTCTCGATGATAGATAACATATCATTGGCTGGTCGAAAATAACTTCGTCTACCGTTCGTCTGGCGGAGTTTATAGCGGCTAGCGGCATGACTCAAATGTTGTATTGGTGTAAAGTTTCATGTTTAGTAAATTGGTCAGTAACCTTGTTGCGAATATCCAATTTATGCAACGTTTTTTATTTGAATTTTTTGAACTGCGCGTCCCAGTTATTGGGATACACTTAAGTTCGTATAGGTCGTAATTCTCCAAATTTTAACGTCTTTTGTCACAACCATGTGCAAAAGTTGACGTTGATACTTACTTGATTTTTCTTGTTTTATACAGAGACCGAAATATGGACAGGAAGCTATTATATTTATATAATAGCTGTGCATCAATCTTTTGGTCCGTATTAAAATAACTTCTGTCAAAAATTTAATTTTTGGTACAAGCTTTTATTGCCGACTGTACTTTTCTGTATACCATCACCAACTACTAATTGAGACGATTCTAACGAGTCCAAACTCAACCGGGTTACGTCGGTTAAGTACTGAATTCCCATGGCCACCTGTCTCCGTCATCAGATCAGCTCGATGGTACCATAATATTGAATTGTCATCCAAACTATACTAGTACCCAAAATTTCAGCTCAATCGAATAACGGCAAGTGACTGAAAAATGGATTGCAAATTTTGACGGACAACTTACATACCTACTTATATAATTTTTTTTAATATATATATATATATATATTTTTTTTTTTGGACAATCTTACACAAATCGACCTAGTCCCAAACGAAGCAAAGTTTGTACTATGGGTACTAAACGACGATATACATACTTATACAACGTGTCCCAAAACTCAACGATAAGCCGGCACCAGAGGAAGGAGCTGCTTATGATTAGTCGAGAAAAAATAAGGAAAAAAATATATCTAAATAAGTAGCTCCATCCTCTGGTGCCGGCTTATCGTTGAGTTTTGGGACACGTTGTATAGAGAAATAAACACTTAAATACATAGAAAACATTCATCAGGAACAAATATTCGTGCTCATCAGACAAATAAATGCCCTTACCGGGATTCGAACCCAGGACCTCTTGCTTCGTAGGCAGGGTCACTACCAACTAGGCTAAAGCGGTCGTCATATACTTACATACTTATATATTTACATACATACTAACAGGTCAAGTTAACATAAAGCTTGTAAAAAGAACTATGAAGTAATTTAGCAACTTTTGCACATGGTTGTGACAAGTTAATCACATTATTTGAGAATTACCCAGGAGGTATGTCCGGCCTGCTGATGGTAAGCAACCAACGTAGGCAACGTTGGTTGCTTACCATCAGCAGGCATGCATGAATGAGTGACAAGCGCGTTGCCGACTCATTATTGATTTGAGGATTCGTTGTGTCGGTCGACAGCAGGGCTGTTATTCGCTACGCGTTAATGCGGCTCACCCCGCCGGTCACCCGTTACGAAACTAGACCTCTACCTACGCTTAATTACTACGCATCGCAGTGTCAACGTATAATTGTGGGTGAGCGTTGAGGTGAGCTTAAAACAAGTTACAGAATAGGGGGGCAGGCCCCTCGCTCTCAACACAGCGCATCCTCGGAAGCTATGGTCCTTACTCCCCACCAGGAACCCAACAACAACATGAATACAACACAGATACAACAGAGCAATTAGTGGTGTTATTAATAAAAGAAGACGCGGACAAAGTGCGATAAATTATCTGCACACGGTTCTCAAGATATCAATGAATGTGCAGATCAATTTGCGCATTGTTGTCAGAGTATAGCTATGTATGACACGACCGTACAGTACAGTCGCCATCACATACATCGGTACACTATAAGGTGTTCAAAAATATCGGCACATGCACCCTAATGCCTTGAAAATAGAGGTGTGTTCCGATGTTTGTGAGTCGCTTGTTTGCTCCGATGTGTGTGATGGCGACTGTACAAATCGCGCCACAAACGCTCAAAATACACATGCAAGAAATTGCATGCAAGTTTAACTACATTGCGGGATTTGATAGATGAATTGAACTGTATGCCACAGTAACCGGCAATGTGATGATTGATGAAACTTGCATGCAATTTCTTGCATGTGTAAATTTTACTATGAGTAAGCGTGTCTGAAGTTAGCCTCAAGTCGCCCCCCGCACACCCGTCGAACCCCTCCCACACCTTTGCGACGCTACTAGCTAACATCAGACACGCAAACTTACGGGGCGCGTTCTGTATATTGTGCTGTTACGTTGTTTTTCCTGAGAAAACTCTATATCATACGTCATTATTCGTGAACAATAAATTCAACGGTTGGTTTCCGTTATTGTTGGCTTCCCACATTCGTTCATAAAAGCTGCCATTAGGTACATCAAAAATACATTTGAGTAATCTGTTAAATTTTATTATTTTTAACTCGCATCACCGGTATGTTTGCAAAGGCAGAAACGGAAGTGTTGAGAAGAGGAAATATTGGTTTTATTTGATTACGTTCGGACTTACATTTTTTTACTCATTACTCATTAAAACTTTATTTTGCAATTTAAGTACTTATAACCTTAGAATGATGATGATTTTTTTTGTACAGATTAGTCGTATTCTACAATACACACGAATATCTACTTTCAAGTAAGGGACGTACCTAAGCTTTATGTTGGGTATGGAACACTTATTGTGTGAATGTCATGCCCTTGCCAGACAAATAATGAATTACTTTGGTAACGGCTATCCGCAACCAAAGGAATTCAAGGTGCTCCCGGTGAACTGCATCATCCGTTTTGTGGAAATGATGGAGGAAGCCTGGGAGCAGGCATAAAGGAGAGGGCAAATGTACTAAGGATTCCACTGGGTCGAAGTGCATCCGAAAGGGCCCTCACCTATCTAGGTGAGGGCCCTTTCGGATCTATCTAGATAAGATAAGATAAGACATATATTACCTTAGAAAGATGGCGATTTTTTAGGGTTCCGTACTCAAAGAGTAAAACGGGACCCTATTACTAAGACTCCGCTGTCCGTCCGTCCGTCCGTCTGTCTGTCACCAGGCTGTATCTCACTGATACCGTGATAGTTCCAGCTGACATTTTCACAGATGATGTATTTCTGTTGCCGCTATAACAACAAATACTAAAAACACAGAATAAAATAGTTTTTTTATAGATAATGGTACGTAACCCTTCGTGCGCGAGCCCGACTAAAATATAAAAAGCATCGGGTTGCATGTTCACGGACATGCCTTTGGCTCGGGCTCTTGATCTTTGTATCTACTATCTACACTCTTCTTCTTCTTAGTCGTGCACTCTTGACAGAGTTGTCGTGGTCATGTCACGGTCGATTTTTGCACAACCGCAGCTCTTGCAATGCGTCGCCATGTGGCTCTGTTTTTATTGGAGTGAGAGCAACCATTGATTTTGTCTTCTGTGACCGGTTTGATGAGGTCGGTCCTTCGTATTGGAGAGCGCCCACGAGATGATCTTTTCCCTTGCACCACCAAACGTATTCCATAGAGTCCTCTTTACGGATGAAACTATCTATTTATTTATTTATTTATTATAGCCCTTAATCGTAACATCCAAACCTATCTATCAGTGGTGGCGCGTGATTTTTTTCGATGGGCAACCCGGAACAAAAAAAGTTATGAAAGAGTTTATAGTATATACCTAACTATATAACTCAACATCTATTTAGTATAGAACTAAAATATATTTTAGGCTAGCCGGTGGGAATCGGCTTGTATGGGTGCTGCTCCGCCACTGCTATCTATAGGTACTATGGTTCAATTAATTCCATTGGAAGTTATTTGGGTTACGTGAAAACAGCAATGATTCACTTGTATCATTAACTTAACATAACCTTCGCTATCAGCCTTTTATTTATATAACAGTTTGGAAACCTTAATTTAATTGATAAATTAATGATTTTACAAATTAACATACTTCTATGTAGAACATGTCTTAAATATACCTACGTTATTTGTAGCATATCCTTAAGTAAGTTGTTCGTCAACATTTGCAATCCATTTTTCAGTCACTTGCCGTTGTCCGACTGAGCTAAAATTGTGAGTCTTAGTATAGTATGAATGACACTTGAATATTATGGTACCATCGTGCTGATCTGATGATGGAGACAGAAGGTGGCCATTATTTATTTAATAAACAGAGTATATAATATATTAAATATTTAACCGACGTAACCCCGTTGAGTTTGGGCTCGTTAGAATTGTCTCAATGAGTAGTTGATGATGGTATACAAAAATATTTTGTTGACAGAAACTTATTTAACTACATTGAGTATTATACCTTACATAGCAATTCTCTTTGCTTTATATCGGCGTGGACGCTGACCCAGAGAGACAGAGAACGACTAGAGGCTTTCGAAATATGGTACTGGCGAAGGATGGAAAATATTAGCTGGACGGAAATAAAGACGAACGAAGAAGTTTTGAGCATAGTAATAGGAGAGAAAAGATGTTTGCTGAGATGTATTCAAAACAGGAGATGCATGATGGTGGGCCACCTGATACGGCACGACAGCTTCTACTTAAACATCCTAGATGGACAAATTTAGGGCAAGGGTGGCAGAGGAATTCCTAGACTAACATATTTTATTCAAGTAAAGGATAAAGTTGATGTCGAGTCGTATCAGGAACTTCAGGAAGTCAAGAGGCTGGCAATGGACTGAGACAAGTGGCGGTTACTCCCGCGACGAGAGTGATTCTTAAGTGATGATGATGAGCAATTCTGTGTGCGAGAAGCTCCCCGCGCTTAAACATTCACAACCTTCCCCTAAACGATTTTCTCTAAGTACAATGCCTGAGTTCTGTAATAAGCTCCCGTAATAAAGTAATAAGTGACCCGGGTAATTAGATACAGTGCGGTAGGAATTTATCAAAATTCTCTTCGTCAAATAGCTACTGTACGTGTCTAAATGTGTAACATAGATATCAAAGGCAGAATGATATATCGTTAAAACGTGTTCATGTAAACTGAAAACAATATTTTGATTTTTTGCCACATGTTCCCACAATAATCGTAACGTAGGACAAAAAATGGGCAATTTTGTTTATCTTCTTTAATGTAAACACGACATTTGGTAGCATTTAATTTCCAGTAAACTCTAGCAAGCTACTATAAGTCGTCATGTCCTGTTGTTCCGAAAGCATCTAACGCCTGATGAAGCTAAAGTTCAATTTTGATTGAATTTGTTTTCTTTGTTGTGGTTCCGTTGTAGTAATCGTTAGCAGGCGTGATATTCATAGGGTGTAAAAGACAGACATCATTTGTTTCTACGTATGTGTACATTGGATTCGCCAGAAATGTTTGCACCAGTCATACAACAATAATGTCAATGCGTACGATGCATTAAAGTATTTCCAGCAGGAATTTCTGTGAGACAGCCTATATTGAAAGTATGATTTTATATTCACGGCGATTTTAGAGGTTACAATTATAATTTAGAATGATATAAATTAAATTGAAGTTTCTAGAGGATTAGAGGTGAATACTATATTATTCGCCGATAGGATTCGTCAAAATTCAGTGTAAATTGATTCACACTATTCACGGAAATAAACGGTATAATTTAATTTTAATGTGCCACAGTTGTTTGTGAATTAGCGTAAGTAACTGCGAAGTTAATATAAAATAGACCGTAATAATCGGAGGCAAGGTTTTGTCAAGTAAAAAAGGCAACAACTACTTTTTACGCCATTAGAGCTTGCATACAATCGTCGATCAAACAAATGACTATTTTATCGCCAATAATATCAATATTCCCGCTCCTTTTCGCTTTGCCTTCAGATGGAAAAACTCCATTTTGCCAAAGAAGTTTGCGACCATTCTTCAAATAATTTTATATTTCCAGTCCTCGTCGAGGCGTGTCACAACGAGCCCGCGTGCCTCCAGGACCGCGCTGGGCTGGAAGCTATCACGCAGCTCCACAATCAACTCGACGACGATGCCAATGGCAACGTCGACCTCAGCGAGAGTGATGATGTAAGCATCCCTATTGTTACGTCAAGTCATGGTGTGTCACAACGAGCCCGGGTGCCTTCAGAGCCGTGCTGGGCTGGAGGCGATCACACAGCTCCACAAGCAACTGGACGACGATGCCAACGGTAACGTCGACTCCAGCGATAGTGATGATGTAAGCCACTATTGTTACCTACGTCAAGTCGTGGTGTGTCATGACGAGCCCGGGTGCCTCCAGGATGCCGCTGGGCTGGAGGCAATCACGCAAGCAACTGGACGACGATGCCAACGGCAACGTCGACCTCAGCGAGAGTGATGATGTAAGTCACTATTGTTACCTACGTCAAGTCGTGGTGTGTCATGACGAGCCCGGGTGCCTCCAGGATGCCGCTGGGCTGGAGGCAATCACGCAAGCAACTGGACGACGATGCCAACGGCAACGTCGACCTCAGCGAGAGTGATGATGTAAGTCACTATTGTTACGTCAACTCGTGGTGTCATAACGAGCCCGGGTGCCTCCAACGCGACGGGCTGTATGGAGGCGATCATGCAGCTCCAGAAGCAACTGGACGACGATGCCAATGGCAACGTCGACCTCAGCGAGAGTGATGATGCAATGCCATGAACGCCACATGCTTTCAGCTAGATCTTCGACACAGACAGTGTGACCACCTTCAGATTAAAATGGTTTTTTTATAGATAATGGTACGGAACCCTTCGTGCGCCAGTCCGACTCGCACTTGGCCGGTTTTTTCTATATACGTCAGTCATGCCTTCTGCTTACTTTTTTCACTCATTCGAGTCATCTCTGATTCCAGTTCCTCCGCGAGGAGTTGCAGTACGACAGCGGGTATGAGAAGCGGCAGCGCGCCTTCCACCACAACGATGACATGCACATATCCGTCAAGGAGCTGTGGGAGGCTTGGCTCAAATCTGAAGTAAGTAATCATTCACTTTGTTTACTTGGGCACCTCTAGAGAATGCCAGCAGACAGGGCGGTGAAGAGAACACACATAAAACGCCCTAGCGGTCAAAGATAGATTCGTCGTCCTAAACACTGCTCGAAAGACGAACTAGAAAAAGCCCTAGTCCAGCACACAGAAAATAATGACATACGTAGGTACAGAAGTAGTGCATAGTTGGTTTCCATCGTATTTTCTCGGAAACGTACGAACGTGTCTTGCTATTTCAGTCGGTTACAGTACAAAAAGCAACAATAACAATAAAGATATTTATTGCCACAAACTAAACTTAAGAACAATAGGAGTAAAACAAAATGATTTAGGTACACCGCATAATAAACTTAAGAATTACTTAAGACCAATGCCTAGCTGAGCAACTTTTCAAATCTCAAATTTTTGACGCAATGTTTCTGTCGCGCTGTTGTGGGCGGCGGGGTCTGTCTATGTGTGAGCGCACGCACACAGGCGCGAGACGCGAGCACTCTCTCGCTGCGCGCCGTTCCGTTGTGGGCAGCGGGGGCTGTCTATGTGTGAGCGCACGCACACAGGCGCGAGACGCGAGCACTCTCTCGCTGCGCGCCGTTCCGTTGACATCGCCTGCGAGCCGGACGGAATTTATTTAGTACATTCCTGCGCGCCTCAAGCCTCTGGGTTGTTATTCGGAACACGCTAATGCACCTCACTTAACCCGTCAAGCCTAACGAAACCAGACCTCTGCCTACGTTTAGTTACTACGAACCGCGGCGTCAAGATTTATTTGTGGGTGAACGGTGAGGTGAGGTTAAAACAAGTTACAGAATAGCAGACCTGCTGTATTTGTTTTTGGTGTTATTGCGAATTTTACTTACTGACCCAGCTTACGTCTAATGGACTCGATATCCCGCTAACTTTTGTGAGTCAGCTTTTGTTTACTGGACTTTTTATGTAATGGTAGTCTGGTACCTACGTACAGGTTAGAAAAAATATTTCCCACGGGCAACGCAAAATTAAACTCTGTTATCCGTGTCGTAAACACTTTCACAAGTACAAAGATTAACCTATCGTTAGGTATATGTAGGTAAAACCTCTCTTATTATAGTGGAAGCAACTATAAGCTCAAAATTTGCCAAAAATACTGTAGTTTTGAAACATATTGGGATGTCGACATGTAGGACAGAGTATTCAAAAATATATGTTCACGCATCCCCCGGGGGGGAGCTTCACCTCTTCTCACCCCCAAAAGTGTCCCGAAACGTGGATTTTTATCATTAAAAAGAAAACCGTTAACAATACACGAAAAATCACAAAAAGTGTCCATGACCGAAATGATCCTGATAAATTAATCATCAACTTCTCATAAATACCAAAGCAATATCTCTTATGATTGTTGCGCATTCTGCCGCGAAAAGTTAATTTTATTATGATTACTATTTTTATTTTTTTTAAAGTAAGTGTAATTTTCTCAAAAATATGAATATTTATTGCCAAGGTATGAATGACAATAGTAACAGATAGAATTTTCTCTTTAAAATTACATATAGTTTATAATTATAAACTCCTGCGAATCATGTTGCTGCGCCATTTTGAAAATTCATTGTGATCTGTTGGAGGCAATCTTGATCGCAATGTATTAAAATTAGGAAAAATATTGTAGTTCTGAAACTTATTCGGATGTGTAGGGAGGATATTTCGCTAAATGGCTGAATACATACAATTTTCAAAATAGCATAGAAACGTTAAATGAAGGAGTGTATAAATAAATTATACCTCATTTTAAAGAAGCGGAAAGCGGTTAAGTAAGAAAGTCTTGAGAAAACTAACCTTTTAGCAAAAAAAAATCATAAATCATAAAACACGTTTCGTGGCAGACTGCGCAAAAACCACAAGTGATAGCGCTTTGGTATGTATGAGACATCGATGTTTAATTTATGAAGGATCATTTCGGTCATGGACACTTTTTGTGTATCTTTAAAGGCCTCCACACACCGGTCGCGGGCGCGGGTCGTGCGCGCGTCGTAGGTTTAAGAACTACAATATTTTTCAACATTTTCCATACATTGCGAGGCAAGCTACCTGTATTATGTTATCATCATCATCATCCTGGCCGATTTCGACCACGGCGACTGGAAATATGACTAATTGGAGCGTCGTTCGTGAGCTCTCAGGATACTTTGCAGAGAATGTGCGACCACATTCCCTACAGGTCATTGATATTTTTTCACCACTAGCGTATCGATAAAATATGTCAACGAATGTTGCCCATCACTATTCCTTCTGTGTACGTATATTTAGAAACTGCCTCCGCCTCCCACTCGTGCGATAAGGACAACTGCAGCTCGGACTAAAATTCCCACCCAAAAAACACAGAAATCGAGGTTTCGCTCTCGACTGTTTCCTCCTCCAAAACGCAACCAATCATTATAAAATTTTGGAAACTGCAAGAGGAAGAAATAATCTATGCCGCTACGTTTTGATTTTTTGGATATTTGTTGTCATATTTGTATACTGCGCCCTTTTTTGCAGCGAATTCAATAAAGCCGTTTTTGCGATTTTCGAGGCGCTGTAAGATTCTTTAAAATAAAAATATCCAAAAAACCAAAACGTAGCGGCATAGATATTCATGATATTGATCTTATTTGAAAAAATCATTGCTCTAGGTTCAAAAACCAGGAAGGGAACAGTCGAGAGCGCTTGTATGGGAAAATCGCAGATAGGCTCTTATTACATAAAAAGAGAAGAACTTTAGATATATAAAAAAAATATACTTAAATATTAATGTTTAGCTAAGGCAATGGGTCCCAATCTCAGCATATGCTGGGTTTCGATGCCCAGCGCTGGTTTTCAGAATGGTCCCCGTAGAGAAAAAAGTACTGAGGTTGACTGAAGTAGCATGACAAATACGAACGTTTCCGAGAAAATACGATGGAGAACAATTATGCACTACATTTGTACTTTCTAACAAAACCGATGTTTGAAAGCTAGAAAACTCAAATCATGCCATCGGTACCACGGGCACGGCTGGCCGCACGTGCTCTTTCGTAATAGATATGGTAGTCGCGTATTGTGGAGACTTTATCCACGCTACTATACGACTTTATCCACGCCTATCCTCGCAGGGTCGCCATGTGGAGATATGTGAGGTGAGGTTTGAAGGAAGAATACGTCGTTATGATTCAAGAGGTTTATTACGACTAAACTTAGCCTAGATACATTGATCTGCCCACTACAGTGTGAACGATAGTGTCATTGTCCAGTGTCAGCCGCGTTCGCGTAGAATTGCACCTCGGATATGTGCGAGAGTTTAACCGAGGCCAGCAAGTACACTGAGGAATGGTCTCATGTTCTTCGTGGATTTATACATGGCCTTGTGCAGATGTAGCTGCTTATTTTGTTGCTCCATCTAGCGGGTGGTCTGCCTCGGGAACTCTGGCCCTCTTTAAAACTATGGAACTCTGGTTTACATTTAGCTGCCATATTGTTGACGACCGATTTGGCCTAGTGGGTAGTGACCCTGCCTACGAATACTGTTCTGGGTTCAAATCCCGGTAAGGGCAAATATTTGAGTGATGAGCATGAATATTTGTTTGCGAGTCTTGAGTGGTTTCTATGTATTAAGGTATTTATTTATTTAAAGCCACATACATAAACAAAAATATTTTTGACTATTAAATATATTGTCGTCTATTACTCATAATATAACACAAGACCTATTAAGCTTACTACGGGGCTAGCTCGATTTGAGTAAGATTGACCCCTAATATTTATTTGTATGTATAAATTATATTCATTTGTACGTACCGGAAGGCGCGGGTGGCGCGGCATGGATAGGCGGCACAAGGTGGACTGATGACCTGGTAAAGGTCGCGGGAGTCCGCTGGATGCGGGTGGCGCAGGACCGGCCATTGTGGCACTTTTTGGGGGAGGCCTATGTCCAGCAGTGGACGTCTTTCGGCTGATATGATGATGATGATAAAATATATTGTCACAGTAGTCAGCCAAGAAAGTGGTCTTCACTTTTCGACTTTATTGCATACAAAATAAGGTCCAAAAGTGGTAGACCGCTTTTTTGGCTGATGGTACCTATAACACAAGTCTTATTGAGCTTACTATAGGAATAGCTCGATTTCCCATGATATTTATATTTATTTACATGATATGAAGCATTTTTCTTAGTAACCGTCGCAGGATAATTTAATCTATCGTTGAACATTGCCCTGACATTGGATGCTTTCATTCCAGGTGCACAATTGGACCGCAGAGCAGACTGTGGAATGGCTGACGCAGTCCGTTGACCTCCCTCAGTACAGGAGCCTGTTCCTGCAGCACAAGGTCACGGGAGCCACGCTGCCCAGGTAACTGGAGTTTTCTTTACAACGACGAAGCGTTCATAGCCTAGCGGCGCCTGCGAATCGGAAAGATAACCCAGGTTAAGCAAAGATGGCAGTGGTCAGTCTTTGGATGGGTGACCGCCTGTTTGAGTGGTTACTATAAATGAGCGCTTCCGTGCTTTGGAAGGCACGCGAAGCAGTTGATCCCGGCTGATGTCAATGACAGTAGTCGTTAAGCCGAGTTAGAGGCCTTCGGGCGGCTCAAGAACCTCTAACAGTCGAGTTGCCCATTCACTTGACAAAGGGGGGACAACTGTCACTTGCGTCCGCAGGAGCTACCTTTTTTTTTTTTTTACTTGGGGAAATGCCTTTACGCATCCCACCTAGCCGAGGAACTAGGATGGGTATGACGGGCTCCCGGGAACCCCCCGGACTACCGTCTAAAACCACCAAGGTATGCCCTCTCTGCCGTGTAGTAGGGGCGTCATGGGATCGCGAACATTTCACCACGACGCCCCTCGGCAACAGCCGCAGCTGCCCTCACTACTGAGGCAAAAGCCCCCCCTCCCGTCGTAAGCGTGCAGGGCGACACCACACGCTTCCCGACCCGACCAAAGGACCTCTACGCCGGGAGAGGGTGATATACCTCGGATACACCCTCTCAGGTCCCCTTGTAACTTTGTATAGAGGTTTTCTCCCTCGCAGCCACAACTCGGCCCCGGCCTGACGGTTGCAGCCCCCGCGCCTAACATGAATCCTCTGATAGCAGAGGATTTGTCAGGGTTACGGGTCCGTTATTTATTATAGAGGCAAACGGCAATGGCCTCTCCCTCAAGCCGCACCTGGGGAATCTTGCGATTCCCTGGGCGGAACCCCCCGACCCCCCGTGTCGGGTTATTGGTAGCAAGCGATAACTTAGGGTTCACTAAATTATCACTTGCCGTTGCCTCCAGGGCGCACCGGCCAAGACACTACCCATTCCTGCGGATCAACCGAATCAAGAGGAATCGGTAGAGTCCAGACACTCGAGGAGGTTACCCGACATAGCGCCCCGTCCGCAGGAGCTACCTACCACAACCCTGCACGTGTCCCCTGGGTGGTACTAAAGAGTGACAAACTCAAAGGCCAAATAATGTATGCCATACGATTAAATAAATTGACAATGACGGTGTCGACGGTGGCAAATACGCCGTATTAGTGTTATTACTGTATTGTTGCCCCTCGGGAAAGCCTCGAAAGGGGGTTTAGCATAACTGGCGACGCGAAGCGATACGAGAAAATGTACTCTTTTGTTTCTAATTTACTTACTGAGAGTGAGACAGGAATTGATGAGTCGCGTCGCACTTGGCATCAAGTTGGGTAGGAACTCATCCATAGCCGAAACCGCACTGCGCGTGCGCATTTAGGTTCTATGGTGTTAGTATGTGCGCCCTGCCGAAGCAGAGCGGTGCGGTGAAAATAGTACATTACTTACCTAGGGCGGTTAAACAAAGAATGTCTCAGATCGCAGGTATTTGACGCCTGAGCCGAAGGCAAGGGCGATAAATATGCGCTCTGAGGCTTTCTTTATTACCGCCCGTGGTGAGTACAACATTTTACGTCTCTATCTGGCCAGGAAGTGGGGTTTTCCGCACGCATAGTCGCACGCAATTCCTACTTTATGGCCAGGTATGACGTAAATGGTTATTACCCAACTGCGCGACGCAAAGGAGGTTAATGTGTTTATCAGTCTATGTATGTATGCGTGTTCCTTTGTGGCAGTCTAGAAATCAAACGCGTGGGTAGATTTTAATAAATCGCACGGCAATCGATTTGTTTTAATCTTGCGGGTGTCACTGAAGACAAGACAGTAATCAAAATTCAAGTCGACGAACTACGTCATGTGGCGTATCGTTGAATAGGTATGTCAAAATCATTATCAGGTTTCTTTGATCATTTGTAGTGTTCCGTACCAAAGTTGGTCCAACGGAACACTTATGCGAACACTCGGAGGCTGTCCGTCGGTCACAGCCAGTTTTCTCGAAGACTGCATGACATAGGAAGCTGAAATTTGGTATAGATATTTAGATTTAAAGTTGAAAAAGACAGTGAAGGGATTGAAAGATTCGTTGCCACTGGCGGTTCCCACGGTAGCTCAGTTGGATAAGAGCAATGGACGGATTCCAGAGGTCGTGGGTGCAAATCCCGCCCGTGGCGAATAATTTTTCGATTTTCCTCTTTGATCGAATCTTTGAAAAAGACAGTTGGGTTTTTGAAAAATCTTTTGATTTCACTTGTTTTAATGATGGTCAAAGAGTTATCCAGATGACACAAGGAGGCGAAGTCTCTCTTCAGACCTGAGGGTTCAATATCGCCTGTGAGTTTAACATCATACGTCAATATTCTTAGACCATGCATAATAGTCATAATAGAGAACTTGCATGGGACTACAATTTTGAATAAATTGCACTCAATCGATGCAGGGTATACGTAGAAATATGATAAAGAAGAAGAAAAAAACGATTGCATTAACGTCATAGTTTAATATATAGAGCGTATTCGTTGAGTGCCGGCGCGTGCAGATTTCAAATGCATATGACATCAGAAAAAGAAATCATAATAAAGTTTTAATGCTACAGTTGATACTCCTCTGGATTATACTTTTGATTTTCGTTATAAAATAAAAAGATGCATGTTCCCTATATTACTTTTTTGTGCAGGTTGGCAGTGAACAACATGCAGTACTTAAGCAACGTCCTTGGCATTAAGGACCCCATACACAAGCAGAAGCTAGCTCTCAAGGCTATGGACGTCGTTCTTTTCGGACCCCCTAAAGGTAGGATCCACACTGACGTTGTAACACTAGCTTTATAAGCTACTAGCGACCCGCCCCGGCTTCGCACGGGTTTATATGTATAATACATGCATAGTATTATACAATTTATACATATAAATCTTCCTCTTGAATCACTCTATCTATTAAAAAAAAACCGCATCAAAATCCGTTGCGTAGTTTTAAAGATCTAAGCATACATAGGGACAGACAGACAGCGGGAAAGACCTTGTTTTAACACTATGTAGTGACTAGCTTCTGCCCGCGACTCCGTCCGCGTGAAACTCGTTTTTATCGTAGATTCATACAAACTTTTAGCCCGTCAAAAAAAAAATGTAACCCCCAAACGCAAAAAGATTTTTTTTTATTCTTATAAGGAATATTTTAATACAGTTGTAATTTTGTAGTTCATAAAAAAGAGTTTCCCCCATACAAACTTTGCACCCCTGTGTGTATTTCCAAAACCCTAAATAGTATTTTTCACAATCGTGTTATAATAGAGAGCTTTTTAGTCGAGTACCGTGTTTAGGCCACGAAGCTTGCTGAGTGGCCTAAGTAAGGTACGAGATTAAAAAGCTTGATTATAACACTATTGTGAACAATACTTTTTGTACGAGTTCATTAAAATTAATTTTCTACGAGTCAACTGAACTAATTAAACATACTCGATACTGTTAAAACGAAGTGCAGCTCATCGCTCATCTTAATACACATATTTTAATCGTCGAGTACAAAAATTACTTTTCATGTATTGTAATAGGGAGTCAGTCCATACACAAAGTTTCAAGTCTCTCACTTAAAATTTTACTCGATCCCCATACAAACTTTCAACCCCATTTTTACCCCATTGAAGGTGGAATTTCCAAAAATTCCTTCATTACATTATATAAACTACCTATTGTGAAAAAAACAGCTTTCTAGGTTCAACGGTTTGGGCTGGGCGTTGCGTTGCACATACGTAGATTTCCCCAATCTAGGCGGCCAAAAACATTTTATCGTATAATCGAGTTTAATATGGGATATTTAATAAAAAACCTTGTATTCTTTTATAATTAAATATTATTTCAATAAATAAGTAAAAAAAAAGTAATAAATTTTTTTATATAAAAAATTTATATCAAAAATTAATTTAAGCTATAAAAATACACTTTTGCATCTTAGTCATTTTCATATACAGTATAAAATAAATAAAAGTATACAAAAAACATAAAATTTACAGAATATGAGAATATTTTTATTATCTATTCGGCTCAGCAGCCATTAATAATTCCATTGCTTCGCTGGAAAACGTCTTGTGTGCCCTTTTGTTTTTGGTCCTCGTACTGCTCAAAAGTGGGTCCGAGGTTAGCAGTAGCCTGTGGCAAATGTCCAGGTTACACGCTTCCCTAGAAAACTTTCTCGCATAGTTTTGCCTGTAACTCCGAAAATGCTTATTCCGGGCTTCTGCCGCTTCCTCAGACAGTTGACCGATTGGCAATATCGCGTTTTCTATAATTTTCGCACCATGTATTAATACTTTGTGCATAGTTGGCGTCATGGGATGCCAACCATATTCATTAACGTACAGCTTAGCCGTGTCCAAGGCATATGCGTCGTATTTTGTTGCATCAATGTTGTGCCCACTTGAAATTGTCTCCAAAATAACTTTACACCTATGAATTAATTCGTGATTAATCCCTGTAATCTCAGCAGCCAACTACGTGTTTTCAAAAAATCTTCGACTTGTGTTTCCGTCGTTAGTATTTCCAAAGTTTGCCTTAGGCATATCTATCAACAGGCCAGCTTCTGCCCGAAATCTCTCCTGAATTTCCGTTTTTCTTTGCTTTTCTAACTCTTTTTCTTCCTGAGTCTTCCTTTCTCTGTACTTTTTTACAGGTAGCCTGTACGCCAAATGTAAAATGCTTTCAAATATACGTATTCTCGCATGTAATACTGAAATGCCAAACTCTATGGCCTCGGCACTTGTAGCTTTACTTTTCGATAGGTCGTTAAAATCGTTTGATGTGGCTCCGCATATGTAACATTTTATGGTAGACTTCGTGTTTGTGGCCGCGTTGCATACTTTGCCATCAACCATTGTCATTTTTAAAATGTGTCCAAAGACATATTCTTGGCCGTTCAGGTTTACTTTTGTTGGATTAAGGGACTTGGCAGAATTTCGTATGTTCCTTATTTCTTCCTTGGTCACATCAGTAGATTCCTTCACAAACCGAAATCTTATAGGAAGGCAAAATCGTGAAGATGATGGAGTTGGATTTTGCCACAAGATTTTACTGTTTTCTTCTCCACAAACAATTTGCAAAGGTACAAAAGAACTTAAAAATATGTTTGCGTCTGAGTCGGCATCGTCGGAAAACGTTTGTTTGAATCGTGCTTGTTGTGATCCGTCACAACCCCATTTGCAAATTATCCTTAATGATTGCCTTTCACTTTCACTGAGTGTTATCAACACATCTTCTAAATATATAGATAAGAACGTAATAGTATGATCTAATAGGCTTTGAAGTTCAATTTCTGCGCAGGTAGCAGAGACACGCAACGCACTTTCTGGTGGATAACATTCCTGTTTTGCCTTTAACAAGAGATCATAACACGGGTAATGTCTTGGGTTAGTAGCCCTTATTATTTCGTATTGTCGCCGAGTAAGATCGGCTTCCACAAACATCTGGAGTGCTTCAAAAGGAGACAATGGTGCGATTGATTCTGATTCCTTATTACAGCATTTCTTGTACTTAGTGGCTCGTGTTGGAGAATTCGTTATTTCCTTGAGGACTTTTGAAGCATCTCTTTTTCCACCTGTTTGTAAACACACTTGTGCAGCATGGACTATGATATCATCATCTACAGTAGCTCGGATTTCTTCTGTTTTCCTCCTTTTGGTCCGTTCACTCGATTCCGCAAATAATTTGTTGGGACGACCCTGCGCCGATGAATCGTTTCACAAGGGATTTCGAAGGTTCCTTCCAACCAAGCCTGATTTTGAGTTAAAAACAGATCTTCTCTCCTCTTTGCAGTTATCCACCTTTGCTTTATTTGTGCCTTAAAGTTCGAAAACTTACGTTTGAGGTTCTTTTTACTTTCTTCGGTGTGGCCATAACACTCCAAGAGATTATTTTCCAATTTCTCCAAATTTTCACTGAAACTTGGTAAATTCTGTTCTTTTATCTGTTCATACAAATATTTACGAGTCACTTCTTTAATACCAGAAGCACTGGATAACTCTGAAATAAAAAAAACGAATTATGTTAAAGTAGAAAAATGTGAAGACGTTTTAGAGTTTTTGCCCTGTTAACTTAGATTGGTTTAGAAATTGCGAGTAGCACGTAGTAGCAGCCGTTTTCACCGGTTTTGTTATGTTTAATATGTAATCAAAATTTTAAAATATTAATGGTCGCTGAGACGGACTAAAATGCATTTCAAAACAACCTTTAAACTTTGATAACTAAGAAAAAGTATCATTAAAAAAGATCTCAACTTTAACTTATCATTTAGTATGAAAATAAGGTGAAAAGAATAAATTTTATGAAGCAAATACATAGATTCTTACCTGAATTATTAGACTCCATCACGTTAACGTCACTTTATATCGTAAAAAAATAATTATGAACTTTGTAAGTAAGAGTAAATTTAACGCGCTTAAAACTGATATGCACACTGCTAGCGATGATCTAGTTTTGAATACCTGTTGATAAGCACATGCTTTATCAAATAAGTTAAATAGGGTGGGGGTGGGTCCCCAGGAATGTCAACTATATAAGGTAATTAGTAAATTATCCGATAATGAATTTCACTAATTGGACTTTTGGCCGCCTAGATTGGGGAAATCTACGTATGTGCGTTGATTTAAGTGAGTCAGTCAGTCAGGACTTTAACGTTTAAAATATATATACTCGTAGACTAGGTAGCTGCCCGTGCGGCTTCGCCCGCTAGTGGGACAGTTTCAAGTGATAATGTGGACACGCTGGACAAAAGCAACAATTTTTTTTCAGGTACTAGTTAGGTATATAGCTTGAAGTTTTTGATAGGAACCAACTTCTCCGTCGGCCATCTTTTTTTTATCGCGTTCATTTTGAATTATAGGTATACTCGTATTACGAGTATTAATATCTCGAGTTCTAAATCTGTCTGCGCGAGTTCAGTAATAGCTAGACTAGTAGTAGGCTAGTATAGTATAGTAGTAGGCCGCAATAGCACTTTTACAAGACAAAATCTACCAGTTTTTCTGAAAAAACCGGCCAAGTGCGAGTTGGACTCGCGCACGAAGGGTTACGTACCATTATCTATGAAAACGACAAAAAAAATCACGATTGTTGTATGGGAGCCCCCCTTAAAAAATATGTTATTTTGTTTTTAGTATTTGTTGTTATAGCGGCAACAGAAATACATAATCTGTGAAAATTTCAACTCTCTAGCTATCACGGTTCTTGAGATACAGCCTGGTGACAGTTAATTTTGACCCACTTCCCGGTTTGCGATTGAGCTGAAATTTTGCATGTATATATCGCATGACAATGCAATATTATGATGACATGGAGCTGATCTGATGCTGGAGCTGGAAGGTGGCCATAGGAACGACAAAACTCTCTCGAGTTTGGGCTTGTTAGAATCGTCTCAATGAGTAGTTGATGATGGTTTACAGAAAAGTACAGACTGCAATAAAAGCTTGTTCCAAAAATTAAACTAAGTAAATTTTAATATGTATGCAAAATATACTCCTATATTATGTATTGTAATATTATCTCAGGTCCTGTCTGACAACTACCATGGGTTCGAATCCCTGTTTGGTGAGTGATGAGACTGATGAATATGATATTTATTTGAAAAGAGAAAGAAAAGATCTGAGTATTTATATCTAATTCTTGGATGTCTCTATTTGTACAAGTATATTTATATTAGTCTGTACACGCTTAGCTTAGCTCTTAAACAAATAAGATTGTTCCCTAATATTTATTAAGTTTCTTTAGCACCGCGCCGCTGTCTCAATGTGGCGGCAGAAATCGGAACTAACCTAAGACAATGTATTCATTAATTATCTCGATATGTGACATCGCGTTTTTGAAATTAGTACCTAGATGGCGTGAGTATGCTCCCAAATACCTATTCGGAGAATTTTAATTGTAATAAAAGGCTTACTTAAGTGAATTTTTATTCGACCAATCGTTGTAATATAGGTCTCTCTACACAATTACCTCACCAGGAACGCAATATCACATACCTAAAGAGCAATTAGTATCGATATTTGTTAATAAATACTCGTTTCATAGTCATTCTTACCCATACATAGCCTTAACCTAGTCTTGAGATAATTATGGTCCCACTAAAAACATTACATGTATAGTGATTGCCAAGACTCCCTAGCTCATAAAATCAGTTTTCAAGTAGCGCCAAGCTTCCTACTTCACACGGCTTAACTCTACCAGCCACTCTCTACAAATTAAGGGACATCCTAATTTAAGCCTAGTCTTGGAGATGATTCCACTAAAAACATTTATGTAAAGTGATTGCCAAGACTCCCTAGCTCATAAAATTATAAGATTAAAGCTGATGTAAATTTAAGTATCTTTAAAAAAATAAACAGTTTAATTTTTTTTTTATAAAGCTATCAGCGTTAAAAATATATCAGTTCTCAAGTAGCGCCAAGCTTCCTACTTCACACGGCTTAACTCTTCCAGCCACTCTCTACAAATTAAGGGACAGCCTAATTTAAGCCTAGTCTTGGAGACGATTCCACTAAAAACATTTATGTAAAGTGATTGCCAAGACTCCCTAGCTCATAAAATTATAAGAGTAAAGCTGTAACTTAACTGTAATTTAAGTATCTTTTAAAAAAATAAACAGTTTTTTTTTTTATGTAGCTATCAGCGTTAAAACGATATCAGATCTCAAGTAGTGCCACAGAATAAGTAATAGTACTACGTACAGAAGGTTCTCTGTTAACAAATTCCCTGTTTAGGTACGCCAAACGTGCCTAAATGTGGCCATCCCTTTCTATCGCATGCAACGCGCTGCGACCCGTGCGAGCGTCCCGTCCCAACGCGTGGCAGCTACTGAATAGAGCCCTTCGAAGGGGGGCGACCGGCATGTACTTGTAGCGATAAACACAAATCGCGAGTGAGCCGCGCCTGGTAGCGCCAAGCTTCCTACTTCACACGGCTTAACTCTACCAGCCACGCTCTACAAATTAGGGGTCGGCCTAAATTAAGGGGTTGGGGGGTAAAAGTTTCAATTTTTAGGATGGTTTTGTTGTTTGTGTACTAATGCTAGCTTACATACCAAACTTCAGCTTTCTAGGACTTCAGGAAGTTCACGTTGATGATGAATGTGAGTGAGTGACGAAATCGGCGTTTTTAGGGTTCCGTAGCCAAATGGCAAAAAGCGGAACCCTTATAGATTCGTCATGTCTGTCTCTCTGTATGTCTGTCTGTCCGTCCGTATGTCACAGCCACTTTTTTGCGAAACTATAAGAGCTACACTGTTGAAACTTGGTAAGTAGATGTATTCTGTAAACCGCATTAAGATTTTCACACAAAAGTCAAAAAAAACATTAAGTTTTAGGGGTTCCCCATACTCAGAACTGAACCTCAAAAATTATTTTTTCATCAAACCCATACGCATCTATGGATAGGTTTTCAAAAATGATATTGAGGTTTCTAATATCATTTTTTTCTAAACTGAATAGTTTGCGCGAGAGACACTTCCAAAGTGATAAAATGTGTGTCCCCCCCCCCTGTAACTTCTAAAATAAGAGAATGATAAAACTAAAAAAAATATATGATGTATATTATCATTAGTGTGCGGAGTATCGGTGGCAAATTTCACACCGAGAGTATAGGAGTCGTTTTTATGATAAACTTTTTAAGATTGAATGAATAAATTATTCATTTACCTAACGTACTTAGTATGACATTAATTAGGTACTCGTAAATTTCAAGCATTTAAAACTATTTATTTTTATAAAACGATTACAGGAACACCCAAATGTTATGTCGTAAATGTTTTGGGTTGTTTTTATAGACTAGTCCTAAAAAGACAAGTTTTTATAGACATGCCACCATGACATCGGTAGATGTAGAGCGATCATTTTCCACTCATAAATGGATATTCAATAAATTAAGAAACCGATTTACTCCGAAAAACCAGGAACAAGTGGCCATAGTTCATTCATTTTATAACATGGATACGCAGTTAACTGAAGACAGTGAGGAGGACCTTGAACACTTACTTCCAGTCACCAATTGTTATTTAGTTCAATGGACTAGAAAATAATATGCAGGTTTGGCAGGTATTACGTCTTAGTCTAATAATTTTATTTGAATAAAAAATGTGACTAATATTTTGATAAAAAAAAACATATTACCATTTCACAAACCTTGGTATAGGTAATGCTCGCAAGATGATTTATAGGAAGTATTATGCAAAATTAATCATTTAATAGTTATTCGTTTAATCATAAAAATACTTAGGCGACTCCATTTCCCTCTGTGTGAAATTTGCCACCGATACCGATTTGCACACTAATTATCATGCAAACTTCCACCAAAAATCGGTTTGAACGAGATCTAGTAAGTAGTTTTTTTTAATACGTCATAAATCGTAAACCGCAATTTATTTTACGAAACCCTTCATGTGCGAGTCCGACTCGCACTTGGCCGCTTTTTTAGATATCAATAAAATCTAAAGTATAAGAGCTATGCAATTGAAACTCTATAACCCTCATAACTTGTGTTTGGATATCAAACACAAGTTATGAGGGCCCAAAAAACGACGTAGCGCTTCGCTTGTTTCGTCTTGGCGGGGGCACTACCGTGCCCGCAGATTCTAGAGTTCTACTACTCGTACGAGTAGTACACAATTATCTTTATCTGATATTTAATCGTTCAGAACACTTCAATGATAGTATAATGATGATCATGATGTTTTTATATACTTCCGGTCACTACTTCATGATCATGGTCATGTAGCCTTTAAAGCTGTTGTTCGATTCTCTTGAGCCACGCCCACGTGTAAGAGACGCGCACGAGAGAAAGAGACGCAACTTCGGAAATGGCTTTAATAGCGAGGGAGGAGCCCTGTTAGTTAGTTTTAGTGTTTTATTTTTATCTATTTCATGTGTCTAACATAGTATTTTACACAAATCAACCTAGGCCCACCCATATAGGCCTAGGCATATGGAACCAGTTTCCCGAAATAAATGATTTTTTCATGGACAAATGTCGATAACCTCAATTGGGAATGGATGAAAATTTTAGAAATGCCTGATAATTTTTTTGGTGATTGGAATAACCTTCCTTAGCACCAGAAAAAAGTTGCAGACTTTTCAGCTGCGTCAATTATTTTTGAAAAATATAAACAGTTTCCTCACTTACCTTTTGGGTTTAGGACGGCGAATAAGACACTTTGCTTGATCCGTCTCGTATTACAAAAAATATCTTAAATATCATTGGTTAACTGACACTGGCAATGATATTGACAGCTGCAGCAGCTTTATTTGTCATTGCCAGGGTCAGATATTTAAAATATTTTTTGTAATATGAGACGGATCAAGGAAATTGTCTCATTCGCCGTCCTAAACCCAAAACGTAAGTGAGGAAACTGTTTATATTTTTCAAAAATAATTGATGCAGCTGAAAAGTCTGCAACTTTTTTCTGGTGCTAAGGAAGGTTATTCCTACCACCAAATAAAATATCAGGCAAATCTAAAATTTTCATACATTTCCCATTGTAAGGTTTTATTTATTTGCTTCTATATGAACTGTAAAATACCGTCACGTCATTTTAACTTGACTGTCATTTAATTGAACCATGTGGCGATAGTCTACGATAGGGAAAATATAACATTCATTATTTTATTATGTGATTTATAAAGCAACACGTCGGTAATCTATTGTTATGATCTATTGTATTCTCTGAGTTGGCGAGGGTACATAAGGAAAGGAAAAAATACCCATCTAATTACCTAGTTCAGACCCTGTCTTTGAAAAATCACACCACTTGCAATGCCTTTAAGTGAAAGTGGCCATAGAAATTTTCTTTTTATAAGTCCATTGAGTTTAGACTACTTAGAAGAAAACTCAGAGATTTCGCATGTAAAAAAAGCGCGGAACACATAAGAATCAAATTTAGAACCCATTAACCCCCTGGGGCCCAATTCACTAAGCTACAAGTTACAAAAAAATGATGATAAATGTTTATTCTTATTTTATTTTACGTCTAAACTGGCAACACTGAAGTTCTTGACCAATAACTGGCATTTTAACCTGTGTTGCCGTAACTTGGGTTACCTATACCTATCTGAATCACAAAAAAAATGTTTCCCAACTCTATCGGATGTCCGCCTGGGGGCAGGTATAAAGGAGAGGGCAAATGCACAAAAGATCCCACTGGGTCGAAGTACATCCGAAAGGGCCCTCACCTAGATAAGATAAGATAAGATCGGTTGTCCGAATTTTCATTCGTTCTAAAATCCCGTTTTACTCTGAAGCCAATGACATTTTCAAAACCTAACCTACCCTAATGGTTTCTACACCATAAGTATTAAAACAAAAGCTTTGGGGACTTCGAGAATACCTATTAGGTTTTTGCCGAAATCATGTTACATTTTGAGCTAAATGAAACAGTACATTAATGAATTGAGGCTTATTTGCAAAGGACGCGGCATTGTCTTTTACCCAACTCTGGATACGATCAAGGTAAACTTCGTACGCGGACGCTATACGTTGCTTCACTTCAGACCTGAGTTTCGCAAACTTATTTTTGTACTCGACGATTAAAATATGTGTATTAAGATTTCATAGAGAATACTGCAACGTCACTCTTTTCATAGTTGTAGTCCATGTTACTGTCGAAACAATCGAAATAACTACTTTTCGATACGCTCCAGACAACTAAAATAAATTCGACCAATCACGTGGCTGCTTTACTGAACTGTAATGAATTGGACCAAGAGAATCGCTTTGATGTCGTACGCTCGTTGATGTCTTTTAAGATATCAACAAGCGAGCGATGAGCTGCACTTCGTTTCAACAGTATCGAGTTAGTTTAATTAGTTCAGTTGACTCGTAGAAAATTAATTTTAATGAACTCGTACAAAAAGTATTGTTCACAATAGTGTTATAATCAAGCTTTTTAATCTCGTACCTTACTTAGGCCACTCAGCAAGCTTCGTGGCCTAAACACGGTACTCGACTAAAAAGCTCTCTATTATAACACGATTGTGAAAAATACTATATAGACATCTTTATTTTTTGTGGATTTCCATTCTCGATGTATTGACGCTACCATTTCGCTGATTCAGTGATTGCGATAGGATATCCGTAACTTAAATGTAAAATGTTGTAAAATGACCTTGCTTCGTAAAATGAGCCCCTGGAGAGGGGACAGCGCCCTTCGTCAAGCACCTCGATTGTTCATTTTCAGTACATCAACCTCGAATTTTCACAAAGCGAAGGTTTTTTTTTACAGTAATGACGCTCATTTACAATAAACCGGCGACACGAGTTAATGGACCACCATTATTATAATTATACATCACGAGCTTCACGATTGTGCGCGTATAGGTATGAAAACAGTATGTGCTACTGTATTGTAAGAAATAATTCATTACATCAAAACGTAAATCCGAATAACTAGCAATTCAGCAGGTATCAACTCAGGATCATAACTGGCCACTTCTGGGTTGCAGGACTGTAGGTGGTATATAAAATATTGGTCTGTATTATAGATACTGAAGCTGGAAATATTTCCAAATTAATACGGACAATTTAATGTGTTGTAACACGTCGCTGGGAATCGCTGAACAACCCTAAGTTTTAACGTAAGACAATTTTAAATAAGTCATTGTGATATGAAAATGTTGCGTATCGAGTAATTTTGATTTTTATATTAGACATTGAATATTTAATTTAAAAGTATGCAATTATTTGAATTTTTATTGGATTTTATTAAAATAAAAATAAAATAAAATAAAATTCGTTTATTTAAAAGAAACAGAATACAACATAAGTTAACCCATAGTCTCACTCTCAGTAAAAGTTTGTTCGGGTAGGTAATCTCTATTTATTAGGTATTATAAAACAAATGGAAATGTGTGTATGTGTGTGTGATTGAGTGCGCGCGGCCAACTTATAAATAAATAAATGCTAAACTAAACGACATTTTTGATGACTTCTTCAGTTTCAAGATAATTAAGGTGGTTCGATTGCCATACAAAGCGTTAATTGACATTCGCAGGCTAACGGCGTGATATTTTAAGAAACTTATGTGACAAACTTTCATCAATTGGCTTCCCATTTGCGCCAAATTCCCCCTTTCCTAGAGTAAACTTGTATAAACTAGATTAATTTGAGAAAAAAGGTTTTCCCAAAATATCACGTCCCAAACCAATTTTTCAAATTAATATAGTTTATACAAGTTTATTCTAGGAAAGGGGGAATTTGGCGCAAATGGGAAGCCAATTTATGAAAGTTTGTTACATAAGTTTCTTAAAATATCACGCCGGTAGCCTGCGAATGTCAAATAACGTTTTGTATGGCAATCGAACCACCTTAAAGAAAATAGATAACCAAAATAAATTGTTAAAGTGAATTAGTATGAAGCGTTTCGGACGCTGTAAGCGAGGTCTACTTACAGCCTCCGGAACGCTTCATACTAATTAACGTAAAAGTATGACATCACACTTTGCAATTTGTAATAATCATTGTATAAAAGATCAAGTAAATTGGTGTTTCTAAATACTGCGTTTAGGTACCGACATAGTTGTCATTCAATTTATTTTTATTTTTTTTCTATAAAAGCGTAAGGATTCTGTTGGTAGCTTAAAATTTACTCTATTGCCCAAGTGCCATGCATTTTATCGTGTTTTCATGAGAGGAAGGCGTATTGGGAGTGGGCTTACAGACTAAAAACACAAAAGTCTTACAAAGGGGGGTTGGGTCGACTTAGGGGCAGCTCCAACAGCATTCTGGGGGTGATTGCGGGCCGATATGATAGTCCAATTTTGGCTCATTGGATAGGGATGACAAAGAGCTTTCTATCATATAGGAAATAAGTTAGATGTATTTAGTATTATTATTGACTAACACTAGTCGTAAGTCTTCATTAACAAAATATGGATTACCTATATCTGAAATAAAGATTTAAATTAAAGTCTAATGTCTTTAAAACCTGACGGAAAGTTATCAAAACGTTTCACATCAGCGTACAATAGTACATTGTTTAACAAGGGGCGTATGAGGAATATTGCAAACGAGAGTCTATCAGGAGCCCGACGCCCTAAGGCGGAGGGCTTTTGATGACTCGAGTTTGCAATATTCTTATGAACGTGTTATACACAATAATAAATAAATAAATAATAAATATTTGCGGACAATCTTACACATATCGACCTAGTCCCAAACTAAGCAAAGCTTGTACTATGGGTACTAGACGACGATATACATACTTATATAGAGAAATAAATACTTAAATACATAGAAAACATCCATGACTCAGGAACAAATATTCGTGCTCATCACACAAATAAATGCCCTTACCGGGATTCGAACCCAGGACCTCTAGCTTCGTAGGCAGGGTCACTACCAACTAGGCTAAAGCGGTCGTCAAATGTTTTTCATCACATTTGCGAAGAAATAAATAACCACAAAAGACAGAAAAACCTATGTTTTATACAAGCGCATCAATCAAATGTTGACGAAATTGACAACTTCACTTTTAGATCAGTGCGAGTGGAGGGTGGAGCTTCAATATTTCAACCAATCACAGAGCATGGAGCATGTGGTTCTTGCAGGGCACGGCCTGCTCGATTTTTTTCCTACCAATCACAGAGCAGAATTCTTGCCGTCCAGATTTGCTTAACCAATCAGATCACACACAAGCTCATTACTTACCTTGGGACCATTATTTCCCGCGGGAACAATTTAGGCCATTGTCCTTCTGTATACAGGCAAGGAATAAAACCATTTATGAGCAAGTGTGATGAAAATGTATATTATTATGTCATGCAGTAGTTACTAAATTCGACAACTATAAAAACAAACAGTTTTTTGCCCTACTTACCTACGTCTGACGAGTTTTTTCACATCGATGACACGGCAATATGAAATCGCGTCTCCATACACGGGGACTCCCACGCTTAACTTTACACCAGTCAATGTCGCCGTTTATATCGACAATCATTCTTCCACGAGAACAACTTGGTTATTGTGATAATAGGTTTTTATAAAGCTTAAAAACTTTTATACAATTTTCAATGCTCGCTTTTAAAACAAATATTTTAAATTTAAATTAAAAACAATGTTTTCACCGACATCAAATCAGTTACCGTAACCAAATCGCTTCAAGTGCGTGCGTATAAAATTTGTAAAGTTCCCTCGATTTCTCCAGGATCCCATCATCAGATCCAGACCTGATGACCATGCTTAAATTAGTATACAAAAGATAGGTACTTAAATACAAAATACAGTGTGTTGTGGCCTACTTTTTAGGGTTCCGTACTCAAAGAGTAAAACGGGACCCTATTACTAAGACTTCGCTGTCCGTCCGCCCGTCCGTCCGTCCGTCCGTCCGTCCGTCCGTCTGTCTGTCACCAGGCTGTATCTCAAGAACCGTGATAGCTAGAGAGTTGAAATTTTCACAGATTATGTATTTCTGTTGCCGCTATAACAACAAATACTAATAACAAAATAAAATATTTTTTTAAGGGGGGCTCCCATACAACAAACGTGATTTTTTTGCCGTTTTTATAGATAATAGTAGGGAACCCTCCGTGCACGAGTCCAACTTGCGCTTGGCCGGTTTTTTAAAATATCTATCATAAAATTTAAATAAACATAGTTATTTACCAGTGGCGATAGTGATCAGTGATCACGTTAACGGGCTCTTAACTACCCTTTTTAGGGTTCCGTACTCAAAGAGTAAAACGGGACCCTATTACTAAGACTCCGCTGTCCGTCTGTCTGTCTATCTGTCCGTCTGTCACCAGATTGTATCTCATGAACCGTGATAGTTAGACAATTTAAAATTTCACAGATGATGCATTTCTGTTGCCGCTATAACAACAAATACTAAAAAAACAGAATAAAATAAATATTTAAGGGGGCTCCCATACAACAAACGTGATATTTTTGCTCTTTTGTCGATATTGATAACGGCAACAGGTAGACGCTTGAAATATTCACAGAATATTTAGAGTTATATGTTCACTTTAAAAATAAATACGTACTGGAACCGCCGGGTTTGGCAAGGGACGACGGTAAGAGGCCAGACGGTATGACCTTAGTGCCTTGGAAATTAGGACAGCCCCTCATTTGGGACGCTACATGCGTTGACACCCTGGCGCCGTCCCACCTTGGCACTACATCTTTGAGAGCAGGCGGGGCAGCTGCAGCGGCGGAGGCAGCAAAGTGCCGCAAATACATCGGCCTGACAGACCGGCATGTCTTTGCGGCTTTCGCTGTCGAAACCCTCGGACCCTGGAGCCCAGGCGCTCACCAATTATTTGGCCAATTGTCAAAAAAATTGGTCAAAGTATCCGGAGACCATAGAGCTGGCTCGTTCCTTGCCCAACGGATCGGCATAGCCATACAAAGAGGGAACGCAGCCAGTCTTATAGGAACCCTTCCGCAGGGATCCGACCTTGGGGACCTCTTTTGATTAAATTTATGGTTTTCCTAATTTTAGGTTTATTTAGTTTATTTAAGTTGTAAAATCTGATTTATTATTATAAATAAATAAATAAGTTACTTACATAGATAGGTACATAATATATATAGGTATATTGATATTTGAAATGACAGGCTGTCATGTCAGTTTATTTTATTCAAAATAAAATGAATAATTAAATTAAAATAAAACAAATATCTAAAGGGGGCTCCCATACAACAAACGTGATTTTTTGCCGTTTTTATAGATAATGGTCCCTCAAGCCGGGGTTATATTAGAGCCACGCCGCGTGTCGCAACGCAATCGGTTACATACATTTTGTATGAACCTGGTTACATTTGCTCAGTCCCGCGTGTCGCCACGTTCAATACAAAGTACGCGTTGCGACACGCGGCGTGGCTCTAATTTAATTTAACGGAGGCTTCACTCAGCTCCGCTATCCGTGTATCTAAATTTTCTGTTAATAGGTAGGTATACAGGGTGTGGCCTGTAATAGGAGCAAATATTCAAAGGGACGCTTCCTTAGAGCATTTGTAGTAACCCCTTGTGTCCCCACTCATTTTATTTTTTTTGGATTGGGAGATATTTTGATCTAAAGTTATGACCTCCAAGTAATGTATCTTGGCACCACGACATCATAGCACAGCAGTCAATGCGGATTTTGAGGTAACATCATGTAACGAGTAATAATAGTTTTCGCATTTTTGTTTTCAAAAGATATTTTTGTGATTTTTTGATTTTTATTTCATTTTTTTTAGTGTCTTTAAATAAAAAGTTACTGATAGCACTCCAGAACAGTAAAAAAATAAAACTTAACTTATTTTGAAGAAAAAAAAATTTTTTTTTTTTTTTTTTCAAGTTTAACCATGTGGAAATAATTGTTCACAAGCTTATTAATCTACCGTTTAATTTTTTGCTCCACACCCTGTATAGGTAGGTCTAACTAAACTGAGCTAGCGTGTCTGTGCGCGACAGAACACACCTTCCATGCCACCTGCGAGTGGCCGACGTGAGAGGGAGATGTATGCCTAAGAGTAAGAGGGACAAAGCATCCCAATTTGGAAAGTACATTCATAATGAATAGCCCATAGGAAGGCTAAAGGTACGAAGTACCTATTGTAATAATTTCATAAATATCGCTCTGCGGAGTGCCGCCCGTCTCCGAGGGAGAGACGCGGGCAAATGAGCTTAGGAACCGGCAACTCGAGACTATATCTATAGCGAGTCCGTGAACAAGTCACATCTGTGACTAGCGTACCTAAATTCACTCAAGCCAATAGAGGCAGCAATGGTTACATAAGTAGCGTAACGCGAATTGCGCTGCTTATGTAAGCTTATTTATGAATATTAATAATAAATAGGACCCCAGAACATGCCTGGGCATATAGGAAACCTCATTTTAGGAGGAAAAATGTAATGTAAATTAATAAGCCCGAGTATATCAGGAAGGCATTACCATAGCGTGAGCCTTTAACGTATTGGTCAAGTTCGAGTCAGATTTCCTGATTGGTTAATATTATTGTATGGAAGAATTGCAAAGTGACAGGTCGTCATGGTGAAATGCGCCTATTGTGCTCGGCTTAAACAGGCATAATTATATAACCGTTTAAGCTAGAATAGTGAATGATACGTCAAATTAAAGCGCATGTGACGCGCCGTACTTTAAAAGAAGTACTATAACAATTTATATGTAAATTCAGTAATTAGAGCCGAAGAGAGCCTATTATATGTAGAAAGGTCTGCCTAAAATAAATGTAGAAATAATTCCTGTAAATTGAAATAACACGTCAGGAGGCTGAAAGCAGCAGCATTATATAAGGCTACGGCCATAGCTCCCTCCTGAAAGTAGAATTGTTCCAACAAGGCTTTCTTATTGGAATGTAGAATGTTTAATTGGTTTTTTTATAATGAAAGTAGGCGAGGCCTTAATTTATGCCATAAATTAGGAATTATTTAATTGGCCTAAACCAACAAAATATTGCGTGCCTAAGCTCCCTCGACTTGGATCGAGTTAGGGGTATAAAAGAGGCTCCAGGGCTCAGTACAAATCGTGTCCCGCAAGCTCCAACAAGTAGAGCTCCTAATTAGTAAATTGTAAACTCGTGTATCAGTGAAAATTATATCTTTTATCAAATTCTTTTGCCTTTTAACATCACCCCACCCACCATCAGCGCAGCAGAGCTACGGGGATTGACACTCCCAAAAGTGTTGTTGGTCGTACGGCGAGCGGTTCAAACGCCGCGGTTCACCCGCGCGGTTTGACCGCCGCGTTTTTAAAACGCCCATTGTTAGGTGGCTGGCGATTTGCCCGTCTCAGCGCAGCGAGGCACCAGGGGCATCGTTCACAGTCGTTTTGGTCCTTCGAGCCGGATCTGTGGATCCGAAAAAGTGAAAGTGAATACAAGTGTGGGTACTCAAATAAACTGGCTTGGGGGTTGTAAAGGCAACGGTGATAGTACGAGCAGTGTATCTCGAAATTTGGTGCTATAGTGCGACCGTAAATAGTGAAAAAAAACGGAATATTGTGTATGTATGTGTGTCACTACGTCGTGACAACATAAACTTTGAACAAATACGTACGAGGTATTTGTTGAGCCACCACGGAGTGGCACTAAGTGAAATCAAGCACGTGCGCTCTAGGGAGCCGCTATTAAAATGCCGAAAGGAAAGAAAAGGATCACCAGGTCCACTACTTCCGCCCAGGAGGAGGAAAAAAGGGCAAGATTTCTTCAGCAAGGAGCAGCCGCTGCGCAAGCACGCGCACGCGGAGCGTCAGTTGATCGACTCAACGAGCCGTCAGGAAGCGGCACGCAGACTAAACACAACGCTCGGGTTGCCAAGAGGATGCAGACCCAGAAAACGGCCCAGGATCCAGTCTTGGAGCCTGAACAAGGAACGGAGACACCAGCCCCAAGGGGTGCAGATGATACTATCGTAGCCGGACCCCAAGGAGGGACAGCCCCGGCACGTCTAATAAATATGGGTCAACCCCAATCTCCGTCCGTGGATACCACAATACTGTGGCGAAAGGACTTAGAGAATCGGCTGCAGCGCCAGCCTACGAACATTCCGCTAGATGCCCCCGGCGGTAGGGTCATCAGTGTTCCCCCAGCAGGGGAGGGACGTCATGATAAAACCTTGACTGAAAAGGAAGTAACGTTCGCAGAAACGTCTACACCACATCGACCGACGTCTATACGGTCCAACGAAAGTCGTTTATCAGCAACCAGACTATTAGAGCTGGAATTAGAGGAGAGAGATCAATTAGACATGTTACGACGTAAAGAGATAGAGCTACAGCGAGAAGAAATAAATTTAGAACGCGAATCAGTTAAACGACGCTCCCTGTTAAAGCGAACGAGGGAAGAGTCCGAGTGCTCGGAACGGGACGAGCAATCAACTACAGGTTCCGTGGCTAGATGGATAGATGAAAGCAAAGAAAAGGCACGTGAGGCCACTCTCAGACGAGGGGAAGCACCTCTAGGATTACCCCCCACTAGACCACTCGGAACGCGCTCGCCGCCGCGAGCTTATGAGCGGAGAGAGAGATCGCCGCCATACGAACCGCAAACGCCACAAACAAGGTACACAAACGAAACCTCACCCGAAATGATGGTTCAGTTGTTTGAACGGATGCAGATAGCAGCCAGACCGGCGCCGAAAGAAGTTTACGAGCTACCACCATTCTACGGGGATATTTCGGAATGGCGAAGCTTCATGAATGTTTATGAAGAATCGAATCGCAGATTCAAATTTGGAGACTATGAAAACGTAGCAAGACTACGCGCAGCGTTGAGAGGTGACGCGAAAACATGTGTGAAACACATATTGTCAACGGCGGTGAGGCCGGAGTTAATCATGAAGATATTGAATAAACAATACGGACGGAGCGATTTCCTAGTCGATAAAGCACTAGAGGACTTGAAGAGAATGCCTACAGTAGGCGATAGTGCTCACGACCTCAACCAATTTGCCATTAAAATTGTGAATATCGCGAGCACGGTGACAGATTTAAATCAGCGATGTTATGCAGAAAACCCCATGCTAGTTAGGGAGGTCACTGATAGACTGAGCCCGCACCTAAGAAGCAGGTGGTGTGAATACGCTCACAGATATGAGCACGAAGGAAAGACAGAAATAGAAAGGCTGTCCGATTTCCTTATGGAGGAATCAGAGATGCAGATGTCCTTCACTCACCCTCGTGCGCCTATGCAACGCCCACGAGCGGATTTCCCGAGCGACAGCGCTCGGGCGGGGCCTCCGCGCGCCTCTAACCCATGGCCCAATAGAGCGCGCGGACCGCAGCGACCCCAAGAGTGGGGCGTGCGGCCACCACGCCCCCAGGAAAGGCAAGAGTATGAAAATAAGCCTACATACGCTCAGAATACATGCGAAACGTACGCTACCAAAGACGCCAACGAGCCGCCCAGACAGCCTAGACAGGAAATTCCGCCTAGGTGGGAGCATTCACCGGGAAGGGACATGACCCTCCTCAACAACGAACCGACCCGCGGTCGCCCGCGGTCGGCCGCAGCAGCCGACACATCGACTCCCGGACCAGCGGGGTCGATTTCAACCGCGGCGCCCGAGAGCGCCGCGATCTCCGGTCCTGCAATAGCGAGCCCACTCGCCACTCACCACATCGACTCCCGAACCAGCGGGGTCGATTTCAATCGCGGCGCCCGAGAGCGTCGCGATCTCCAATCCTGCAAGGACGAGCCCGTCCTGCAATACCGGCACTACACGCCGCGGGACGACGATGGCGGCTTGCCGCAAACGGCGCCCCACCGACCCAGCCGGTTATCCGGCCCGCCACACGAATGGTGGCGCGAGCCATAAAAATGGCCACTACTAAGTGAGTTAAAGTGAAATAAAAACAGTGAGTGAACTAGAAAGTGCGAATCAAAGACAGTGAGTGAACTAGATAGTGCGAATCAAGGTACCACGGTACGATCATTAAGGGAAATGCGATTAGGGCATTGGTGTGTGCTGTTGCTTAGCGATACCGTCTTTAGTATGAGTCTTCAACTCATACTGAGGGGGAGGATTGTGCGCGACAGAACACACCTTCCATGCCACCTGCGAGTGGCCGACGTGAGAGGGAGATGTATGCCTAAGAGTAAGAGGGACAAAGCATCCCAATTTGGAAAGTACATTCATAATGAATAGCCCATAGGAAGGCTAAAGGTACGAAGTACCTATTGTAATAATTTCATAAATATCGCTCTGCGGAGTGCCGCCCGTCTCCGAGGGAGAGACGCGGGCAAATGAGCTTAGGAACCGGCAACTCGAGACTATATCTATAGCGAGTCCGTGAACAAGTCACATCTGTGACTAGCGTACCTAAATTCACTCAAGCCAATAGAGGCAGCAATGGTTACATAAGTAGCGTAACGCGAATTGCGCTGCTTATGTAAGCTTATTTATGAATATTAATAATAAATAGGACCCCAGAACATGCCTGGGCATATAGGAAACCTCATTTTAGGAGGAAAAATGTAATGTAAATTAATAAGCCCGAGTATATCAGGAAGGCATTACCATAGCGTGAGCCTTTAACGTATTGGTCAAGTTCGAGTCAGATTTCCTGATTGGTTAATATTATTGTATGGAAGAATTGCAAAGTGACAGGTCGTCATGGTGAAATGCGCCTATTGTGCTCGGCTTAAACAGGCATAATTATATAACCGTTTAAGCTAGAATAGTGAATGATACGTCAAATTAAAGCGCATGTGACGCGCCGTACTTTAAAAGAAGTACTATAACAATTTATATGTAAATTCAGTAATTAGAGCCGAAGAGAGCCTATTATATGTAGAAAGGTCTGCCTAAAATAAATGTAGAAATAATTCCTGTAAATTGAAATAACACGTCAGGAGGCTGAAAGCAGCAGCATTATATAAGGCTACGGCCATAGCTCCCTCCTGAAAGTAGAATTGTTCCAACAAGGCTTTCTTATTGGAATGTAGAATGTTTAATTGGTTTTTTTATAATGAAAGTAGGCGAGGCCTTAATTTATGCCATAAATTAGGAATTATTTAATTGGCCTAAACCAACAAAATATTGCGTGCCTAAGCTCCCTCGACTTGGATCGAGTTAGGGGTATAAAAGAGGCTCCAGGGCTCAGTACAAATCGTGTCCCGCAAGCTCCAACAAGTAGAGCTCCTAATTAGTAAATTGTAAACTCGTGTATCAGTGAAAATTATATCTTTTATCAAATTCTTTTGCCTTTTAACATCACCCCACCCACCATCAGCGCAGCAGAGCTACGGGGATTGACACTCCCAAAAGTGTTGTTGGTCGTACGGCGAGCGGTTCAAACGCCGCGGTTCACCCGCGCGGTTTGACCGCCGCGTTTTTAAAACGCCCATTGTTAGGTGGCTGGCGATTTGCCCGTCTCAGCGCAGCGAGGCACCAGGGGCATCGTTCACAGTGTCAATACAGTACCATTTGCAATACACCGTTTGACTGAAATCACACATTTCCTTCCTCGTATACTCATAAAACCAAATGCTTTTGTAAATTTAGTTGCTGGGACCATAATAACCGACCGCAATATATTTAGCTATAAAACTACAGATGTATAGTTATTCACAAACACACATTAAATAACAATATAATTTACTTTCAAAACAAAGTTTTAACCGACTTCAATTCAGTACTCCGCCAAGCCACATTAACATTTCCACATTTTTTTTCCAATTTACCACATGAACTGATTTTCGAGAACAAAAGCGTTGATTTTTAGACCAATAAACCAAATCGCTGTATGTGGGCCGATAATATTCGAGGACTTCCGTCGATTCCTCAAGGATCTCAGAATTACCTTTGGCACTTCATTGTTTGCTATTTCAACGGAATAATATCAGAATCTGTGACGTACTTATATAGTTTGAAGTACATCATTGAGAAGTTCCACAAGCCATCTGTGGTCATCATCATCACTTCCACTTCACCAAATTTATGATTTCCGGGTGTAAATACATGAGTTATAATAGAAAATACCGAAATTACTATACGCGTGCCTAATATATTTGAGGAGTTCCCTCAATTCCTCATGGTTCCCATCATCCAACTGGGGTTTTGGAAACAATGGGACCAATCTGGAAGCATATACTTTCAGTTAAAAAAAGAATTGTACGAATCGGTTCATAAATGACGGAGTTCTGAGGTAACAAACATTAAAAATAAAAAAAATTAAAAAATACATCCGAATTGAGAACCTCCTCCTTTTTTTGAAGTCGGTTAAAAATAAACAATAACTACAACATAGAAAAGTTGAAAAACCCCCGACATTTTCATTTCAAAGTTCAACATCTCAAAAACGGGTGAACTGATTTTGTTGAAACGTTGCTAATAACCACCTCGATCACATCAGCTATACTCCGGGTTTTCGGAAGCCCGGTTACAGGAACCCTTATAGATTCGTCATGTCCGTCCGTCTGTCTGTCCGTCCGTATGTCACAGCCACTTTTTTCCGAAACTATAAGAGCTATATTGTTGAAACTTGGTAAGTAGATGTATTCTGTGAACCGCATTAAGATTTTCACACAAAAATCGAAAAAAAACATTAAGTTTTAGGGGTCCCCATACTAAGAACTGAAACTCAAAAAAAAAAAATTAATCAAACTACGTGTGGGGGTATCTATGGATAGGTCTTCAAAAATGATATTGAGGTTTCTAACATCATTTTTTTCTAAACTGAATAGTTTGCGCGAGAGACACTTCCAAAGTGGTAAAATGTGTGTGTCCCCCCATGTAACTTCTAAAATAAGAGAATGATAAAACTAAAAAAAATATATGATGTACAGTCAAAGAATTTAATTTCCTACCCACTTTGGACTTTGTCAAAGTGACGTAATCAATCAAAACGTAAGAGACTTCTTATAATTTTATTTACAGTGTCACTTTGAAATAGTCCTAAATGGGTAGGAAATTAAATTCTTTGACTGTACATTACCATGTAAACTTCCACCGAAAATTGGTTTGAACGAGATCTAGTAAGTAGTTTTTTTTTAATACGTCATAAATCGTAAACTGCAATTTATTTCACGGAACCCTTCATGTGCGAGTCCGACTCGCACTTGGCCGCTTTTTTAACTTTGTACTATAAAGTGCTACGCCACTCAATGAGCACAAAATGAGGGTGCCATACTATATAAATTTACTACAAGCAGCACATTATAGTAAAAAAAGTATAGTAATAGGTACACAACGATATTTTGCCCACTATATCGTTCTAAAGTGAGTTAATTTAATACCTGTAATGAAATACAATTTTTATTCAGTCGAGGCTTCGAATTGTGACTGAATCGTATAATGTCTGACCGCGACTCTAAACGTGCTATTAAGTCATATTTTCAGTGACACCATGTCCTATACACCGTTTGGGGATAATCCTGAAATGTGTACAGTAGGTACCTAGTACCTACATACATTTCTTATGGGATTGCGGTGTTCATACCTATTTTTGTTTGTATTTTTACCTGTGTCTTGTGTAGAATAATAGTACATTATGATACAAGTGTGCTATGTTGGTCATTACACTCGAGTCGGTTTTTAAGCCTGAGCCGAAGGCGAAGGCTTAATGGAGACGAGAAGTGTAATGACCAATGCTCACGTGTTTCATACGACGTTTTTCAACACATTTGCGAGGAAAAAAAAATAAAAATAAAAAATGAAAATGTTAAAAGATATGTAATGAAAAGGCACTAGTGCGATAATGTAATGTAAAAGTCACGGCATGGGTAATATTCTGCATTATTTTGCTAATATTTAAAAAGATATGTAATGAAAAGGCACTAGTGCGATAATGTAATGTAAAAGGCACGGCATGGGTAATATTCTGCATTATCAGTGTAAATACGCTGTAATAAGACCTACTTTACGAGCAGGTGTGTTGAAAAGTTATTTACATACACTATTCATATTATACATTAATCGTTTTTTCTTTATAAGTTGATAACATTTTGAGAAATCGGTTCCCTATATCATATTAATGATCCGTTCACGTACGTACTAATTACATTTATTTATCAATTAAATTATAATATTATGTTTTGTGCACTTTATCATCCTAATTACACTCTTTTCCCCGTAATTAGTACGATTGTGAACTAAGGTATCGAAATAATAACATAAAATCCGGTTTATATAAGAGAGCTTTACAACTGTAATCACGTTTTAAATTTTCGTGATTGTACTTCTTTTCGAATTGTTACTGAATATACTATTTTTTTTTTTTGCCAATCTAACCACTCTACTAACTCGATATACAATCATGCTCAGCGATGTGTTAATCTTGTGTTTTTGCTTTTCCAAGCTTCTATGAATCTTTTTTATATGCAAAGGTTCATCAATCACTATAATCGGCCACTTTTTTCGTACCGTCAAACATGCCTACTTTGCCACCAGGGGGAACTTTGCCCTAGAAGCAAATTTTAAAATTTTCCTCTTGGGCAAAGTTCCCCATGTGGCAAAGTAGGCATGTTTGACGGTACCTACATACTTTTCCTTGATTCACCGTTCTCTTTGCCCGGTCACGGATCATCTCGCGCTAAGCAAGTTTTTTGATTTGTCAAGGTTCAAGGTCAAATTGCACGCGTTTTAAGATTGGTTCGTTGTACTTAACGAAGTAAAAACCATAGCATGGGCAATGACATCATTCTGCGTTGCCTACCTGTAACTTAATTTTCACGGTTTCTTAAACCGTTCTAATCCGTTGCGTGCTTATTGTCAAACAACAGTTATATACACACTATCAAAAGTTATGCATCCTTTTTTTATGAACCAGTCAATGTGTATAAAATGTCAATCATCTCAGGTCTCTAAGATGATTAACATTTTATCACTTATCGTTGTGGATAAGAAATCCGTCACTCTCGCACTCGGATAGGTACCTACTCGTCAGAACGTGACGTGACGTGACGGGACGTCTTATCCACGGCGTAATGATACCGTCAAACATGCCTACTTTGCCACCAGGGGAAACTTTGCCCAAGAAGCAAATTTTAAAATTTTCCTCTTGGGCAAAGTTCCCCCTGGTGGCAAAGTAGGCATGTTTGACGGTACAATTCCAATCATGTTTCGCCCGCTGGCGTCTATTTTGTTTAACCAGACAGCCAACCGTGTAAGAAAAAATCATACAAAACAATCTATCGTCAAAAAGATTTTAGATTTTTGTATTGTATGTTTCTTTTGGGCCTTTTAAAAGTCTCTGTTTGGCCCTGTGGTTGACTGGTAGAGATTGCCTTGAGGCATTAAGCTGCCTTTTGTACTTATTTGTTTTGTGCAAAAAAGTTTAAATAAATGAATAAAATTAAAAACTTAGAAAGAAAAGAAAATACGTTTATTTAGCACTTTGTAGGATAAAAGACAAAAAATTACAGACATAATGATGAAATGCTAAAATGGCTGCCACTCAGCTTTGTGCCACGAAATGGTGATACCTATTTCGCAGCGCTGATTTTCAGTGGCGCCTGGATGTTAATTCTATATATGTAACTAAACAAAAAGTAAAATTTATGCATATTCATATATATAAAACGCATATTACAATTTTATATAAGTAATTTAAACTAAAACATGCAGTAAAATGAAACATATTAGAGAGTGTATAAGTGTGTGTGTGTGTGTGTGTGTGTGTGTGTGTGTGTGTGTATGTGTGTACGTGTACATGCACTAGCAGCGTTGTGCGTAAAGATTTATAATTATAATAATAAAAAATAAAAATTACGTCATTTCAAAATAGGGGGTTTTGATGACGGTAGGCATTTTGTTAGGCGGGGAGGTTCAAGGACTGAACAGGGTGATGATAGGGGGGGGGGGTCAAAAATCGACAAAAAACGATGACGTAATATATGGATAAGCCCCATGTGCTGGTTACACATTCCCCACAAATTGACGTAATACCTACATTACCGAATCTTTCCAAGTCTTATAAAGTCTGTTAAAACCGTCCTAACGCGTTGTCACCCCGTCTCATCACGGCTGCCGCGTGTGATATCACTCCAGCGCGTCCCATTGTCCGCGCCGCCGGTTTTTACGCTCCGCGATAAAAAACAGTGACATAAATGTAGTGTTATGATGTGATGTTCGCAACTTGGGTCGCTTTGGGAACGACCTACTGTGTGTTTTTACTGTTCAGTGGCAGATACGTGGATTTGACCGATGATGAAGGTGATTTCAGGATATCTTTGTGTAACAGTTGAGTAGATCCTTTTGATAGCTAAAGTTAAGCGCCAGAAAGCCTAATTTTGGTTGTGTTCTCTTATACAATACCAGCCGCCGACGCGGCTTTGCCCGGTTATTACAAAGAACGCAGGCAAACCTGCGAGATAAAATATAGCCTAAATCTGTCTGTCCATCCATAAAGTCCATTCTACGATTAGTGGTTCCGGAGATTTCCCCCTACATACAAACTTACATACAAACAAAGCTACAAACTCACACACAAACAAAGCTACAAACTTGCATACAAACAAAGCTACAAACTTACATACAAACAAAGCTACAAACTCACATACAAACAAAGCTACAAACTTACATACAAACAAAGCTACAAACTTACATACAAACAAAGCTACAAACTTACATACAAACAAAGCTACAAACTTAAAAACAAACTCACATACAAACAAAGCTAAAAACTTACATACAAACAAAGCAACAAACTTACATACAAACAAAGCTACAAACTTACATACAAACAAAGCTACAAACTTGCATACAAACAAAGCTACAAACTTACATACAAACAAAGCTACAAACTTACATACAAACAAAGCTACAAACTTGCATACAAACAAAGCTACAAACTTACATACAAACAAAGCTACAAACTTGCATACAAACAAAGCTACAAACTTACATACAAACAAAGCTACAAACTTACAAACAAACAAAGCTACAAACTTACATACAAACAAAGCTACAAACTTACATACAAACAAAGCTACAAACTTACATACAAACAAAGCTACAAACTTAAATACAAACAAAGCTACAAACTCACATTTAAAGATTGTTATTTAATGATTTAAGATTTAAAGATTTTTATTGAACATAATAAACAGGTATGCGAGATAACAAAACTTTCGTAATCGGCTGCAGTAGTCAGGGACTGAGTCGCAGCGATTACGCCCACCTCAGGACACAAAGGACTTAAATTCAAAAACATTAATCGTGTGGTTCTTATACATAATAACTAAATTAGATACATATTTAGACTAGTATTGCATAGTAGTTAACAGATGATCAGGTAGAACACAATGCGCAGATAAATCGATTTAACAACTAATGTAACCTACAAATAACCTACTTAAATAAAATACAACAAAGTGTTAGAAAAATATATATTTTATATGTAAATTGTGTGTGTATGTTTGTATTTGTGTGTGTGTGTGTGTGTGTATGTGTGTTTATGTACCTATATGGATCACTAATGGCCAGACTTAGACAATACTTTTCCTCTATCATTTTTGACCGACTGCAAAAAAGGAGGAGGTTCTCAATTCGTCTGTATTTTCGTTAATTTATGTACCGATTAAAAAAAAATCTTTGTTTGAAAGCATATACTTCCAGATTGGTCCCGTTGTCACCAAAATCCAGTTCTGATGATGGGATCCTGGAGAAATCGAGGGAACTCTTCAAATTTTATGGGCAAACTTGAAGCAATTGGGCTTTTGATTTGAAGTCGGTCAAAACTTTGCTTTTAAACTAAATTTAGTATCAGATAATTCTTTGTAATTTAAACATAACTTACTTACATAAGCCGGTATAATTCTATGTAATAAAAACATAACTTAGATGCACATACCTATAGGTAACGACCTATTGATCACAGGAAAAACGACTTTTATAAATCTATATGACCCATACATAACTTTGAGTGGCTGAAGAAGTGCCATACAATGAAACTATATTGCCATTTTTTTAATACCTAGTTTAACACAATAGAATGTTTATGTGGAAATAATTGCGTTTATATTATTATGGCGTAACGCTTATGTTGAAACAAATGGAGAATATCCCGTGTCAAATCATTCTTACAGTTTGCGATGAGACGTGATAGAATATATTGTGAATTTAAATAAGACATTTGGCAAAGGCAAACGGATAATTTATGTATAGCTATTTAACTATAGTTTATTATCCTTCTCTTGTTCGATTTGTTGTTGTTTTGAGAATGCAAAAATTACGTAGACCTTATCTTAATTTCGAATATTTTGGCATTGGTTACCTTGGACGGTCCTGGGTAAGTATAGAATAGAATAGTTTTTTTTTGTATAAAATTGCCTAGTACAGGTACTAAGGTTTGACGACCGCTTTAGCCTAGTTGGTAGTGACCCTGCCTACGAAGCAAGAGGTCCTGGGTTCGAATCCCGGTAAGGGCATTTATTTGTGTGATGAGCACGAATATTTGTTCCTGAGTCATGGATGTTTTCTATGTATTTAAGTATTTATTTCTCTATATAAGTATCTATATCGTCGTCTAGTACCCATAGTACAAGCTTTGCTTAGTTTGGGACTAGGTTGATTTGTGTAAGATTGTCCGCAAATATTTATTTATTATTTATTTATTTATTATAAGGTATCAGTGGCGGCGCGTGAAAATTTTCGATGGGCAACTCGGGTCAAAAAAGTAAAGAAAGAGTTAAGAGTATATAACTAAAGGCTAATTTTAGGCAAGCCGGTGGGAATTGGCTTGTATGGGCGCTCCGCCACTGTAAGGTATACAGATCAACAGTTTAAATTTAAGTACATAGGTTAGGTAAATGTCCGAGTGCTCAACGCTGTCCTAGTATATGGCACGGGCACTTTATGTACAGTCGACTACAAAGATAAGTATGTTTTTTAATGTTACAAAATGATGTATACTTGTATATCTTATTAGTAATAGACTGGGAGATGCTGACACAAAATTTTAAAGTATGTTCTATGAACCTCAAATTTACAGGAAACATTAGTGCCATACTCGTACTCTTACAAATCGTTCAAAAAACGCATAACTCTAACAATTTTGAAAACATATTGTAACTTTTCGCCACCTCCCACAGGTATGGCATTATAATAATGGTCACATTGTATTATATTCTTCCCAAAAATCCAAATGCCATACTGGTACAAATCGTTTAAAAAAAATAAAAAACATAACTTCTTTGCGGTATGGCGGCCACTTGGAACCGTTGGAAAAGTATGGCATGGCGATTTTCGTGAATGACTACTCAACGTTGATTAGCTGTGAAAAAATTAGCCTGGTACAAATGGTTGAATTGGTTGTTTTTTAATTAATGTGTTTTAATCGGTATACCGGAGAAGTATGGCATTACGCTACCGCCTACCTCTTTTTTCATCGACTATCGGAAAATACAAGAATTTTTGTGTAACAAATCGTTTGACTTTCGTAATGTATCCGACACGTTCGATTAACGCCCACGCGTTTGGGCCGCCGGTACCAGCGCTATGACCATCATTTTCCTTTTCTTCATTACGTAATTAGACCCCTGAAGGGTCGCCGTACTCTGTACAAATGCCTTAAAAAATTGTGTCAGCATCTCCCGGTCTATAAAGTCTATGTTTACATATTTTTGTAACATCGTATGGATGTAGTCTCTTTGTAGTCGACTGTACAAGGACATAAAATAGTTCTCAGTTTGATCTATAAAAAAAAACAACAAAATGCCTTTAAACACAACACTTGCTAGACAAACTATCAATGTATTTCTGTAGCTTTCATAACTTCTTTTGCTTATAATAATCAAACGAATTTTCCCTGAAACAAGGCCCAGCTAGATATTTTTTCTCCCACCTGAACCTGTACTGTATAAATCATCGAAATGGCTTAGAGCCTTAAGGCGCCGTAGGTTCATAATCTTCTCTCCCTCTCACTGAGCATAAGCGTGAGCGAGATGGAAGTGCGTGTTCGGAAGCGCGGATATCATGTTTTTTGAACTTTAATTCCAATTGCTGTTGTCCCTCGAGAAAGGCCTCAAGATTGCTAATTACATTTAGGGCAGCCGTATTATAATCCAAACAAGAGCTACGACTTTTTCAAAATCGGTTTTCTGAGCTCACGTCGCCTTAAAGAGAGATCTGGGCCATCCAGTAGGGCGGAGTAGAATCATACCTGCACGATCTTCAAGCCATGAACTGGCAGAGAATGACCCAAGGTTAGGACAAGTGGCGATGATTCGTGTCAGAGGCCAAGACTCGCTTTGGGTCGATGAGCCATTGTAGTGCTAGCCCCAATGCATTTTATGTTATCGTCTAGTCATAGCAGTTTTGTAGGTTCTCCCATTTGTAAGGAAATAATGTTTTCGATAACAATTCAATACCGTTTAATACTTGTTGTATAATAGTTTCATTGTGTATGAACATATTCCACAGTAACACAATTAGAATATAAGGATACCACTATTATGAGCAGAAGAAAATTAGCGGTTTTTTTTTCAAACTATTTCGGTTATAACTATATTCTACAGGCGAAAAAAGGATTACTAGGGAACGCGACACGGCAAAGCTATATGCTGACGGTTCTGCTTTTAGCCCATGAGTCAAGAAGTGCAGTTAGAGACCACAATTTGAATTGGACAATAGTTTTTAAGTGGCCTTGTTTCTACAATAAAAACCTTTTAGGGTTTCTATTTAACAATGGAAATAAACTACATTAAACATTACTAATATTGTTCCTATTGCTTAGTCGTTTGATCTAAGCATGTAATAAATATCAAAATAAATGTTATATTTGTTAAGTACTGGACGAACTCTTCTGCATGGGGCTAGTAGGAATTTGTAGTTAGTTACAATGTAAAAGTTCGTACCTCCGTTGATATTCGTGATCTTGAAAATGGTATGGTAACCCTTTTGCATAACGCTTTAAGGTGGTTCGATTGCCATACAAAGCGTTATTTGACATTCGCAGGCTAACTGCGTGATATTTTAAGAAACTTATGTAACAAACTTTCATAAATTGGCTTCCAATTTGCGCCAAATTCCCCCTTTCCTAGAATAAACTTGTATAAACTAGATTAATTTGTGAAATTGGTTTGGGACGTGATATTTTGGGAAAACTATTTTTCTCAAATTAATCTAGTTTATACAAGTTTATTCTAGGAAAGGGGGATTTGGCGCAAATGGGAAGCCAATTTATGAAAGTTTGTTACATAAGATTCTTAAAATATCACGCAGTTAGCCTGCGAATGTCAAATAACGTTTTGTATGGCAATCGAACCACCTTAAGGGGTATATAGGTTGCAAATAGCCTCCATTAAAGCCCTTAATAGGAAATGTCGAATCCAATAACCCTGTAATTAACATTTTAGACAGATGGATGGATCTAAGTGATTAATTACTTTTCACCATCTTATAATACCTTGAAAACATCACGACAGTTTCATGAAAACAGTTCTAACTAATCTAATTGTTATATTTATAAAAACCTTTTCTTATTACTAAGTAATCGGTACAAGGTAGATCAACCTTCTGTACCTACGGACTTATCGTGATTGTGGGTGTTTTTATAACGGGTGATGGTTCTTTGTACCAGTTGTCGTGATAACCAATGGTTTTATTGCATTGTTTCATGAGTACATTTAGTCAATAGTTAGTTACATTTTCTAAAGTGTGAAATTATTTAATTTATTTAATCATACAAACATCTAAACATCCATCGTCTCGCAGTACCTCAGACAGAATATGCCATACATTCGCCCATCGACTTGGGATCGTTTTTGGCACAAAAGGTATTGTGAGCTTTACGGCTCGTGCCACTAGATCCGGGCACTCGGTGTCGCCACGTAAGACACTGCAAGTGGGCACCAGACGATTCTAGTTACGCTTTCCTTCCAGAGAGTTAAAACCCAGAGAACCTAACAGGAACATGGTAGGGTACAAGAAAGGGTAGATGGAGTTATGAGAGCAACCGGAAAATAATTCCACACCCATTTTTATTACAAGCTTTATATTAACTTGCACTGTTCGTATGTATGTAAATATGTAAGTATGTAAGTTGTCCGTCAAAATTTGCAATCCATTTTTCAGTCAATTCCCGTTATCCAATTGAGCTGAAATTTTGCAAGCATATGTACCTGATGAAACTGATGTTTGAAGGAGCTTTTGGCTAATAGATTATAATTATTTGTGACCACGTGTTTTTTATTAAAAGTCCAATTAAAAAGGAAAAAAAAGCAAGTTTTTATATATATATAACTACGATTTAAACGTGATGGCTGTCGATTACCAAATTAGGAAAGTGATAAAAATCACCTTATATGATTACTATTATGGAAGGAACAACATGTTTACAGTAAAATTTTAAAGTAACAGACAAAACTATTATCCGAGCCGGATCACGATCTTGTTTATTTCCGATATAAAGCATTCGCACTTACATACTTCTCTGACAAGAACGCGATTTTGCCGTGTTAGACTGTTCTTCGCAAAGTCTGCTAAAAGAGGCTTATACAACTACATAGGTAGTAGAAACTAGTACAAAACCTCAGAAGATTGTTCCTCAATGTCTCAATTATCGTTTACATACCTGAGGCTAACGCTGCCATCAGGCTTTACCCCATTCGAGCACTTTAAAAAAATCAAATCACCCATCAAAACAACCCATACTAGTTACCTAGACCGGGCTTTCTTCCAGAAGGCAGTCGCTGGAAGGACTGGCTCCTCGCGTCGCTGATGCTTGGCGCTGTCGCCGGCGGTTGGGCGGCGCTGCGGGCCGGGCGCGCTAGCCGGCACCAAGTGCAGCGGATGCTGAGAGACATGGAGCAGTTGAGGAGGGCTGAGCTAGCGCTCGACGATATGCAGAAGGAGTTAGAGAAGGCGCGGTTAGAACAGGTACAAGTCTTTCCATACCAAGAACTGTCTCTTTATTGGGCTGTACTTCAAAACGGGAGCAAGTTACGAAACGGTGTCAGAGTAAACACTGATTTTGGGCGCCGTTTCGGGTTCTCTTGGGATAAGGAGTTACTGAGGCGGGCTGGGCTAGCGCTCGACGACATGCAGAAGGAGTTGGAGAAGGCGTGTTTGGAACAGGTACAAGTCTTTCCATACCAAAAACTGTCTCATTATTGGACTGTACTTCAAAATGGGAGCAAGTTACGAAACGGGGTCAGAATAAGTGCACTGATTTTGGGCGCTGTTTCGGTGGCGTGGGCAAGGCACGCCATCCGGCATCAGGTTATTTTGGGACAAGGAGTTACTGAGGCGGGCTGGGCTAGCGCTTGACGACATGCAGAAAAGGGGCGGTTAGAACAGGTACTGGCTATGAAAATGTTAAGTCTTTCAGCCATATCAACGACTGTCTCCTTACTGGGATGCGCTTCAAACCGGGCTCGAGATTAGGGACGGAGTAAGAACAAGTACCTAACTAGTTGTGCACTTATTTTAGTCGCTGTTACTGTGGTGTGGGCAAAGTCAGCATCAGTAGCTGAGGCGTGTTGAACTAACGCTTGATGATATGTAGATGTGCGGTTAGAACAGGTGCCAGCTGCAATCAGAAGTCTTTTAGCGGTTGATGGTTGGCTTATGACTCTTCGCATCATAACTGGGCAGGAAACACCTGGTTAAACGACATCGACACGATAACGAGGCTTGACTTTTAATACAGCTGGAATAGGCACGGTTAGAGTTAGAACCAATGAAGAGATATAACTCACATGGTATAAAGGTTGAACACGCCAAAACGAGGGCATATTAAATAGTCAATAAAAACATAATCAAGTACAATAAAATATATATATATATTACATTGGCTTACACTACTATCGTACATTTATAATCATACCGATGTGTTTTAATTATGCTTTGAATACGCCATTGCCCTCACTTTGCGTCGGATACGGCTCATCAAGGTTTGCACGGCATTGTCAGGGTACTTTTTACCAGCCCAAGTGCATGTTTTTTGCAAATCAGCCACGGAATTGATTTGCCCGCCCTTCTTTTTTAATATCCCTTTCATTATGGGCCAATATTCCTCGATAGGCCTGAGTTCAGGGCAATTAGGAGGATTGCAGTTTTTAGGTACCACAGCAACACCATTCTGTTTGTACCAGTCTGACACAGCTTTGGCATAGTGGCAGCTTGCAAGATCAGGCCAAAACAATGGTTGCGAATTATGATTTCTTAGAAAGGGTAAAAGTCGCTTCTCCAAACATTCTTTTTTGTAAATTTCACTGTTTACAGTGCCTGTAGTGATAAATGATCGACTTTTTTTACCGCAGCTGCAAATAGCTTGCCAAAGCAAGTACTTTTTCGGAAACTTGGACCTCTTTTTTAACTTCTAGTCCTCAGGAGCATTTTTGCGACTCATACTAGTATAAAACTTCTGGCCTGGTATCTGTTTAAAGTCAGCTTTTATGTACGTTTCGTCGTCCAACACGATGTATTTAAATTGTGTTAAGAAATTGTCGTATAACTTTCTTGCCCTTCGTTTGGCCGTCAAATTCAGCTGAGCATTGCGGTCAGGTGCAGCTTGAGCCTTGTACGACCTTAACCCAGCTCTTGTCTTTACTTTTTGTACATAAGATTGTGACATTTGTACCTTTTTAGCGACATCGCGAGACGAGATCTTCGGATTTGTGTTAAAAAGCTGTAAAACTCTGGCTTCTTTTTTTTTGTGTCTTATGCCTTGCTTTCCGCCAGTACCTGGCTTCCGTTCTACAGTCAACCGTTCCCGGAACTTTTTTAAAACAGAACAAACAGTGGATTGTGGATATTTCAATAACTTTGCTAGTGCTCTGTAGCTTAGAAGGGGATTTTTTGTGTGCTTGAGCAAAATCATTTCACGCTGCTGAAGTTCAGGGCTCTCCATCGTGAAAACGACTGTATGAAGTGATTTGCTGTTATGATATTTATGGTTCACCATACTATGGAGTTTATAAATATATTACTAAATAGTTTGTATAGTCGTAAATTAAAAAAATATAAGTACATATGTATGCCCACGTTTTGGCGTGTTCAACCTTTACCATAACAGCACTTTCCCCAGCATTCGGTTTGAGGACTGTCTTCTAGTGTTGAGTCTTGTCTTTTAGGTATTCGACATGCAGTACTAGCAGGAAACATTCGAGTGTTCAGTGGAAATTTATTTAATAACAATAAGAGATTAATAGCTTTTCCATGCGGCTTACGATGCCAATGCTAAGCTGAACTTATCCGTCTATCTCCAATTCTGGGAAGAAATTATGTGTATCCATCGTTGAATATCCTAAATTATATGTATCAACTCGTTTGTTTCCAGGAAAGCGCCACCACAGAGAAGAAGAACTTGGAGAAGAAACTAAGAGAAGCTGGTGACACGCCGCTACTTAATTCTGCATCCTCAGATCTGGAAGTCATTCAGCTCAAAGCTGAAATTGAGGTTAGGCTCAAACATTATTTTAACACCTTTATTACTATAAAATCCATAATAGCAATACTTATTCGCAATTAAATTAAAATGCAGCTCACATTATAAATGATTTTAGGACTAAAACCGATTACGCCGAGTAAGATACTTCTTGTTGCTTTAGAGAATACGAAAATAAAAAACAAGGCATTCTAAAAAACCCAATTGGCCCTCTCAATGCACCGTGAAGGTTTGCTGGACAAGAAATAGTAGATTGTTAACCAAGGGTTGAAAATGACCCATTTCACCCGAGATATTTCTGGCGCTCGAACGAAGTGAGAGCGCCAATAGTTCGAGGGTGAAATGGGTAATTTCACCCGAGTTAAACACTCTACTTTTCATTTCGACTGTGAGGAAAATTAATTATTCGATTTTAGATATACCTAAGTAAAATAATTAAAACTATATCCAACCTCTAACCTCTTTGCACTGGCCACTTGCCACGGCCTACTCGATTGTAATCGAGTAGGCCGCGACGCAACTAATCTAGAGGGCCATGCCGACACGTGAAAAAACAAACAAAACAAAAACAAACAGAACAAACAACAAAAAAAAACGAACAAAAAACAAAACAAACTTACAAAAAAACTGAAACAAACAAACAAAAACAAACAAACAACAACAAAAAAACTAAAGAAATCAAAACGAAATCAAACAAAAAAAACAAACGTAAAAAAAAACAAAAAAACCAAAACCGAAGAACTAAAAAAAAATAGAACATAAAACAGAAAAACAAGATAAACAAAAAAACTAACAAAACGAAAAAAACAAAAAAAACGAACAAAAAAACAAAACAAACTTACAAAAAAACAAAAAAAAACAACAAAAATCAAACAAAACGAAAACAAACAAAAAAAACGAACAAAAAATCAAAACAAACTTACAAAAAAACAAAAAAAACAACAAAAATCAAACAAAACGAAAACAAACGAAAAAAAAAAACAAAAAAATGACAGAAAAACAAGAAAAAAAAATACATGAACATAAAACGAACGAAAAAAACAAACGAAAAAAAAAATGACAGAAAAACAAGAAACAAAAAACGAAAATAAACGAAAAAACAAACGAAACAACAAAACACGAACAAAAAAAAACAAAAGAAATAAAAAAACGAACGACAAAAAAAAATAAAACAAAAAAAATATTTACTAGATTTTAAGGTATTTTTACAATACGCAAAAATTACTTTCCACCCTAGGGGAGAAAACGCTATTTTCCACCCGGCTATATGCCCATGAAAAGTCAACTTTCAGAACAGGAGAGATGAAAAACTATGTTTTTCGAATAAAGTGAGACCCTTCTCTCAATCTTCAAATTGTATTTAATCCTCAGTCTGAATTTTGAGACGGGATGAATCGAGTAGTTATCTTAATGAAAATGACGATGCCTGTTGCGGATTCCTCTATTGTTGTGCGTATGCGTGTAACGATGCCTGTTGCTTATTCATAGTCATACCCACCTGACGAAGCCTACGTTGCAGATTTCTTTTTTTTTCATTTTTATGTTTTGTCAACATAAACTGAATGGACGTATCTTAATGGAAAACGGTTAATTTTACAAGCTTTTTATTAACTTGCAATGTATGTAAGTATGTAATTTGTTCGGGTGGAATATTGCAACTCAATTTTGAAGCAGATATCTTCAACCGATTGAGCTGTAATTTTGGGTAAAGGTATAGTTTGGGTGACAATTCAATATTATGGTACCACCGAGCTGATCTGATGATGGAGACAGAAGGTGGCCATGGGAATTCAGTACTTAACCGACGTAGCCCCGTTGGGTTTGGGCTCGTTACAATCGTCTCGATGAGTAGTTGATGACGGTATACAGAAAAGTACTGTCGGCAATAAAAGCTTGTACCAAAAATGTAATTTTTGACAGAAACTTATTGAGATTAAACAACCCATTGTAAACTGTTATACAGATGTTAAGAGGAGAGCTAAGGCGCGCCGAAGGCGAGCTCGAGGACCGTTGCTGGGCGCCGCCCTCGGGCCTGCAGCAGTGGCTGCAGCTCACCCACGAGGTGGAGAACCGGTCGTATCTGCGCAAGAAGCAGCAGGCAGATGGGCAGCTACAGCAGGCCAGGGAAGCAGTCAGTATCCTTGCTTGTTCCTTTTCTGCTTTACCCGACTGGCGTAAGTTATAAATCGATGAACACCGGCAGCACGCACGAAAAAGTATTACTCACTGTCCCGTTCCGACTGCGCCGAGCGTTCGGCTTTATGACGTTATCACGTAAAATTATCGTCCGTGAACCGACTTTATAGACAACCAATTTTTCAATTGAGTGTTTGTCTATTTCTTTGGCACGCTCTACGGCTTAAATAGCTAGATGGGTTTTAGGATTAAAAAATGGAAAGATTGAAAAAAGTTTGAAAATTTTATTGTACAAAAGAAACACAGTATGCATATCACGTCCCTGCGTCCTGAGGTAGGAAACCCTGTTCTGTGTTACAGGACCCAGTTTCGTATATTAGTTTTTTTTTATCAGTGAGATGTCGTTAGTGTCCTCTAAGTCGTAGAAGTGACATAGGCGACCAGATTAATAAGCTAGGGACAGCACCCTATTTTACTTGTTTAGATATGGCAGCTGGATTTCATGGCATACCTATATCACCTGATTTGATAGAAAATACCGCTTTCGTAACGCCTGACGGTCAATTTGAATATTTGCGAATGCCGTTTGGCTTGTGCAATGCACCGTCAGTTTACCACCGTGGTGTCAATGCAGCTTTAGATTATAACGACAATATCACGCTGGTTTCCAAAAAATGTCAAAGAAGTCCGCCAATTTAATGGATTAGCAGGATATATAAAAATAGGATAAAAAAAAGTCTGTTTAATAAAAACTTTTAATATAAATTGCCTTCTTAGTAATTTCTCTCCAATTTTAAGGCAGCTCACCATTGTCAAATGGTCTGTCTGTGAAGACCAGTTCATTATATCACGAAGCTACAAGTTTACGAGCCTAAACTAGCAACATTTAAACAATTACATAATGTAAGAGGTAGTTTTGATCAGTATTGTAGTTATTTTTGTCATGTTTCAGTGCGAAAAACTCCGTAAGAAGCGATCAAGCTTGGTTGGCGCTTTTGTGTCGACCCACGGCAAGTCCATCGACGACGTAGACCGGTCCATTGTTGAGGCGCGGACAGCCCTCAACGAAGTCACACAGGAATTACAGGTATGTTCAACTTAGCTTCACACTTTGTCTAGTATAGTACTACACTACCACAGTTTATAAACCAATACACTCATTCGACGAAGCCGTCTAGACAGGGCAATCGTGCGGGGTGAGAGCGGGTAGGGCGAGCCCATGCTGCATACATGTAGCTTGGGACATGACGTTGTCAAACTCGCAAACATCAAAGGCGTCGTTTGTCGTCTAGTTACCCATAGTACAAGCTTTGCTTAGTTTGGGACTAGGTCGATTTGTGTAAGATTGTAAAAGAAAAAAAAACTGTTTTTAGTATTTGTTGTCATAGCGGTAACAGAAATACATCATCTGTGAAAATTTCAACTGTCTAACTATCACGGTTCATGAGATACAGCCTGGTGGCAGACGGACAGACAGACAGCGGAGTCTTAGTAATAGGGTCCCGTTTTACTCTTTGAGTACGGAACCCTAAAAATGATAAATCTTAATTTAGTAAGGTTAATTTTACCAGCGTCCCTTTCGGGTATACGCTAGGACGGCATCTATTATATCCTCTATCTACGGTTCAACTTTGCTTCACACTTTGTCTAGTAAAGTAGTAGTACGGCTGTCAGAAAGGAATGGCGGCGTGTTGTAAAGCTTGCTACAAACACTGATACCGTTAAATGTAGGTTTGAACTGGGTACTTGGCGGTCTATTGTGTTGTACGGATTAATAATATACCACTAATACACATATAGGTATTTAGTTTGTTTGCATGATTTAGCTTAATTTTAAATAAAAAGGGATTACAAATTTGTAAATGTATTAAAATGAGAGAGCGCATCACTCGCCAACAAACTGTGAATACAGTTTGGCGAGGTAAAATATGTAACGACGAGAATATTAATATCTAGTATAGTCAACAGCATAAAAAAATACTAGTGTTTCACTACACCATAGAATAAGGTGCAAAAGTGTTAAGTTACATTTGACGTCGACTGTATAATGGTTGATTGTCCACAGAGTGATAAAACCGCTTGTATTAAATATGTTTAGCTCAGTTTGTAGAATCTATTATTTCTCCAACATGTGCATGTGCATGCTCGGAAGTAAATATTTATGTCTTTTCATCATTTTCCTGTTATGAATTTGTACTCATTCTTGTAATGTACTAATGTATTAAAAGGTACTAAGGAAAAAAAACTCTTTTCTCAAAAATGGCCCGCATAGTATACATATAAATTCCTTTTTGTACTCGACGATTAAAATATGTGTATTAAGATTTCATAGAGAATACTGCAACGTCACTCTTTTCATAGTTGTAGTCCATGTTACTGTCGAAACAATCGAAATAACTACTTTTCGATACGCTCCAGACAACTAAAATAAATTCGACCAATCACGTGGCTGCTTTACTGAACTGTAATGAATTGGACCAATAGAATCGCTTTGATGTCGTACGCTCGTTGATGTCTTTTAAGATATCAACAAGCGTACGAGCGATGAGCTGCACTTCGTTTCAACAGTATCGAGTTTGTTTAATTCGTTCAGTTGACTCGTAGAAAATTAATTTTAATGAACTCGTACAAAAAGGATTGTTCACAATAGTGTTATAATCAAGCTTTTTAATCTCGTACCTTACTTAGGCCACTCAGGAAGCTTCGTGGCCTAAACACGGTACTCGACTAAAACGCTCTCTATTATAATATAACACGATTGTGAAAAATACTATTTTCTACTCGTCGACTTTAATCTTTGAATTAAGATTTCGTACACGAAACTAAGATCACATACTTTTTAATCCTGGAGCTCCACGAGCTCGTCACGGAGCTCGTATAGTTTCATAAGATAACCGCCAGCAGTCATCTTATGAATCCAGGAGCTGTATAAGATAACTGTGAAGACATCAACGCGCAAAATTACTAAGCTGCTGCGCTTCATTTCAGCAGGGCGATTTTCAATAGATACCAAATTTGTTTAATAAATTATTATTTCCGTTGACTCGTAGAAAAAGTATTATACACAATAGTTATATAATTAGCTTTTTAAGTCTCGTACCTTAATTAGGCCACTCAGCAAGCTTCGTGGCCTAAACGTGGTACTCGACTTAAAAAGCATCCATTATATAACGATTGCATAAACTACTATTATTTGTCGAGTACCAAACTTAAAAAAAAAGTTGAAATTTGTATATAAAGACGGCACAGGTTCAGCCAATTCAACTCGTATTTTTCTATTGCGAACGCGACGTTTTGTATGTGTCTCAAATATGGAAAAATACACTTGAGATTCTGTTTTAAAAAAAGCGGCGGGAAACATTGTGCAACGATATTTGTATTTAATAATAAAGTTTGATTTCAATATTAAAAAAAATATTCCACCATTTTTGAGAAAAGCACTTTAGTAGCCTTAGCCTCAGCCGGAATGGCTATTGCAGGCTTCGTATTATAATTAAGCAAATACTCAGCCTGCAATTGCCTCCTGCCCGGCCACGGCAATAATGCACTATTACTGGCGACCATTAAAGTATGTATGTAAATCCTTTCCATGCCGCTGCTCTATACATAAAATATTTCCAGGAGAGAATGCACAGATGGAAGCAGATCGAGCGGCTCTGCGGCTTCAACATCATCAACAACAACGGGCTCCAGTTCTTGGAGGGCATGCTGTATAGGACCTCCAACGGACGCCCGGGCCCTAGAGGTAACTTCACTAATACGGTCGTCATATCAGCCGAAAGACGTCCACTGCTGGACATAGGCCTCATCCAAAGAGTGCCAAAGTGACCGGTCCTGCGCCACCCGCATCCAGCTGACTCCCGCGACCTTTACCAGGTCATCAGTCCACCTTGTGGGGGGCCTTCCGGTACGTGGTCGACGCTCGAGAACCTTTCCGCCCCAACGGCCATCAGTTCTAGGTGCAAGTTCTAGGTTCGGAGGGCTAATATCGGTTACCTTGGTTCTGCTGCGGATAGCCTCATTTCTGATGCGATCACGCAGAGAAACTCCCAACATAGCCCTCTCCATTGCCCTTTGGGTGACTTTGAGCCTTCTTATTAGGCCCATTGTAAGCGACTGTTACGAAATTTAAGTATAACCTAGAGGAATATCAACTGTAGCATTAAAACTTTCTTATGACTTTTTTTTCTGTGGCTATAGTCATTTGAAATCTGCACGCGCCGGCACCCACCGAAAACGCTCTATATTAATTGGGCATTGACTATGACGCGTCACAATCCATATTCTCGGCGCGTTTGCTATTGCGTTTAGGGTGATGCTTAAAAACCGAAAATTTGAAATTTCAATGTCTCACCCTCTTATATTGTTCTAATACGTAAAAAATGAACGTCAGAGGCTCTAGTATAAGTTTTATCGACACAATACTCTTTAGAACGCGTTTGCGTTTAGTTTAAATTTCTATGGCAACGCGAACAGCGCCTCTGGTGGAAACTATTAGGAACTACGCGTTGCTATACAAATTGAAACTAAACGCAAACGCGTTCGAAAACGTATTGTATCGATAAAACTTATACTAGAGCCTCTGATTTTTATTTTTGGATAAGATTTAGGGGTAGCTACTGAATTTTGAAATTCTTAAGGTTTGCATATCTCCATAGTAAGATTTTTTCTTATATTTAACATTTTACTACTTTCTGAGCTACACTTGATAAATAAGGAATAAACAATCGAGAAATTACGAAATTCATTCACTAAATGTTCGACGTTTATTTGAAATCAAATTTAAAGTCTTAAAATCATCACCAGAGTCCGTTTTTAGCATATTAGCACAATAAAATTAATTTTTGAATTACTGGCTGAAAATAAGTGATCTTTTTTTTATATTTTCAAGATTATTCATTTCCTATCATCAAATGTAGTAGCTCATGAAAGTAGTAAAATGTTAAATATAAAAAAAAACTTACTATGGATATATGCAAACCTTAAGAATTTCAAAATTCACTAGCGACCCCTAAACCTTGTCTGATTTTTTTTACGTATTAGAACAATATAAGAGGGTGAGACATTGAAATTTCAAATTTTCGGTTTTTAAGCATCATTAATTTGCAATTATCTCCTTAAAATTTGCGTTTAAGTCATACAAAATATCATTTCTAATTCAATATTCTGTCTAACTGTTATTACATTTTATGCAAAATGAGAAAAAAAATGTGATTTAAACGTGAGATAAAACTAGTACAATAGTTTTTTTTATATATCTGTTGCGATCTAAGCTACGATAAAACGAGTTATACGCGGACGGAGTTTTGGGCAGAAGCTAGTACACCACGATTAACATCAGTTAACGATTCTGAAGTTAGCCTCGAGTCGCCTCCCGCACACCCGCCCGACCCCTCTGACACCTTGCGGCGCTACTTGTAGCTAACATCAGAATCGTTAACTGACTTTAATCGCATTGTACCATATAAAAGTAATAACGTGAGCAGTTAGCTGAAACTAACTACCATGTTCAAATGCGTAAAAAAGCGGTGGACAGAATAATTCGCGAAGGCCAAACTTAGCCTCCATGGCCAAAGTAACCCGCATTTATTGTAGTATTTTTATTCGTATGGCATATATTATTTTTGGCCTTTTTGAGTTTGTCCACCCAGGGGACACGTGCAGGGTTGTGGTAGGTAGCTCCTGCGGACGCAAGTGACAGTTGTCCCCGCTTTGTCAAGTGAGTGGGCAACTCCACTGTTTGAGGTTCTTAAGCCGCCCGAAGGCCTCTAACTCGGCTTAACGACTACTGTCATAGACAGCAACCGGGATCAACTGCTTAGCGTGCCTTCCAAAGCACGGAAGCGCTCATTTATAGTAACCACTCAAACAGGCGGTCACCCATCCAAAGACTGACCCTTGCCGTCTTTGCTTGACCTGCGTTATCGTTTCCGATACGCAGGCGCCGCCGGGCTATGAACGCTTCATCCATCAACGCTATTGTAGTAATTCTTATAAATAAGTAATGATCATAAAATTTACAATCTTATTTTCAATGTTATTTCTATAAATAGGTCCTTGAATGTGTCCATGGTTTTGACGGCCGGTTAGCCTAGTGGGTAGTGACGCTGCGTACGAAGCTGAAGGTCCCGGGTTCGAATCCCGGTAAGGGCAAATATTTGTGTGATGAGCATGAATATTTGTTTCTGAGATGGATGTTTACTATGTATTTAAGTATGTACGAGTATATCTATTAAATATATCGTCGTCTAGTACCCATAGCTTACTATGGGATTAGTTCGATTTGTGTTACGTGAGCAAACGGTTCGTGCAAAAATTGGCACAAACTGTATGGCGTCCACACGATAGCGACTTGCATGCGCAAACGGTTTGTGCAAGAATTGTCCCAAAAACTGTATGGCGTCCACACGATAGCGACTTGCATGCGCAAACGGTTTGTGCAAGAATTGTCCCAAAAACTGTATGGCGTCCACACGATAGCGACTTGCATGCGCAAACGGTTTGTGCAAGAATTGTCCCAAAAACTGTATGGCATCCACACGATAGCGACTTGCATGCGCAAACGGTTTGTGCAAGAATTGTCCCAAAAACTGTATGGCGTCCACATAATAGCGACTTGCATGCGCAAACGGTTTGTGCAAGAATTGTCCCAAAAACTGTATGGCGTCCACACGATAGCGATTTGCATGCGCAAACGGTTTGTGCAAGAATTGTCCCAAAAACTGTATGGCGTCCACACGATAGCGACTTGCATGCGCAAACGGTTAGTGCAAGAATTGTCCCAAAAACTGTATGGCGTCCACACGATAGCGATTTGCATGCGCAAACGGTTTGTGCAAGAATTGTCCCAAAAACTGTATGGCGTCCACACGATAGCGACTTGCATGCGCAAACGGTTTGTGCAAGAATTGTCCCAAAAACTGTATGGCGTCCACACGATAGCGACTTGCATGCGCAAACGGTTAGTGCAAGAATTGTCCCAAAAACTGTATGGCGTCCACACGATAGCGATTTGCATGCGCAAACGGTTTGTGCAAGAATTGTCCCAAAAACTGTATGGCGTCCACACGATAGCGATTTGCATGCGCAAACGGTTTGTGCAAGAATTGTCCCAAAAACTGTATGGCGTCCACACGATAGCGACTTGCATGCGCAAACGGTTTGTGCAAGAATTGTCCCAAAAACTGTATGGCGTCCACACGATAGCTATTTGCACGCGCAAACGGTTTGTGCAAGAATTGTCCCAAAAACTGTATGGCGTCCACACGATAGCGACTTGCATGCGCAAACGGTTTGTGCAAGAATTGTCCCAAAAACTGTATGGCGTCCACACGATAGCGATTTGCATGCGCAAACGGTTTGTGCAAGAATTGTCCCAAAAACTGTATGGCGTCCACACGATAGCGACTTGCATGCGCAAACGGTTTGTGCAAGAATTGTCCCAAAAACTGTATGGCGTCCACACGATAGCGATTTGCATGCGCAAACGGTTTGTGCAAGAATTGTCCCAAAAACTGTATGGCGTCCACACGATAGCGATTTGCATGCGCAAACGGTTTGTGCAAGATTTGTCCCAAAAACTGTATGGCGTCCACACGATAGCGATTTGCATGCGCAAACGGTTTGTGCAAGAATTGTCCCAAAAACTGTATGGCGTCCACACGATAGCGATTTGCATGCGCAAACGGTTTGTGCAAGAATTGTCCCAAAAACTGTATGGCGTCCACACGATAGCGACTTGCATGCGCAAACGGTTTGTGCAAGAATTGTCCCAAAAACTGTATGGCGTCCACACGATAGCGATTTGCATGCGCAAACGGTTTGTGCAAGAATTGTCCCAAAAACTGTATGGCGTCCACACGATAGCGATTTGCATGCGCAAACGGTTTGTGCAAGATTTGTCCCAAAAACTGTATGGCGTCCACACGATAGCGATTTGCATGCGCAAACGGTTTGTGCAAGAATTGTCCCAAAAACTGTATGGCGTCCACACGATAGCGATTTGCATGCGCAAACGGTTTGTGCAAGAATTGTCCCAAAAACTGTATGGCGTCCACACGATAGCGACTTGCATGCGCAAACGGTTTGTGCAAGAATTGTCCCAAAAACTGTATGGCGTCCACACGATAGCGATTTGCATGCGCAAACGGTTTGTGCAAGATTTGTCCCAAAAACTGTATGGCGTCCACACGATAGCGATTTGCATGCGCAAACGGTTTGTGCAAGAATTGTCCCAAAAACTGTATGGCGTCCACACGATAGCGATTTGCATGCGCAAACGGTTTGTGCAAGAATTGTCCCAAAAACTGTATGGCGTCCACACGATAGCGACTTGCATGCGCAAACGGTTTGTGCAAGAATTGTCCCAAAAACTGTATGGCGTCCACACGATAGCTATTTGCACGCGCAAACGGTTTGTGCAAGAATTGTCCCAAAAACTTTATGGCGTCCACACGATAGCGACTTGCATGCGCAAACGGTTTGTGCAAGAATTGTCCCAAAAACTGTATGGCGTCCACACGATAGCGACTCGCATGCGCAAACGGTTTGTGCAAGAATTGTCCCAAAAACTGTATGGCGTCCACACGATAGCGATTTGCATGCGCAAACGGTTTGTGCAAGAATTGTCCCAAAAACTGTATGGCGTCCACACGATAGCGACTTGCATGCGCAATCGGTTTGTGCAAGAATTGTCCCAAAAACTGTATGGCGTCCACACGATAGCGATTTGCATGCGCAAACGGTTTGTGCAAGAATTGTCCCAAAAACTGTATGGCGTCCACACGACAGCGACTTGCATGCGCAAACGGCAAATGCCAATGAGCGTTTTGTGCAAGCCATTTGTGCGGTATACCGTTTTGCCGTCTTAACGCACACGCTTGCTTGTGCAAATTGGAGTTGGCGCAAGTATGATTGAGCGTGCCGCCTAATATTTATGTATTGTTTATTTATCGTTTTCCAGTGCGCATGAGCAGCTCGCAAGACGACCTGAGCGTAGGCGACGACGCATCTATCTGCGGCTCAGGTAAGCTCGACGAGCTGGACGCCAAGTCGCTGCTCTACGAACATCTCCACGTAGAATAGGCTAGTGTAGACACTGGTGCACTAATGTCCATTAACTGTGAAACGACACTCTAGTGTTACTGTTGAATAACTTCCGAAAAACTCATCGGTACGAGCCGGGATTCGAACCCACGACCGCCGCTTGACAGCCGCATGCCTGAACCACTAGGCTACCGTAGCTCCTTTATCACTGACACATAAGCTCCATTTGGCACGAGTCCGAAATTCGCTGAAATACAAGAGACATGTTACGGTATCTAACAATATAATGAAGGTATTCGCTGTCGATAAAAATGCTCAATATTGGTTGAATATTACCAGCAAACAAATTACTATATCATTAAATTTAATGGACATTTATGCACCGGAGCACGTGAGATTGCTAGCTGAGAAGCGTCTTAACCCAAACTTAGTGAAGTAAATTTATATATTTTTTTAAATAAATACTGAGGGCCTACCGCGAACGGCATTCGAAGTTTTCCCTCTCAGGCGCCCTTATGTACGAACTCTTTAGTATGACAGAGAGGGGAAACTTCGAATGCCTTTCGCGGTAGGCCCTCTGACCTTTATCTGGGTACATTTTGGGTTAAGACACGCTTCCTTGATAAGTGCTAAAAAAAACATAATGTCGTCATTGGATTTTGTACCTTTAGATAAAGCGCATAGATCCTTTTTTGGCATGTGCTTGTTTGACATAAGTTTGATCTTAGGTTCGTCGTATATTCAGGCTACATAGAAATTCTAGCGTCGACACGACATGCATTAAACAGGGTCGCTATTAAGGCTGAAACGCACTGAAAGCGGTGGCGGCACGACGCGGTGCGGTGCGGAGGCTGTACCGGTTGTAATGTTCGAGCTAATATGAAAGGGTCCGCACAGAATACCGCGCCGCGCCGCGTCCCGCCGCGGTATTCTGTGCGGACCCTTTCGTATTAGCCGCGCCGCTGCCGCTTTCAGTGCGTTTCCAGCTTTAGACATTGTTTATTGCTCGTGACATAATCAATAGTATGGTGATATCACGATATTTCCCGTATTTCCACTTCAGCGGGTGTAACATGGTTGCCAATTTATCACTTATCGCTGTGGATAACGCAGTATTCTATGAATCGACACCATAAGAAACTAAACACCTTTATACCTTGTCGCTTTCACCCGTTCGATTTCCATACAAAACGTCATTTGACATTCGCAGGATAACGGCGTGATATTTTAAGAAACTTATGTAACAAACTTTTTGTAAATTGGCTTTCCATTTGCGTTAATTCCCCCTTTCCCAGAATAAACTTTTCCGGATTACTAATGTATGGGCAAAAAACTTTTTCACTTCTCATGCTCGCAAAGTTCGCCTTTGTGATGGATGTATGCTGCAAAAAATGCAACTTTTATGCTCTAGTGCACAAAGTAAAATTGTTTTAAAGACTAAGATAATCGGGCCTAACAGCCACACACACAATAAAACTTGATTTTGCTTTAATAAATTTTACGTTTGTGTTTTCCATGACTAAATTAATAAAACCAGATAAAATAGGAGTCAATTATTATTTTATAACGTATTGAATCATTAAATGACTTGGCAGTATGAAGTACCTAAGTCTAGTATCACGTGTCGAAAATTAAACATAAAAACTTTAAAAAGTTAAGTGACAGAATGAGCTATAATTTAATTAAATTTCGCAATTATTTGTTATTTTCTCGCAATCGAAGTGAAAAGCAGTGTGTATAACTCGGGCATAAATTAGCCATTTAACCCCTCGACTTAACATCCACGCTCGCCGGTGGCTCGGGTGGATATAAACGTCTCGGGTTAAATGGCTCGTTTTATGCGCTTGTTGTACAATCTACTATTCCCAAAGTATCACATCCCAAACTATTTTTCTCAAATTATCATTTGGCAAAGAAAATGTTGAAAATGGAAAGCCAATTTATGAAAGTTTGTTACATAAGTTTCTTAAAATGTCACGCCGTTAGCCTGCGAATGTCAAATGATGTTTTGTATGGAAATTGAACCACCTTAATGCGACACGTTGCAAAAGTGTTGCATTTTGTGAGTTTCACCATAATTCGAATAGAAATAAATACAGTTAGATGTTTTATTGACTTATTAGTTCCGTGTGGCTTGAATGAATGACCGAGATTTAAGATTTTCGGATAGTTGAACCTCTCAATAGTTATCATAACATACTTAACTATGCCATAAGTTACATAGTAGAGAATACATCTATAATAAATAGCAGCTGAAGCATAGTTCAATTTTAGTTTCTTTGAAGGTAAATGCATTCAATCTAGTTTAATTGCTCAAAGGTTAGTTGAAAGAGATCCCTTATTGGGATAAGTTCGCCGTACTTTGTCTTAAACTTATAATGTGTACAATAAAGTGGTTACATGCACATATATGTATTAATTCAATAATAGTTTTAGTCCAGGCAATGAACTGACAGCTTGTATGGAAAATATGTCAAATTTGGAAATAATTTATAATAGCAGATTTTTTTTTATGTAATGGATATATTATCAATTAAATAGTTACTTAGTGACAAAATCCAACAAAATTTCAGACATCAAAAAAATGATAACTTAACTAGCTTCTGAAAAGTCAGAAAAAATATTAATAAATGGTTTTATCTTTATTTTGGTTCATTTACATTTGCTCTATAATAGTCAAGATAAATGATAAAAAAAAACAATTCATTCTTTTTTTAAATCTCTATAATTACTTCCGGATGGAAAGTTTGTTGGATTCTTGAATAAAGCATCTTAGATCAATGTTTTAAAATGATATAAAGAAAAAAAACGCTATCATAAATTAATGTTTTTCAAAACCGTATTTTGCCTGGAGTATTTATGGATAATATCGGTCAGTTTCAATACGAATATTTTTATAATTTTATATTTTGATGTTTTACGATAAATGAAGTACCTAATATTTTTAGTTACATATGTTTGGCTTGAATCTTTCTTTCCAACTTTGATATGATAATACATACCTGTTTGCCCCTCTGATGGAAAACTACCTTATTAATATATATGGTTTTGAGGCACTGATCGTAGAATGCATTTATCTACACTTTGAAAAAAATAGTCTGATTCTCTAAGCGGCTATACTGGTAGATTGTATGAAACGTTTTAATATTTAGGCAGAAGCGTTCATATAGGATTTCAGATAAAATATTTATTTACAATTGAAACCTTTGGCAGCAATAATAAAGCAATAGATATATCATCTATAGATAACTTTTGTGGCAAACTTTGAGAAGAAATATTAATTTACACTTGAATTGTATATTTAACATTGAACACCTTTGGCAGCCATACAAAAGGATTAAATATATCATAATAGAATGCTAATTTTGGTGGCGAACTTTCATATCACATTTAATTGGTTTTAGGAGTGTTTATATATACATTACATTACTTAATAGATAATAGGATCCAATTTTATAAAGACAAATTAATTACGGATTGTAGCTACGAGTATATTTAAACTTACTAAGGCTATGTGATAACTATTTATATAAAAATATAAATAACATATAAGTAAGCTACGAATATTTTGTGTAACTTAGTGCTCAAAGATATAATAATTTAGACATTCTTACATCTTGTACTTAACTTTAGAAGCACATCTAGTGGAGAAACTTTGGATCATTTTACGTTAATTGGGGTGAGTTGTAAATCACATTTTTCGCCCGAGGGCAATAATTTCACTTAATGCCCGGTTGCAGAATTGAGCACAACTACACTCAGAGGCAATGAAACCGGGTCACTTTCCACGGATATTCCTATACAAAGTGACCCGTTTTCATTACCTCTGAATGTATGTTCACAATTATACACAACCATCAAAGATACGTTTTTAAAGTTTTCTCTTTAGATTCTTATATTTATTTGTGAATATCCATAACACTAGTTTTATCATTAATAGTCAAAGATGTTACGCAACTACTGAAAGAATATTATAGCGTGGTAGTAATTTATACCATTTATCTATAATAACGGCTAAGTTATACAAGTTCTTATAGATCTGATGCTGTTCTTACATTTGAAGCTATTTACATTAAGTACTTATAAATGTTTTCAAAATATATTTTTGGTGTTTATATTTTCTATTATGAATAAAACTATTTGAAAAACATATACATCATATCACAATCGATAGGAAGCTTTCAGGCTGTAGAAATTATACATATAATTATTGTACAAATTATACCTAGAAGCATGTATGAAATAATACTTAATATGTAGGGAACAGTTTTTGGGCGTTTTTTTATAAAAAAGTTAAACTTTTTGAGAATTTGGAAATTTTGCTTTTCATAATCATGACACATACTCTTATGTCAATTTCTTGATATTTATTTATTTCATTAGGGATTTCTCTCAATAATTACATTTCCTAATTCCAAGAAAAAGAGTTAAGTTTTTTTTGCAATCGCTCTTAGGTGTATCAGAATTTCGGCTGCTTAAATATCCGCCTCCAAAAACACCCGTATCCCTCACACAATACTTCGTTTCGACTTCAGTCGTTCCGTTTAAGAACTAAGGTCCTGTTTGCTTTGCTTTTTCACTAAAAGGCTTAATACATCGTCCTGATTGAAGCACGAAAGGGACGCAACACTACTTTAAAGTGGGAGGGCAGTCAAGCGTCACACTTTCACGTATTGCTGCGTCCCTCTCGCCAGTGCCTAAATTAGTATGTATTGTGTAATAAGCGGAGCGGTACTGGGGGCCGATTTTTGACTTTCGAGCGCTCGAAAATTAAATAAAAGTGAATACGATTTTAGTGTCAAATTTTGCAGGCACTAATTTTCTACCGATAGAATTCGATACGAGTGGTCAATACCACTCGTTTTTCAAATTTCTATCGCTATTTCAAAAGAGCATTTCGTAATATTTGTCAGTTTTCGAGTGAAAGATTCGAGCGGTCGAAAGTCAAAAATTGGTCCCCTGATCGAAAAAATATTTCTCATTGCATACGAGTAGGATGCTTAACTGAGACGTTGATGAGACAAGGGGTATGAACGGAACCGACAGGATAACCGGAGGCATATTCGAGTTCATAAATATACCCCCGCGGCTATGAAATTTCTGAATAATGACAATGCCAATGTAACGTTATTTTGGCCCGGCCTAGCTCAGATGGGACTCAAATAAAGTTAGGGCGAGGTTCCCTAGCCTGTGGAGCGATTCACCCAATGAGAGTGGTCCAGACCTCCCAACAAACACCCAATCAAATTATGGACGAGAGTGGGGCAGAAACCCCAATACTGATCCTTAAAGGAAAAAATTACATATTCAACTCTAGAGGCATGTCTCAGGATTGACTACATAGCCGCGGGGGTGTACGTTCCTAAAGACAACTGACGTCGACGACATCTGTAGCCTAGTTGGTAGTGACCCTGGCTATGGAGCCGGAGGTCCCGGGTTCGAATCCCGGTAAGGGCATTTATTTGTGTGATGAGCACTAATATTTGTTCCTGAGTCATGTATGTTTTGTATACAGAGTGTGGCCTGTAATAGGAGCAAAAAATTAAACCGTAGATTATGAAGCTTGTGAAAAATTATTTCCACGTGGTTTTATTTAACAAAAGTATATTTTTTATTTAATTTTTTTTTTTTAAATAATGTTTACTTGTATTGTTTTACTCTTCTGAAATGCTATCAGTAACTTTTTATTTAAAAAAAACTAAAATATCTTTTAAAAATTACAAAAATATCTTTTAAAAACAAAAATGCAAAAACTATTCCGACTCATTACAAGATGTTACCTCTAAATCTGCATTGACTGCTGTGATATTATGTCGTGGTGCCAAGATACATTACTTGTAGGTTATAACTTTAGATAAAAATTTCTCCGAATCCACATAAAATTAAAATGAATTACTGGCAAATGCTCTAAGGAAGCATCCTTTTGAATATTTGCTCCTATTACAGGCCACACCGTGTATATTTAAGTATTGATTTATCTATATAAGTATGTATATCATCGTCTAGTACCCATAGTACAGTCAGCCAAGAAAGTGGACTACCACTTTTCGACTTTATTGCATACAAAATAAGGTCCAAAAGTGGTAGACCGCTTTTTTGGCTGATGGTACAAGCTTTGCTTAGTTTGGGACTAGGTCGATTTGTGTAAGATTGTCCCCAAATAATTATTATTATTTATTGTTAAAGGTTCTAAATTATCTGAATAACCTTATATGCCCTTAAGGTGGTTCGATTGCCATACAAAACGTTATTTGACATTCGTAGGCTAACGGCGTGATATTTTAAGAAACTTTATGTTACAAACTTTCACCAATTGGCTTCCCATTTGCGCCAAATTCCCCCTTTCCTAGAATAAACTTGTATAAACTAGATTAATTTGAGAAATTGGTTTGGGACGTGATATTTTGGAAAAACGATTTTTCTCAAATTAATCTAGTTTTTACAAGTTTATTCTAGGAAAGGAGGAATTTGGCGCAAATCGGAAGCCAATTGATGAAAGTTTGTTACATAAGTGTCTTAAAATATCACGCCGTTAGCCTGCGAATGTCAAATAACGCTTTGTATGGCAATCGAACCACCTTAACAATAAAGCCGTGTTGATTTATTTTTGTTCACTTTGTCCGTCCACATATTTTGGAACTCGACTGTACCCTCTGTAGTGTCCCCCGCGCGCCTGTTTCGTTGTATGCGTCGTCTCAGTTAATCGGTCGACTTATCGTAGGTTCTTCATTTAGCACTGCAATGTAAATATAATTTTGTACATAATTTTGGTGTGGGTTTCCCATTTCCTTGTGCATGATCATGATCAATTATCAGTTTCGAACTTTGCTCGACGACCAGATTGTATTAAATGGCTTTGCAGGCTTATCCTAAAAAGTAAACATATCACTATTGGGATGGTAAAAATATATAGAATTTTGAGGCTCCGTTAGACCGACCGCGGGGCGGAGCAGACCGCGCGAGTTGGAATGCACCATAGAGAAAGGATAGTATAGAGGGACTCACTCACAGATACACACATGTGTGACAAAGATGTAAGCATAGACAAATCTCCTGTCCCTCAGCGCGTATAGGTTTTTTTTTGTTTGTCAACAGCTTGTTTGTTGCCACCTGTAAAAATATTGTACTGAAACTGACGTCACTAATATAATACGACTAAAGTATATATACATGAGATGTCGAGGATGTATTAAATCTTCTGATCCTTCTCAATTTAGTCAGGTTGATTTATCCCTCTATCTACTTATTAAGTCTTTTATCTACGGAATGCACGGAAGCTGAGTACTGTCAGACTCAGACTGGCCGCGGGCAAATAGGGAACTTGCATCTTTTTATTTTATTACGAAAATCAAAAGAATAATCCGGCATTAAAACAACTGTAGCATTAAAACTTTCTTATGATTTATTTTTCTGATGTTATATGCATTTGAAATCGGTACCCCCCGAAAACGCTCTTTATTAAACTGGCTTATGCTATGACGTCACAACATATTCTCGGCGCGTTTACTATGGAGTAAGTAATTAATTAGCAATTATCTCCACAAAATATGCGTTTAAGTCTATACTTGTCATACAAAATATCATTTCTAATTCAATATTCTGTGTAACTTTTGTTATTTTATCGAAAAATTATATTTTTTTTTTCGTAATTTTAACGTGAGATAATAATAATACAATCGTTTTTATTTTTTTTCTTTTGTATGATATCTCTACGTATATCCGCATCGATTGAGTGCAATCTATTCGAAATTGAAGTCCCATGCAAGTTCCCCATTGACTGTAAATCCGTCGCGGTATCGCGTAGCACGGTCTGGCAATGTCAGACTCTGATTATTGGTCATAAGTTTATGTGCATTCTAACTCGCGCGGTGCCTCGCGCAAGCTGCTTCTGTCCTTTTTCCACGGCCGGTCTAAGGGGCCTTTAGTGCCAAAATAGACAACAGTTATTTGTTTTTTGAGTGGGTTGCTCCAAACCGTCTTTAACCTTAAGAGGATTGTGAAGTGCCGATACGCGGCACCAGTAGGTATTTTAAAAAAATCTATCTGTTTCACATCGCTCTGTGCCTCACCCGTATCGTGCGATAGAGAGAGTAGCTAGTCCTGTAGGTCGATCACGTAACGCATTGTACGCGCGTCGGGTAGGTCTAAATGTCACTTTTTATATGGAGAATTGACAGTTAAAACGTACCGACGCGCGTTCGGAACGTTACGTGTTTACCCCCCTGGAGGCAATTGCCTACATTTCCTTGTTGAAATATTGTTCCGGGTGATAACGTTTTTACCCCCCTACACCTTTATGAAATGAAATAATTTTGGTATTATTAGATTCAGTACACTATAATCTATGTCTGTACGTTTTCTTTTTTTAGCAAATCAGATTAGATTAATTAAAAACAAATAAAACGATAGACAAAGTTTTTAAGTCAAAAATATCGATTTTTAGATGCTAATAACTTTTACCGCAAGCAATATTTCTTAAAAATCAAAACGTACAGACCTAGTTTTTCATTATATCTACAACATGACCAAAAATTATAATAATCGAAGAATGTTTACGGGGTGAAAAACGTTATCGCTTTTTGTATGAAAAATTACAGGTTCACAATCCTCTTAAGCGGTGTTCGTTAAAATCTGAATGTACGGAAAGTTTGGCAAGTTTCTATGGAAATACAGCTGCCGGCGACATTTAAGAGGGCGCTCGTTTTTTGGTCAGGAATAAGCGAGAATGACGGATTTTTGACGTTGTAATTCTAAGAAACGGAGAGCTTTTTCTAGATCCTGATTACTTATTTGCATAGGTAAACTCCTCATATTGGTCATAGCCGCCTCCAATTTACGAATTACTGAATACTTTAACCGAAAATACCCGATTACCGACAGTAGTTTTCTGAAGAGAGCGCAGAGTCATAAGTTTGAGCCCCTAATACTCCATGATGTTATATGAGAACCTACTTGTTTTATTCTATTTTCACTAGCGTAATATGTTGCCATTGCGCCTAGCCGCCTCGAATTTTCCTTATTCTGCACGTATATATATGTAAACTGTTCTCAATTACATCATATTTGTCAACAAAATCTTACTGAAAACTCAAGGATTTTCTCATTATTGTTGAATTATTTGTGTATTGAATCTTACACAACATTAAAGTTCATGCTTGTACCAACAAGATCCAGTCCAAAAAATATAACTTTAGTCAAAATTTATATTTATAAATAATTATTCAAAACTAGTATAAATTTACCGTCGCGCGGGAATATATCTCAGTACCGGCTGAATAGCCCTCCGAGACAGACGTGTACTGTGTTTATTTGTGGCTATTCACGAAGCTAACCGGCCACTCTTCAGATAAAATAATATTATTTTGATCTCCGACTTGGCATAGTTGTTACCAACCTCGGGGTCAAACTATACTGGGGATACATTCGTGAGGCTAATCGAGACAAGTTATGAATTGCATAGCTGCCAAATATGACGTAGTGCAGCGAAAAGGCTCAAACCCACAGGATATGTAACATTTAAAATTAAACCTTCTACCTAAAACAAAAGTCATACATTTCAATGGTGATGTCTTGTGGGTTGGATCCTTTTGTCTAAACTACGCGTTCTATAGTCAATTATTATTGTACGAGTGATCGTGATACTTGATAGATTTAATTTATTTACTTGTTACTATCAGTCCACCTTGTGGAGGGTCCGCTGCAGTTTCCGGTACGTAGTCGCCTCTCGAGAACCTCCCCGCCCCAACGGCCATTATGATTAGTTAGTATGTATGTATGTATGTTAGTTTGGGCGAAATCTTCAAATTAGGTACAATTGCGTATCTTCGGTGACAATGCCATAATATCATAGAGCTGGTCTGATGGTGGAGTCGGAAGGTGGCCATAGCAACTCCTATACTCAACAAGATAAAGCCATCGAATTTGGGCTCATTTATTTGGTCATGGCACGGCAAGACTTTGATGCTGGATGATTTCCAGAGTCTGATGATGGAGCTGGAAGGTGGTCATGGAACTCCTAAACTAAACTAGATAAACCCATCTAGTTTGGGCTCATCTGTTTTGTCTTGGTAAACACTTTGGTGATGGATGATTTCCAGGATCTGATGATGGAAGGTGGTCATGGGAACTCCTAAACTAAAATAGATAGACCTATCTTGTTTGGGTTTGTGTGATTTGTCTGTACAAGTACCCACGAACCAGCGACATAATATGCAGGGTTATTGAAAATAACAAGATGAATAAAAAACGTTTTAAAAAACAAGCTATATATATATATATATATATATATATTTATATATCGTATGACTTTTATACAGTTGAAATCAATACTAACAATGAGTACAAGTTTAAAAGATTACAATTTAATATTTGTAATTTGTTGAGTAGCCAGTCCCTTGCTGCAGGGGTCAGCGTCAATAGGTCATCCATACCTCCCGCGAAACAAGCTTATATGGCGTTTGTTAAGTACAGCACGATCCTACCTTGCATTTAGTTATTATTTTCGTTTATATATAATAATAACACACACCGGGGGTTTACACTGGAAAGGGAGATTTTTACGTGGTTTTATTACATTTCCGAGTCATCATCATCATCATCATCATATCAGCCGAAAGACGTCCACTGCTGGACATAGGCCTCCCCCAAAGAGTGCCACAATGGCCGTTCCTGCGCCACCCGCATCCAGCGGACTCCCGCGACCTTTACCAGGTCATCAGTCCACCTTGCGGGGGGCCTACCCACGCTGCGCCTTCCGGTACGTGGTTGCCCTCAAGAACCTTTCCACCCCAACGGCCATCGGTTCTACGTGCAATGTGCCCCGCCCACTGCCACTTAAGTTTAGCAATTCGGAGGGATATATCGGTTTCCTTGGTTCTGCTGCGGATAGCCTCATTTCTGATGCGATCGCGCAGAGAAACTCCCAGCATAGCCCTCTCCATTGCCCTTTGAGTGACTTTGAGCCTTCTTATGAGGCCTATAGTAAGCGACCACGTTTCCGTGCCATATGTCATCACTGGCAACACACACTGGTCAAAGACTCTCGTCTTGAGACACTGCGGAATATTGGACGAAAAGATGTGCCGTAGCTTCCCGAATGCTGCCCAGCCGAGTCGGATTCGACGATTGACCTTCCCTTCGACATTTCCGAGTATCACTCTTTATTTCGAAATAAATGTTTAAAAAACCGGCCAAGTGCGAGTCGGACTCGCGCACTAAGGGTTCCGTACCATTATCTATATCTAAAAACGGCAAAATATCTATATCTTAAATCACGTTTGTTGTATAGGAGCCCCCTGTAGCCTAGTTAGTAACTTGGTAGTGACTCTGCCTACGAAGCTGGAGGTCCCGGGTTCGAATCCCGGTAAGGGCATTTATTTGTGTGATGACCACAAATATTTGTTCCTGAGTCATGGATGTTTTCTATGTATTTAAGTATTTATTTATCTATATAAGTATGTTTATCGTCGTCTAGTACCCATAGTACAAGCTTTGCTTAGTTTGGGGCAAGGTCGATTTGTGTAAGATTGTAAAAGAAAAAGAAACAAATAAAAACTAAAATAAATTTAAAAAGATGTATTCTGTTTTTTAGTATTTTTTGTTATAAATAGCGACATACATCATCTGTGAAAATCTCTATCTATCACGGTTCATGAGATACAGTCTGGTGACAGAAGGACAGACAGACATTCAGACGGACAGCGGAGTCTTAGTAATAGGGTCCCGTTTTACTCTTTGAGTACGGAATCCTAATAAGTGACATGGGTTTTAGGCTCAGAACATAAAAAAAGGGAGAAGTGCCGTACTGCTTAATTTCAACCAAAACCGATGTCCCCAGTTTTCTCCCACCGCAGCGCCCACAGGCACACACATTGAACCGTGTAAAAACAAAGACTCAGGCGTTGCCAGTGAGTCTAAGGCAACATGCAAACAAGGGCTGTGATTGGCTTAAACGCACTACACTAGGGGGGCGACAAACGTTAAAAATATGTTTTATCGACATTGATATTAAAATTAATATTATGTTATGATATTGATGGGTAACAACTTCAACAACATGGTAAGTTTATGTGGTGGTATTTAAACTTCTATCTACAAGTTTAAATAACACGTGTTGTTAACTTACCATAAATCGCAAAAGTAAAAAATATTGACGAATACCTACAGAGTAACATAAACGGCTTTTTATAAGTTCGTGTTCACATACATTTAAAACTCTGGTCACATCGATATTTTTGACCTGTAGGTACCAGGCCGATCCGACTCGCATTTTGGCGCGAAATAATATGTCCATTACTCATATTACGAGATTTAAGGCTAAGGGCGAGTATCCACCAAAGATGTGCGAAGATGTGTTACCATACATTTTACACCTAGGTTTCAAGCAAGCGAGGTGTCAAATATTCGAAAAGTGTACGGCTCTTATTAAGTGGTTGGAAACATTTTTCTTGAAAATGTTACGAACACATTAACTCTTCTCTGTACAGGAATCCAGTTAGGACCTCTGCCAGTAGCATCTATCCATTTTTTTAGTACCTACTCGGATTCTTTGGAAAACTGTAATAAGAAACCGAGATTTCTTCTTCAATTATTACATTTCAAATGAAAGTAAAAAATACTCATTTAAAATAAATTATTGGTAATAATATCACATTTTAAGTTGTTCTGAAGCCATTTGCAACTAAATTATATACTTGTATATACAATTTTAATATGTCTATTTACCGTTCATACTGCAACTTAGTGAAAATCTTATTAGTAGGTACCGTAAACATTTTGTGCCTTTTAATCTTATTAGTATGTTATTAGTTACCTTTAAGATAGGCACCCAACCAAAACAAGTAATTAAATAAAATAAAACAGCGAAAGTAGTCGAAATAAAATAACTAGTATGATATCGTACTTCTATTTTATCGATTACGCGTAAATTGTAACTGCACTTTGGCACCGCTCTAGTTTGCGACGCCAAGCAGCGGCCGTACCACTAAAAAATTCAAGCATCGTCCATATCCATAGTGGTTTAATACATTGCGCCGTGGTTTACTGTATTGAACGTTCAATGTACAACGCATAGAACAAAAATATGCTTTTTCGTTCGATATGTTAGTTCGATCCCGAGAAATGATGCGGCGTTGCGTTTATTTATTAAAATATTAGTTTTTACTGACTTAAGTGAAAATACTAATACTCACATGTGGTGCGTGACTCCACCATTCATGTAGGTTTTAGTTTCATTCCTATTTTTGCATGTAACCACGCTACAATTCAGCATTTTGAGTAAACGTGGAAAAACATTTCAGATTCACGGCAAATTGCTACTAACATGCGGTGGGCAGTGACATGCCCATTTGGCCATGTCGCACCGACACGCGCCAAGCCCACGTTTCATATCTATTCCTTTTTATCATCTGAGGCTTTTGAATAAAATCACGCATTAATTAATTGTATTCTAGATAAAAAGCTGTGTTTGTATAATTTATAATTTTCAGTTCCTTTGGTAAGAAACGGACATAGCAATTTCTATGAAGGGCAGTTTTTTTTTACTGTCCATAACAAAAAAAAATTTCTTCAAGAAATGAATACGTAAGTACCCAGTAATTTCCTAGTAGTGGGTCTACTGGTATAATTTCATTACATTACTATATATAAATAAGACTCAGATAACATGCAAACTATTAATATCCGTAAAAGAAATTATTATTCTTATTACTGACAACTTTAAAACTCGTTAGTTTATTTTATACTAAAAAAACGAAACTAAATATACTTTGTCATATCATAGTATTTTAATACAAATAGAAAACTTGTGCTCAAAAATCAAATACTTACTTTATTCAAGTTATCTAACTTCGCTAACATGATGTTCTAGAACATCATGTTAGCGAAGTAATACTTACCACTTTTAGTGCAAGTATCAATATCGGTCACGGAGTGAATTCCAACGGTGCGCTATACAGCTATTTTCATCGGCAAGCTCCGCGGTTAGTTCTATCCCGATCGCACTTACATATAGCTAGAAAGGGACGGCACCCGCGGCTGGTGCGATCTCGCTGTGCATGTGGGGGTTCGGTACGTTTGTGTGGGTGGTAGTAGTATTTACACACACAAACGCACTACGCGCGTCAAAATACCGAATTCTGAGCGAACGCTTTTTTGAAGAGCACTCTTAATGTTGATCGGTCTGTAAGCTTAACCCTTCTTTGCATGGTGATGGAGATTTCCATCATAACATTGTCCTGTTAATTAAAGGTAGTTTTGCGGGAGATTCATATTTATTTTAAGACTTTTATGTTTCTAGAACAGTATAGCTTGAAATGGAACGTATTTGTGATATGCTTAAGGTCAGAGTTTGCATAATGATGGAAATTTCCATCATATCAAAAAATAAAGATATCATGTAAAACTTACCTCATATATTTTTTTTTATATTTTTACCGAAATGTGGAGGTCAACTGACATTATCGTGTTTTATTTCAAAAATAAATAAAAAATCATGCAAAGAAGGGTTAAGTTGGTTAACCTGTCCTTAGGGTGAATAGGGAACATTACGCAAAACTCTTCGTAGGTGGCGACACTAGAGTTGACATTGTATCTCGTTCCCACTTGCGGTATTGTCTATGCAAGCATCCTTGTCACTCATTTGACAATCAATTGTGCATGTGTGTGTGAAACCCTATATTCCTATACTGGTTTACTATTGGTGGTAGTGCTGCCTCTGGCAGCAGAACATTGCAGTAATGTTCCATATTGCACCAACCTACGATTACAGACCGATAAACATTAAGACGACGTGAGCTCTGAAAACGGATTTAAAAAAGTCGTAGCTCTTGTATGTATACGGCTGCCTAAATTTTATTAGCAATTTTGAGGCCTTTCTCGAGGGACAACAGCTATTCGAACCCTGAGTTTTTGACTTGCGGTCGATAGAAAAAAATCACGAACATAGGTCTAAAATACACTTAAAAAATTCGTAACAAATTATGCACTAAAGCTAAACATATTAAAATTAGTTCCAAAAATCGGCAATATCTTGTTTGAGGGAACTTAGCTATTACTTTTTTATTTATTGAAATACACAAGAAATTAAAATTAAAAAACATGATATCCGCGCTTCCGAACACGCAGTTCCATCTCGCTCACGCTTATGCTCAGTGAGAGGGAGAGAAGACCACGAGCCTTAAATATATAATATAATATATAGTACAAGCTTTGCTTAGTTTGGGACTAGGTCGATTTGTGTAAGATTGTCCCCAAATATTTATTTATTTATATGGCGCGCCGGCAGTTGTCATTCCATAGAAATTTGTCAAACTTTCTATACATTCAGATTGTAACGAACACCACTAACGGTTACAGACGGTTTGGTGCAACTCACCTCTAGTCAGCTAATGCTAAGTCCAACCAGCGTCCATTGCCATGCCGAATGGCCGCTCATGATACATGACTTGTGATTCCACTTTTATAAATACATGCAAATCTGCAAAATGCAGCAATTCGATGCAAGTGCAATAATAGACAGAAATAAAAAACCGAAATGGCAAGATTGTCCAAATTTACGAGATGTCATTAAATAATTTTATCTGCATTCATGTCATAAATCCTCTAGAATGTGTTCGGAAACCATATATAATGACCACCATTATTGCAACCAGTAACGTAACATCAGCGTTTCATCTGTGCCAGTGTTATTATAATGTAAGAAAAATCATAATAACATCAATAATCGATGTTATTATGGAAATCTGGTCTGGTGGTATGGTGGTGGTCTGGTCGAGTTGGTCATGATTTGAAATCTAGTCGGCCATGGCGGAGCAATGGCGGTTATTCTAATGGCTCCCTAACACATCATTGAGGATTTATAAGATGTGGGTAGGATAAAGTAGTGTATGTAACTGTACATAATTAGGCATTAAAACACTCGTGTGATCCTATTATGTTACATTTCTGGCGTTAGCGTACGAGGCAATGCTATTAGCGAGGCACGCACGCCGAGGCACTGTCAGAACACCGCACGCTACTCGCGCGCAGTGCGTGAGGCACGGTCGAATTTGACCAAATAGGTGAGCCCGTGCATGCCTCAAATTTGTCTTTTCTTATTTTTTTAAAGAACTCAGTACATTCGACGTTAAAAATATGTTAACAGTTTTCGCCTTATTACAATGGAATAAGGTGCAAAAGTGTAAACATATTTTTGGCGCCGACTGTGCAAACATTAAAAATGCATATTAATCAATTTCTTTCACTATTGTCGCACATGTGTCGAGGGAAACATTAGATTTACTAAAGGGAACTTAATCGCTTACGCCAGTATTCTCGATCTCAATGATGTTGCAACACATCTGAAACGGCGACGTCAATAAATATATATATATTTTTTTTTTTAATCGAACCAACCCGATAGTAAGCTCAATAAGGCTTGTGTTATGGGAACTAGACGACGATACATTTTAAATAGATATAAATACATAGAGAAAAACATCCAAGACTCAGGAACAAATATTCATGCTCATCACACAAATATTTGCCCTTACCGGGATTCGAACCCGGGACCTTCAGCTTCGTAGGCAGGGTCACTACCCACTAGGCTAACCGGTCGTCAAAATTAACTATAATACGCGAATAAGTGTCATTTAGTGTATACTAATATCATAAGGTGGTAAAGTTTTAGAAATGTAATTTGTATGTAGGTAATGCTTGGTTAATCCAGTATCCAGACGTAATTACCTATAGTTACACATAAGCAAAAAGCATGTTTCATTCTTATCAATAATTAGCTGACCGCGTAGAACCGCAGGATAAAATATAGCTATGACGCAGGACCATATACAGGGTGACTGGCAGGGATTGTAACCGGTTACAAATTTACCGGTTACAGAACCGGTTAATTGATTAGGTTCCGTTCGAACTATTTGTTTTGGGAGCCTTATTTCGGAGCGCTCTCTAACCGTTCACTCCGTGCTGCGAAACGGGATCAATGACCGCCGCTTCGTTGCGGGGCGCTGCGTAGGTACCTAGCTACAGTGTAGCTACCTACTCTGTTTATTCGATGAATTCGTTCTTGTTCCGCCGATGCTGACGCCCTAGTTTTCTGCTCGCCGCTCCTACTTTCGACGATAAAAATATTGAAATAAAATTTTCACACCTCTCATTCAGAAAAGTAAGTTTTGGTCCCCGAAGCAAAATGCTACTTTTCTGTTCAAGCTACTTTTTTAATTTATTCACTGGCTTGAAGCATTTACTCGTACGCGATGTGCCAATAGAATCTTAATAAAATAATCGACTTAATAAGTAATTTTTTGTTTGTTTTTTTTTGTTTGTTTTTATTTGTTCTTTTTGTTTGTTTTTTCTTGTTTTGTTTTGTTCTTTTTTTAGTTTTGTTTGTTTTTTTTTGTTTCGATTGTTTTTTTGTTTAGTTTTTCTTGTTTTTTTGTTATTTTTTGTATTTTTGTTGTTTTTTTTGTTTCGTTTGTTCGCTGTTTTTAGGATTTTTGTTTTTTGGTGTTTTTTATTTTTTTATTTTTTTATTTTTGTTCGTTTTTTTTTTGTTTTTTTTTAGTTATGGTTCATTTTAGTTTTTTTTTGTTTGTTTTTTTATTTCGTTTGTTTGTTCGTTGTTTAGTTTGTTTTTTTTGTACATTTTTTTTTGCATTTTTGTTTTTTTTTTGTATTTTTGTTGTTTTTTTTGTTTCGTTTGTTGTTTTTGTTCGCTTTTTTTAGGAAGTTTTTTTTTTGTTTTTTTCGTTTTTTTTGGTTTTTTTAGTTTGTTATGGTTCATTTTAAGTTTTTTTGTTTCGATGGATTTTTTGTTAGTTTTATTTTTGTATTTTTTAGTTTTTGTTGTATTGTTCTGTTTTTGCTTTGTTTTTGTTTTCTTTTTGTTTTTTATTTCGTATTTTTTTTGTTTTTTGATGTTTTTTTGTTTTTTTTTTTGTTTTGTTCGTTATTTAGTTTAGTTTGTTTTTTGTTAGTTTTTTTTGTATTTACTGTTGTTTTTTTTTGTTTTTTGGTGTTTTTATTGTTTTATTTTTGTTCAATTTTTTTGGTTAATTTTTTTTTTGTTCGTTTTTTTGTTTTTTTTTCGTTCCTTGTTTCGTTATTATTTTCGTGTTTGTTGTTTTTTTGTTCTTTTTTGTTTTGCTTTTCTTTTGTTTTTGTTTTGTTTGTTAGTTTTTTGCTGTTTTTGTTTTTTTTGTTTTGTTTTTGTTTTGCTTTTCTTTTGTTTTTGTTTTGTTTGTTATTTTTTTGCTTTTTTGTTTTGTTTTTGTTTTTTTTTGTTTTTTTTTGCAAAGTATTTCCTCATAGTCAGTGTGAAAAGTTACATGTGTCACTCAGGAGCAAAATTATTTTCGTCTTGGGCGTTAACACTTGAATCCCTCAACACGCTCAGGATTCCATACACCGCCCTCGCAGTAAATATACTATTTTGCTCCCTTGTGACACAAATTACTATTGTACAGTGTACAGCGTAAACACGTACTCAAAATGGGCAGAACAAAGAGGAACTACATCTACCAATTTTATGATTATGATAGAAATTAGCACACATCAAAATGCCTAGTTGAAGGTTGTTGAACCAAAATAAAGGTAGGCAGGTAACTAACTTATACTTTTTTACAAAGTGACTTCAAAGGTTTAGGTAGGTGCCTATAGACAAAAACAAACGAAATGCCCCTTTTGTATGTTGTATGTAATGTATGTATCTAAGTATAACCTAGTTGTGACTGTTCGCAACCATCGGTATTCGATATTTGAATATTTTTCCATACATTACCTACATGTAATGTGCGTTATGTAGGTATATGATTTTGATTAGTAATAGAGTAAGTGACTATATTATAGTTATTTGTACACAAGTGAGCTAAATAGTATATTTACGGCGAGGGCGGTGTATTGAATCCTGAGCGTAGTGAGGGATTCAAGTGTTAACGCCCAAGACGAAAATAATTTTGCTCCTGAGTAACACGTAACTTTTCACAACAACTATGAGGAAACATTTGCAAAAAATACAAAAAAAAAACAACAAAAAATAACAAAAAAATGAACAAAATAAAAGAAAAAATAACAAAAACAAAAAAACTAAAAAAAACAAACCAAAAGGAACAAAACCAAAAAAAAAGAAACAAAAAAAACAAAAAAAAAAAAAAAAAAAAAAATAAAAAAAAACAAAAAAAACGAAACAAAAAAAAAAAAACAAAAAAATACACAAAAAAAAAATACAACGCATACAAAAAAAAACAGAAAAACAAAAACGAACAAAAATACAAAAAGTAAAAAAAACCAAAAAAACCAAAACAAAAACAACAAAAACAAAAAATAACAAAAAAAAACGAAACTAAAAAGCGAAACAAAAAACAAACGAAACTAAAATACAAAAAACGAAAAAAAAAAAAAATACAAAAAAAGGCAAAAAATTTAAACGAAATCAAGCAACAAGAAAAAACAAAAACAAAAAACAAAAAAAATACGAACAAAACTAAAAGAAAAACAAAAAAACAACAAAAACAAAAAAAAAAACAAATAAAAACAAAAACAAGAAAAAAACAAAAAAAAAGAACCAAAAAAGAACAAAACAAAAAGAATATCCTTTATATATATATATATACGTACATTGCACGTAGAATCGATGGCCGTTGGGCGGAAAGGTTCTCGAGTGGCGACCACGTACCGGAAGGCGCGGCGTGGGTAGGGAGTCCGCTGGATGCGGGTGGCGCAGGACCGGTCATTTTGGCACTCTTTGGGGGAGGCCTATGTCCAGCAGTGGACGTCTTTCGGCTGATATGATGATGATGATATATATATACGTTTGTCGATTACGATGAAATTACAATCGATTATTTTATCAAGATTCTATTGGCACATTGCGTAAATGCTACAAGCCAATGAATAAATTAAAAAAGTAGCTTGAACAGAAAAGTAGCATTTTGCTCCCTCTCGTCGGGGACCAAAACTTACTTTTCTGAATGAGAGGTGTGAAAAAATATATAACTCATTATATTTTTTTGGTCCCTACTTACGTCACAGGTAGCTAATGGCTCACTAATTCTTTGGATAAGTACCTACCTACCTACTACCTATGCACGTTAGGTTTGCGATAGGGCATTTTACCATTTTGTCGAACAAATTGGTGTAAAGCCCCTGCTAGACGGTCGCCAACACGCCCCTCCGACCGGGTGACCTTGGTCCGCACCGACCGTGTAGACAGTTGTTTGGAGCTAAATTTCTTAAGCCCCTGATAGACGGTCGCCAACACGCCCCTACGACCGGGCGACCTTGGTCCGCACCGACCCTGTAGACAGTTGTTTGGAGCTAAATTTCTTAAGCCCCTGATAGATAGTCGCCAACATGCCCCTCCGACCGGGCGACCTTGGTCCGCACCGACCGTGTAGACAGTTGTTTGGAGCTAAATTTCTTAAGCCCCTGATAGATGGTCGCCAACATGCCCCTCCGACCGGGCGACCTTGGTCCGCACCGACCGTGTAGACAGTTGCTTGGAGCTAAATTTCTTAAGCCCCTGATAGACGGTCGCCAACATGCCCCTCCGACCGGGCGACCTTGGTCCGCACCGACCGTGTAGACAGTTGTTTGGAGCTAAATTTCTTAAGCCCCTGATAGACGGTCGCCAACATGCCCCTCCGACCGGGCGACCTTGGTCCGCACCGACCGTGTAGACAGTTGTTTGGAGCTAAATTTCTTAAGCCCCTGATAGACGGTCGCCAACACGCCCCTTCGACTGGGCGACCTTGGTCCGCACCGACCGTGTAGACAGTTGTTTGGAGCTAAATTTCTTAAGCCCCTGATAGACGGTCACCAACACGCCCCTCCGACCGGGCGACCTTGTTCCGCACCAACCGTGTAGACAGTTGTTTGGAGCTAAATTTCATACTACAGCGGTCGGTGCCGACCAAGGTCGCTCGGTCGGAGTGGCGTGTTGGCGACCGTCTAGCAGGGGCTTAAGTACTTATACAATGTTTCGCGAATCATACTTGATGTTTTATGTAAGTCCTTACCTACCAGTGGCGGCGCGTGAAAATTTCCGATGGGCAACCCGGAACAAAATAAGTTATGAATGAGTTAAGAGTTTTTAACTATAGGCTTGCCTAAAAATAAATTTTAGGAAGGCCGGTGGGAATCGGCTTGGACGGGCGCTCCGCCACTATTACTTACTACAGTACAATGTCAATATATGAACAGTATAAATACTTAGGTAAATTTGGGTACTTACTTAGTAAAATCGAATCTAATACTAATAATTTAAATGCCTGCACCAAATGTTTATATTAGCCCAATGGTTGAATGGTAGAGAATGCCTTATGGCATTAAGTCCGCCATTTACTTTTTTATATTGGGCAATAAAGTATAAATAAATAGTAATAATACTCAAGCGCCTATATATATAGCCAACTAATCCTGTATAAGCTTGCGACTCTAGCGAGCCAGCGAGCGGTCGTTCACCCGTACACGGAGAGAGCGCTCTCTAACCGGTAAATGGTACTTCGTTCCCTGTTTGCGCTCCGACATACGCTCCGGGGAGAGCGGTGTTCTTGCGAGCGTAACCTTTATTATGGGTTAGGCTCTCAAAATCTGGCTCTAACCGCTACGGCAAAATTAACCGGGTTACAATCCCTGGTGACTGGTAATTCGACCGATTCCTTGAAAGGGGTTATACTAGAGCTAATTTGCAACAATTTATGTCCAGTCAACCAGGGGTCAAAACACGATTTTTTTTTTAATTTTTCGAGTTTTTAGTTTGATTGAAAAAAAATCGCCTTAAAGTGCTGATTGTGACAAAAATGTTTTTTTACCATCCAAATGGAAGTACTTTTGTCACAATCACCAGCTTAAGGCTGCAAGGAGATTTTTTTCATACAAACTAAAAACTCGAATATCTCAAAAACCAGCGAGTTTTGACCCCTGGTTGACTGGACATAAATTGTTGCAAATTAGCTCTAGTATAACCCCTTTCAAGGAATAGGTCGAATTACCAGTCACACTGTATAGCCTATATGGGGTAGGCCTATGTCCAGCAGTGGACTTATCTCGGCTGATATAAAGATGATATGTTCATGCCGTTGCCGAGGGTCCATTGTATATGGTGAAAGAATTTCGGAATCGTTTTTTTAACGGCTTAGTGTCGGAGGTCACACATGCAAACTTACAAAACTTTACCTCTTTATAATACAATATTGGTTGTAAATAGTTAGTTATCGTATGGCGCTTACACACTGTAAATAAACCATATCAAAAAAAGTTATTAGTTTAATGTTAGTACTTAAGTGTCCTACTAAAAAATTGCCGGACTATCGAGTAGTTTAAGACCAAAGATTCCCTAAGTTGCACGTTCACATTAAGTTTGAACATTTCGATTTTTTGAAACATCAGTTCCAATGCACGTTTGAAAGCTTTTGACGATTGTGATTTTGTTTTATTTGAACCACCTTTCGGCTGCAAGTTTTTTTTTTGGTATTTAGTCAACTTCGAGCTGCATTGAAGTCAGACTAGACTCAAGAATTCTTTGGTTACGCTAGTGTCCATTTTTTTACGCGAAAATGACACTGCGAATTGATGAGATTTCTTGAGTTTTGTCGTTTCTGTTAAGGTAAGATATTTGTAATTTGCCCGCTTTTGCTTCATGTTGAGCTTGCTGTTGCTTATATCTACTTGATAGTCCGTTAGAGTGGCATCTAAATTAGTTAAACCTAAATTTATTAAATTTTCACATGATGAATTTTGTTACTGCGCATTTATTTTGCTGTTGGATACTATAGTATCCGCGGACTGTCAAGTAGGTAACTTGATAAGTGCATGAAATTTGTACCCCACCTGTAAAAGTATATTTCATACATGCTTCAAAGTATTATTGATGTTAGGATCTGTCTTCAATATTCTATTTTAAAAAAAAAGTATGTTAAAGTGACATCTCTCACATATTATTAACCTATTGACGCCAAATCACCACCAGTTTCTTTGCAAGTACCTGCCTACTTGGCTTGTAACACTTAGTTTGTTGAGGTAATTTATTAATTTAACATGGCTCTTAAGGATAAACATGATCTACTTAATATGAATACCAAGCAGGTTTTAACAGAATAATGTGTAAATTTTAAGGTAATACCTCTGTCCAATTGAATTAAACTTTCAATAATGTATTTTGTATCTAAATTGTTTATTAAAAAGTTACATTATATTTAGTTTAGTTAAATGTTTGTTTGTAGAAGCTTCTGGTTTCCTATATTCGATAATAAGTAATAAAATTTGGTACGGTATATTATTATGTGTTTGCATTTTTGTATGATTGTTGTGACACGCTGTGACGTTACAGTGGCGGACAATTTCGGGTGGCGGGAAGATTCATCGGGCAGCGAGGCGGACGCACCACACTATCCTCTAGACTTGCGATTGGCTGAAGCTAGGTAAAGTATCACAAATCACAATTGAATAGAATAAGGGTGAATACCACAAGGTGGATTGATGACCTGGTAAAGGTCGCGGGAGTCCGCTGGATGCGGGTGGCGCAGGACCGGCCATTGTGGCACTCTTTGGGGGAGGCCTATGTCCAGCAGTGGACGTCTTTCGGCTGATATGATGATGATGATGAAGGGTGAATATACACAACCAACAACCAATTTGTACCTGTATTCATTTATTTATTGCAATCTTACATGTGGTCTAACAACAGGGTTGGTATGTGGTGTGGTACAACAGGGTTGTTAGGGTGTGTAGCTATTAGAATATCTTAATCTAAAGACTATATTACTCTATTTATCTATTTATTTTAATATTATTAACAATTTCACGGCGAAGAGTATGACATTGTAGTTTTGAAACAGTAGCGAATTTTAAGTTGAAGAAGTTCCTGTCTAAAATGTTACTTTTGGTACAAGCTTTTATTGCTGACTGTACTTTTCTGTATACCATCATCAACTACTCATTGAGATGATTCTAACGAGCCCAAACTGGGGGGTTGTGTCGTTTTATTGCGGAGTTCCTATGGCCACCTTCCAGCTCCAGCATCAGATCAGCTTTATGTCATCATAATATTGCATTGTCATGCGATATGATAACACAAATTGCATGCATAATTTCAGCTCAATCGGAAACTGGGAAGTGGGTCAAATTGAACTTGCAAGATTTGATTACAGACAGACAACGGGACAGGTGAAAGTAAATAAAAGCTTGTAAAATAGCCTCTTCTAATAATTGAACATATTATTTAGTGTCATACTGGAAATTCGAACGTTCAGATAATCGCATATTGAAAAATAAGTCTTTATTTCAAATTTTCGTCGGCTCACTGAGCCTTTACAATCCAACATTTTCCATATCTGGGCATTTTCAATAATTGGTGTACCCAATTAGCATGAGTTGTTAAATAAAAATTAAGTCAGTGTCAGTTTTGTAACGACAATTAAGTATTTAGTTTGTATAAAAATTTACTTTTTCTTTTCAATATATAAATCATATGCATATAGACCTTATTTAAATGCGAAAAAAGGTCAGTTTGACATCATTTGTATGCTTAACTTTCGTTACAAAACTGACACTGAGTTAATTTTTGTTTAACAAATTATGCTAATTGGGTGCACGAATTATTGGAAATGCCCATCTACTCCCTTAATTTCAGATTACAACTAGAAGAGCGTCTAGCCCAAGAGGCGCGCGAGCGTCGCATAGACGACCGCCGCGAAGAGTTGCGCGTCAAGAGTTCCCTGAGCGACCTGCGCAGGAGTCCCGCAGACGACCGCCGGCGCGACCCCGTGCACTTCGTGCTGGGCGGAGACAAGTGAGTCTAGTGTCCAAAGTTTTATATTTATTATTTACTTATTTAAACTTCATTGCACATACAGTCATGGCCAGATAATTAAGAACATGATTATTTTCCCCATAGAAATATGACTTTTCAAATTTCATGATAATTTATAATGTGTTTGATTAATTTTATTCTGATTATACGGATGTAACCGTGTTTAAACAGTATTTAATATAGTGCAAAAGAGAACTAAATTAAATCTTATTTATGGGTGTATCAACTATTTCTTGTTGTTATTCTGTCCCGTTAGCCAGGAGACAATATGACAGAGTTTCTTAGAAAAAAATATACAACATGGACTTTAAACTTGCTTTAAAGATGTGCCATACAAAAAGGGGTTAAACGTGATAAAAAAACCCCACATTTGGTGAAATTAAACCCATAAAATCGCAGTTTTAAAAAGTGACCATGGCAACTAGTGACAGAAAATAGTTGATCTACCCTTATACACAGATACCTCCATCTACTCAGAAATAAAATTGGCCAATAGTAGATTGTTAACCAAGGGTTGAAAGTGACCCAGTACACCCGAGATATTTCTGGCGCTCGAACGAAGTGAGAGCGCCAACAGTTCGAGGGTGGAATGGGTAATTTCACCCGAGTTAAACACTCTTCTTTTCATTTCGACTGTGACGAAAGTAAAATACTACACGTATATTTTATAAAACAGGCATATTAAGAGTAATCGGTTAAAATTTAAAATACACATGCAGCCAACTTTAGAAAAGTTTAAAAAATGTATCTGATCTAATAGTTTTAATGTTATTTTTTGTATTTGTATAATTCTATAAATAAATGTACAGAATTATATGTATAATATGAAATAAATAAATTATTCGATATTATATATACCTAAATAAAATAATTAAAACTATATCCAACCTCCAACCTCTTTGCACTGGCCACTTACCACGGCCTACTAGATTATAATCGAGTAGGCCGCGACGCAACTAATCTAGAGGGCCTTGCCCATGCCGAAACGTGAAAAAATAAAGTGTCATGGCATTATGGCGGGCAGCCGAAACAGAAATTTACAGAAATAATTTTAAATGTTGATTTTATGTAATTAGGAACAAAAATACCAACTGTAAAAATGTTATCAACATCGTCGTAATTAACCCGTCGCTTAATGTACCTATAGCTGAGTTTAGATATTTACATTTATCTTTTATTTTAGTAATATGAAGTAACTCAATAATCCTCGACTCCGTGGCTGACCGTAACAATAAAAAAAAATTACTTTCCACCCTAGGGAAGAAAACGCAATTTTCCACCCGGCTATATGCCCATGAAAAGTCAACTTTCAGAACAGGAGAGATGAAAACATATTTTGAATCATCAATAAATTTGAAAAGTCATATTTGTATGCAACTGTATGGGGAAAAAATCATGTTCTTAATTATCTGGCCATGACTGTATACAAAAAAAGAGTACACATGGCGAGCTTAATGCCAAATGGCATTTTCTACCAGCTAACCTTTGTATATTTTTTTTTGTATACTGTGGTAACCACATGTTTCGGCCTGGATACTTTAGTGACCACCGATATTTCAGCTTCAGTAGGTACCTACCTAACTACTTCAGGCAAAATACGGTTTTGAAAAACATTTATTTATAATAGCGTTTTTTTCTTAACAAGTTTTTAAAACGTTATTCTAAACAAACTTAAGTATTTATATAGATTTAAATAAAACATGAATTGTTTTTTTTTATTATATATCTCAAATATTATAAAGCAAATGTAAATGAACCAAAATAAAGATAAAACCATTTATTCATATTTTTTCTGACTTTTGAGAAGCTAGTTAAGTTATCATTTTTTTGATGTCTGAAATTTTGTTGGATTTTGTCGCTAGGTAACTATTTATTTGGTATATAATGTATCAATTGCAAAGAAAAAAATCAGCTATTATAAATTATTTCCAAATTTGACATTTTTTCCATACAAGTTGTCAGTTCATTGCCTGGACTAAACTAGTAACCTAACGACAACATGTTCTGGTCTGGTTCCTTATTGCGTTGGAAGTTCAGATACAAGTGAGTCTAGTGTCCAAAGTTTTTTACTGTAGTAACCACATGTTTCAGCCTGGGTACTTTAGTAACCACCGATATTTCAGATTCAGTTGGTATCTAACTAGTAACCTAACATTTTCTGGTCTGGTTCCTTATTGCGTTGGAAGCTCAGATGGCAGATGTAAAATCTAGGGCCTACGCCAATAGGTGGCAAGCAACCCGTAGCTTTAAGATGCAACCGGGATAACTGTAAGATGAGAAGGAGGTCAAATCGATGACCCGATCGGGCGGGCGACCACTGATATTCCAGGTTGGGTGCTGTTAAAGCTTCTGACGTTTTTACTGGGTACCACAAAACGTTGAAGCTAATTTAGCTACTGAACTACGCATTTTGGCGTCGCTTAATGGTAAACGCAGCTATGCACGTCTCTGTTACTAGTACTCTAGTCAAATTATGCTTCAGAAAAAAAAGTAATGTTATCTTTTCCAGTGTAAACTGGACGGGCGAGGAGCTGGCCCGTACGCCGCACTCGCAGTCCGTGCCCGCGCTTCGCGCCTCTTACCGCGCCGCGCCGCTGCCGCCGCCGCGCCGCGCGCTGCCCGCCATCATGCGCTCGCGGAGCACGGACGTCGTCGGGCCCGATGTGGGCAGACCTGTGCTGGCGAAGCAGAGACCCGTGCCCGAGAGTGAGTATAGAAATTAAAATAAAAAATATATATCTTTATTTTCAGACAACACGGTTAGTAAACAAAAAAAAACCTTAATGATCTATGTTAGTAGAATAAACATTATTTAGTTTAAAAGTTTAATAGCCAACCTCGGCTGCCTCAACGAGGTGCACACATACTATACTCGCCCTCAACCCAAAATACGACCGAGGCCATAAATCCGCACCGTGCAATACAATGGGAAACTGATAACGCGAGCTCAAGGGTTTTATTGCGCTAGTCGACTTTTGGGTTGACGAAGAGTATATGGGCGCGCAGCTCATTGAACCTGCCGAGCAAGGCGCTGTCCTGCCGGAGACTGTTGGGGCTTCCCCTCACTCGGCGTAATAACGAGGCGACTTTGTTACGCACCAACGCAAAAAAGTCGTATGTGTGCGCATCTGCAAACATGCCTGACGCACTGCAGTGTCGAGGAAGCCCCACCATCGCCCGGAACAGGTTGTTGTATAATATACGAAGGGCATGGTACGCTTCTCGGGTGTAACTGGTCCATAGACTGCTGGTGTAAAATGTTTGGCAAATCTAAGAGTTGTACACGGTGTTTCCGGGAATTTCCGTTAACTTCCGCATATTGCAGAGAACAAATTAGTATAATTAGTTCTCGAAAAAAAAAGTATATGCGTCCCTTTTGAATGAGATTCATAGTTAGATGCATCTTTTTTGCTTACGAGAGCACACAGTGTGTTTTTTGACCCAAAAAAGTAACATCCTCTTTTTATTGGACAAATGTATTGCTTGTATCTTTATAAATGCGAGACGTCCCGTGTGCCGATTTTCAATATTTATACAAATAGATTTTTTTAAGTTTGTGCGACTTAGTCACGAATGGAAAACGAAAATGAATTCCTATAAACAAACTATGGCCAGTTCATCGTTTAACGTGGCAGTGATAACTTTTTTCACACAAAGATTTGGGATTACCTGCCATAGTAAAAGATTTAGAACTTAGAATAAGCTATCCAGTGACATGCCGCTTGTCCTTATTGGTCAATATAATCCAGTAACTTTGTACATCCATGCATGAGCATGCGTCAAATCCGGTAGTTGTGATTTTTTACAGACTTGTTTATAAATGATGTTGGCCCAATGAATAATCCAAGTTTGTGACCTCGAGCGCCGAACGCAACTTTGTCAAAAATCTAAAATACCGCGAAAGTTTTTATTAAGTATAAACCTAAAGGACTAGGTTTTGATAATATATTCTCAGGAAAGTAGACTAGAATTGTCTCTGTAGATCCAATAGCGTCCGAGATAAAACCTTTCAAAGTTTATTATTTTTCGAACTTCGCAACACTGGCAAACTCCGTCTGGGGTACTTGGAACTTCATCCCGCTAGAGTTGGACGCGCGACGTCTATAATATTGCAAAAAATTGCCAAGTACGAAAAACATTAATCTTGAAAACTATTGGGTCTACAGAGACAATTCTAGTCTGATTTTGTATCAAATTTTAGTCTACTTTAAAAACGTCCTTAAAATGTTTTACGTCATACCTGGCCATAAAGTAGGAATTACCGCACGCTATGCGTGCGGAAAACCCCACTTCCTGGCCAGATAAAGACGTAAAATGTTGTACTCACCACGGGCGGTAATAAAGAAAGCCTCAGAGCGCATATTTATCGCCCTTGCCTTCGGCTCGGGCGTCAAATACCTGCGATCTGAGACATTCTTTGTTTAACCGCCCTAGGTAAGTAATGTACTATTATCAAAAACGGGATAGGGATTTCGCGGTATTTTCTATTATTGACAAAGTTGAGTTCGGCGCTCGAGGTCAAAAACTTGGATTATTCATTGGGTCTACATCATAAACAAGTCTGCAAAAAATCAGAACTACCATTAGACGCAAACTACCCCGTACTTTCAGGCGACAAGGTTACTGGATTAAATAGGCCAATCAACCCTTTTAATTTAAACCCCCCCCTTCCGGATTCAGTGAGCGCGGACGCACCCAGCCCCTCCAGCGTCACCCCCCCCGAGGAGGAGTCCACGGACTCGTCCCTCGTGGAGGAGGACGGCGTCCCCAAGCCGCGCCGGCGCCGCTTGCATCTGCCGTTCGGCAAGAAAGTGAAGACCCCCGCGTGACGTCACACGCCTCTCACTAGGTGACTATAGCTAAGGCGGCCTTTACACCTGTAAGTTACTTACGTAAGTTCACTACTAATGATGCTTACAGACTGAACTTACGTAAGAACTTACAAGTGTACAACAGGCCTAATTCTAATACCGTTGCACAAATTAAGAGTCCGCAGTAAGCTCGATTCTCCATACAAACGTAGTTACGCTCTCATTTTAAAACGACTAAGCTAGTTTGCTCTAAAACTTTGTAGTTAGAATAAGTTAAGTAGCATGCAGGTCTGTAATTAGTTAATGTAACTTCAGATTTTTTTTTTATTATATAGAGCCCGCTATGTCCCACTGCTGAGCACAGGCCTCCCCTCTCCCCTTCCATTCATCGCGGTCTTGAGCAATAACTGGCCAGTCTTTTAAAAAGGAGTCCAAGTTATACCGCCATCGCCGACGAGGTGTACCGCGTCTCCGTTTTGAGTGTTGGGGCTTCAAATACCATAGTAAAAAAACAATTTTTCATACAATACTAAACTTTTTTTTGCTGTATTTCGTTTGTTTTATAAACTAGAGTGATATAAACTAATTACAGATATACCTCATGTCATTATATACGCAAATTTTCGTTACAATCCAACACGTAGTTTTAAAATGAGAACAAGACTCCGTTTGTATGGGAAGGTGAAATTCGGCCAAGCTTACTGCGGACTCATGGCTATTTATTCAAAGGTTAGGTATTGGGTCGTTTAGTTTTCGTCAATTCACAATGTGCGGTTTAGACTTGTAAGTAAATTTCGCTGATATGCGCAAGTTTTTGTAGCGCAATGGGCTTGTGACCTTAAATTTGTTTACGATGCCATTCGAACCAGTCTTTGTAGATGAACTAATGTTTGTATGGAAGCAACTACATTTAAAGGACATTAATACCCAAAACTACATGTTTTGCTGTTATTGTCGCTCGCTGCATGTAGTGCGAGCGGCACTCGATAAATATTTGTACAAGTTTCCTTTATTTTTTATTTATTTTTTACTTGAGTAATAGTTTAGTGTCTTAGTGCGCTCATAACAATTTTTGTTTTTAATTATGTGTTTATCTCGTGTAAGTGAATTGTACAATTCTTTATGAGATTAAATGATCTTGAACCTTAAAAATCGAGTAAAACGCTTCATACTGATTGGCTTTAAAGTATGACGTCACACCGTGCAATTTGTACTAACCGTTGCATGGAAAATTAAGTAAATTGCTGTTTCGGTCGCGAAATACTGCGTTTAGGTCCATAGTTGTCATACAAATTTGTTTCTATAAAAGCGTAAGGATTATATTGGTATTTTTAAATTTACTCTTGGACAATAAATAAAAAAACTTTTTTTTCTAAACTTTCAAGGTTCATATTTTTTTATGATTTGAATTATATCTTGTAATTTATACTTTATTACAATCATTTGATGTTTTACTATCCATTTAGCAACACGACGTTATCAATTTTAACACCACGCAACAAGCCTATTGTGGGTTTGCAATACTTTGGCTTATTTAACAGTGGTATAAAGGCGACCACTTTGGCCTAAGCTCGAGGTCCTGGGTTCGAATCCCGGTAAGGGCATTTAGTTGCGGATATTTGTGTCTGAGTCATGGGACTTTTCAATGTATATAAGTATTTATTTTATCTGTATATTCGATGCAGTACCCATAGTACAAGCTTTGCTTGGTTTGGGACTACAGTCCCCCGCGGCTATGAAGTCAATCCTGACACATTGCGCAACTATGAAGTTTCTGAATAATGACAATGTCAACCATAGGAAAAAATGACATATTCAATCCTAGAGGCATGTCTCAGGATTGACTTCATAGCCGCGGGGGACTATAGTAGTAGTAGTACGTAGTAATATTCTTTATGACTAGGTCGATGTGTGTGAGATTGTCATCAAATATTTATTTATTTATTAAAAATGCCCAATCAACATTATGACTGTTAATTTTGCAAAGTATCCAGACCCACGGCTCATTATAAATTATACAAATTATAAATAGTATAGTCTAAACCGCGCTGTGTACAGAATAATACAAAGTAATCTGTAGATTACTTTCGTTCATCTCTTCTGTATTTGCAGCATGATTCATCGTTACAATTTCCTTCTTCAAGTGGCGCCCCTATGATTTTATAATTGTAAATTCTGATTCATGGGTGGATTGCAAAAAATTTGTACATAATTAAGGGCCTTAATCTAATCTATGCTTTAACTTTTTTCCATTGTGTAACGAAAGTTACCCGATATAAAATGTATGGGTAATTGCCGTTACACAATGGAAAAAAGTTAAAGCGTAGATTAGATTAAAGCTCTTAACTATGTACAATTTTTTTACAATTCACCATCATGTCACATTTTAAAGTTGTGTAAAATAGTCATTATTGTGTTTACGTCGGGACTGTTCTTTTAGCAAAGTGAAATCAAGGTCTTAATTCATGTGTTTATTGCAGGCTTAGCCCATAAAAGTGATGGTAGGTAACAAAAACATAAAAACTATTGTTGTGTATGGGTATGTCTTAGGAGGTCAATTCTGCATGACACACGTATGATTTGTAAAAAGGATCTTACCAACACACACTTTCTGGCTAAAACGATTTATACGTTTCAATGGGTCAGGCTCATAATGCACACTTTCCCGCTATGTACACTCTCTCTATAGGTGCACTTTCCCACAATGTGCATTCCCGATATGTACACTTTCCCAGTTTGTGCACTGTCTTACAAAGTGCACTTTTCTGAAACATACACTTTCCAAAAATGTACACTTTCTCTATAGGTGCACTTTCCCGCAATGTGCATTCCCGATATGTACACCCAAACATTAAACCTTAAACAAATAAATGAAGGTAGATTTTGGTCCCGGTCAGTCCTTGGCGTTAAACCTGCGGTGCTGATGTAATTATGTGTCGTTGGCGTGGAAAAGATTAGCACTACCAGAAATAAGCCATACATAAAGAAAGTGCTGCACCTTGTGAGAAAATGTGTTTTCTGAGAAAGTGTTCTATGTGAGAAAGTGTACTTAGTGGGAAATGCACTTTTAGAAAAAGTGTACCTTCCGGGAAAGTGTTCCTTCTAAAGAAGTGCACCTATAGAGCGGGAAAGTGTGCATTATGAGCCTGACCCGTTTCAATGGCGATCCCTTATGAGTTGGATCCTTTTTGCAAAACTACATCCTTTGCAAAGTGGCACTATTGAAGTAAAAGGAATGATAAAATTACTGTCATAATAAAATAAATATAATTCCGCGGGCGATCATTAATGATACCAACTAGGCGATATTTTCTATTTATAAAGAAACCATCCAAGTAAAAATACCTAAGCGATTGACAAGTGACGCGTTGAGAGCAAAATATGAAACGTCAGCTGATTGAATGGTTATTTTTAAATTTTTGTATACAATACGATTTTAAAATCAGTTAACGATTCTGATGTTAGCTACAAGTAGCGCCGCAAAGGTGTCAGAGGGGTCGGGCGGGTATGCGGGAGGCGACTCGAGGCTAACTTCAGAATCGTTAACTGATTTTAATCGTATTGTTACAACATTGTGGTTCCATTTAGGGCTCTTCTACTGAGATTTAAGTGCGGCCGCGCAGTACACTAATTTGTAAAATTTATTTGTACGAATTTATTCGTACTGGGCGAGCATATTTTCAGCAATTCTATAATCGTCATCCCTATAGAAATTGCAAGTTCAATTTTATCAAATCCAATACTGCAACAATGCTACAAACACCAGGTGCCAATAAATGAGTTTTTATATTTTGTTTCATTTTAAATGACGAAAATGCACTAAAGGGGACGTAGGTTCGTGGTCTTCTCTTCCTCTCACTGAGCATAAGCGTGAGCGAGATGGAAGAGCGTGTTTGAAAGCGCGGATTTCATCTTTTTAATTTTATTTTTTTGTGTGTTTTAATAAATAAAAAAGTAATAGCTGATTTCCTTCAAACATGACATTGCCGATTTTTAGAACCAATTTTAATATGTTTAGCTGTTGTGCATCTTTTGTTACGATTTTTTTAAGTGCATTTTAGACCGTTCGTGATTTTTTTCTATCGAGCGAAAGTCAAAAACTCAGGATTCGAATAGCTGATTTCCCTCGAGAAAAGCCTCAAGATTGCTAATTAAATTTAGGGCAGCCGTATCCAAACACGAGCTACGATTTTTTTTTAAATCCGTTTTTGGAGCTCACGTAGCTTTAACGTGGGATTTTATAACTTCTTTTTGTTGCTTCATATGAAAGGAAAATATAAGAAAGGGACAATAGATTTCCGTAATGGATGTTTGTTTTTAAATACTGTTTAATCCGGGTCTAACGCGATATTTATTTACCTTTATTTCTGACGTTTCGACACTGGTTGTACCGGTCATGGTCGCAGATAACTGTCGTCCCAGCAAGTTGTCAACAGAGATATGGGTTTACAATATGTCTCTGTTGACAACTTGCTGGGACGACAGTTATCTGCGACCATGACCGGTGCAACCCGTGTCGAAACGTCAGAAATAAAGGTAAATAAATATCGCGTTAGACCCGGATTAAACAGTATTTAAATATGTGTACAAAGCGCGAGAGTTTAAAGTGGATGTTTGTTGGTTTTAAGTACTTTTCGTAATTTTAAGTGAAACAAATTAGACCCACTTGGTTCATGGATATTTCGACCCATTCGATGTACATTTCCATCGACAGTTACCGTGTTTATTTTTTATTGTGGGCTGCAAAATATAATATAATTGTGAGTGAGCGATGAATACCTAGTATTTTTCCCCTAGTATGGTTATAGCACTTTTGCACATATGTTACTGTTGTCTACACTTGTTTTAAAGAGTTTTTTTATGTACAATTTATTATACATGTATACATATAATTACTTAATACTTTAATAGATTTTGAATTGCCCCGAGTTACGAGTATGTACTTAAAGTTGTGAAATATTATGAGTGATGAAGTTTAGTATTGTGGACTTTGTATACAGGGTGAATCCTAAGTCGTGAACCGAAATAGCAAAATGTGAATCTATCCATGATTCTGAGCAACTTTTACTATGGGACCAACATTGTATTATGTTAAAAAAAAACCATCTGTTCATACAATTCTGTCAGTCTTAAATGAGCTAAGTGTATGAAATAGTTGTTTTTTTTTTGCATAACAAAAAGTTGGCCCCATAGTAAAAGTTGCTCAGAATCATGGATAGATTCACATTTTGCTATTTCGGTTCACGACTTAGGATTCACCTGTATAAACGTATTTTTCTCAAACATGAAATGAAATGTCGTCATTACGTGGGTTATATCAGGCTTCAAAGCATCACGTTTCGTGCGGATCAACTCGAGAGAACTGTAAAGGAATTTCATACGAAATTGAAGGCCTAGGCCGCGAAGTTTTTTATTTTTATTTTCATTCCACTATTTGTGGGACAGCATCACGACATTCAGCCATGAAAATTAGTTTGATTTGAGGAGTTTTTTTTTTTTTCATTGCATGTTTGAGAAAAGCACTACATGCATGGCCGTGAAAAGGGCTTGCCGGCTTCATAATCATCACACTATCCGGCCTCCCTAAAAATAATGTGACATTGCACCTATATTAGATCCATTACATGCTAGGCATTATTGTAGGAGAGTGAGTTTATTTATAAATAGCGTGTAAATATATTGTTCGACCACTAATGCATGTGATTATTGTTATACACTTTCAAATGCTTGTTTGGAATGTTTTATTTTCTATCGCTGATTGTGTTACCAAAATTACTGTCAGTATTACATCCCTCCCAATGACGCGTTATTTTCTGTATTTTCTATTTATTTTTTGACTAGATTTTGAATTGGTTGCCTCTTTTGCCGCTCTCCACATTTAGCGATCATGACGGCTTATTTTAACTGCCTTCTTTGTTTTATAACACGAGCGTATCATAGTAAATTTCAATATTTCACTCGGAATTGTTTGGGCTTTGTATGTCACTGATAGAATTAATTTTAATGTTTAGTTCGTCAGTGCTTGTATGCACAATAAACAAATCGATAAATGTTGACGGTATTTATACTTGACACTAGAAAAACTTCGAGTGGTTTATTATTTATGCCTTTCGTCATAAATAATCTCATTTTAAACGGCGTTAACATTGTTAGTTAGTAACTAATTGATGAGGGTTTTCAGAACATTTACTTCCATGTAGACTAATGGTTGATTTTTAATTATTGTTTTTTTAGATCCAATGTAATGTATATAAAGTCGAATCTCTAACTTACGTACTGTTAGAGCTCTGTTAACCCTCATTGAATATTTTACGTGTCAATTTTCTGTAAGTAAAATCTAGTGAAATTAAATCATATCGCATCATTCCCTTGTTTGCGTAGTATGATAGCGATTACCCCTAGCTCTAGTGTAGAAGTATTCTAAGGTAATTCGGTGCTAAAAAAACGTTGTCAGACTGAACCGCATGGCTCAAATGTTTTATTAATACGCTGTTCTTTACAAATAAACATGTGGTTGTTGTATCGTTATGTATTTATAGCGCCCGGCGAAGGATTTTTTGAGGCGAACAATTGTGGAACTTAATTCCAAGACAGATGCAATTTCATAGCATCCTTAACGTTTTTACAAGCTTTTATTTACCTGGTACTGTTTGTGTGTCAGTTAGTATATATGTGGTAGATTTACCATAAAATTACACATTTAAAAACTGACCCAGTTACTCTAATATTTACAATTGTTCGTCTCCAAATACATACGCCTCTGGGCGCGGGTTCTATAGCAAAAAATATTGTTGAAAGCCGCGCATCCGATTTTTATATTCATTTAACTTTTATATGTAGCTGGCTTAGAAAAACGTAGAATTTTGAACATTTACAATATATAAGTGTTGTCAGTTTATTAACTTTGTACTTAATCGTTCGCAAACATGGAGTGCGCCAGTTTTAAGTTTGGCGCACTCTGTGTGCTTTGTAAACTTTGATTCAACCTTTTTACCGCCGGTGCATTGTCATGTATTTGTGACCAGGTCATCTTATAATGACATCAGCGGTGTAACGGTTGACTGTGCCCGAAACCCCACGCTATTGTATTATCTGCTAATAAAATTATTAGGATTAATAATATTAATATTACCCGATTTTTGTGATTTAGAAACCACTGAAGTTACTGTGAGATGCGGGGTTTTGAAACCCTAAACTATTAGTAATAATTTAGCAATACAGATTTGTTATTTTGAAAAAAAATATTAGGATTTTTCTATAGCATTACAAGATTTATAAGTTCAAGGCTAATATAGACAAATACAGTATGACGAAAATCGTCTTTCACTTTTTTATAGAGTACCAACTGCCGAGCGAGGCTCGGTTGACCACCTAGCGTAAATAATTTTAGCAAATGCAATAGTAAAGTTCTATCACGATCTAGATCTGATGTGGTTGTATGTAATAAAAGACAAATCGTGATTTAATATTGTCAATAAATTGATCCAACGAATATTGTATTTTGTTTACCTGATTCCGTCATCATATGAAGCAAGAAACAAAAAGGCCAAACGATATCCCTTACCCTTTGTCTCCCAACGACTCACATGCGAATCGTCCGGCAGGTCCCACATGTGGGTCATTTTTATTACCCTGGAATCCCAATGACCCACATGTCATGATTTTTTTTTTTATTTGATCCTTATATACAAAGTACACCAGGGTTCATTATCGAGGTCTGACTGCTGGACCAATGGGACCACACATGCCGACATACATGTAAATCGTTGGGATACCAGGCCTTCGATCACCGGATTGCTGGAATACAATCTATCTATACATATAATAAAGCTGAAGAGGGTCGAAAGTCTGTACATGGAAGATATTCGAAAAAAAAATGGCTAGGGATACTTAAAATCGATAACAGAACACGTTCCAACAGTTTTTAGAATTTTTGTCTGTTTGTCTGTTTATCTGTTTGTCTGTTTATGTGACCGCGCATCACGTGAAAACGGCTGAACCGAATAAGATGAAATTTGGTACAGGGATAGTTTGAGTCCTAGGGAAGGACAAAGGGTAGTTTTTATCCCGGAAATCAATTCCTAAGGGGGTGAAATGGGGGGTGAAAGTTTGTATGGAGCTACTTAAACCACTCCACCGATTTAGATGAAATTTGGTATATAAGTAGTTTAAGTCCCGGGGAAGGTCAAATGATAGAATTTTTCCCGGAAATCTTCCCCTTAGGGGGTACAACGGAGGGGATGAAAATTTGGATGGAACCCATTTTGATAAAATTTGGTTTCGAGGTAGATTAAGTTATGGCAAAGGACATTGATAGTTTTTATCCCGGAAATCTTCCCCTAAGGGGGGGGGGGGGTTGTTATGGGGGGTGAAATTTAGGATGGACTCCGTTTAGATCAAATTTGGTACAGAGATAGTTTGAGTCCCGGATAATGAAAACGGATACTTTGAATCCCGAAAATCATCCCCTAAGGGGATAAAATAGGGGTGAAAATGTGGATAAATCCCATTTAGTTAAAATTTGGTAAAGATATAGAAGAAGTCCCAAGGAAGGACAATGCATAGTTTTTATCCTGAAAAATCATCTCCTGAGGGGGTGAAATGAGGGGTGAAAATTTGGATAGAACCCATTTCGATGAAATTGGGTATTATTATTTATTATTTTATTCAGTTCAAAAGACAACATTTGGTCCACAAATTATTAGTATTTACTTAATCTAATGTTAGTAGCTTAATAATGAATACACAAAAGAGATTTGGTCCTCTGACCCATTTGCCACAAAAGAGGACAATCTATCTCGTTAGCTATCATGCTTAGGATGCTGTTGCTACTCCCGCGCACCCTGTCTAACAGCGAGGCCGTTTTCTTGCGCCAGACGGCATCAAAGCCGTCTGTGCGCGCCTCGGCGAACATGGACGATGCGCTGCAGAAACGCGGAAGTTTCAACAACACCCTAAAAGCATTATTGTATTGAATGCGCACGGCATTGTAAGCCCGTTGAGTATATCTAACCCACAGACTCGACGTGTACAGCGATGTACAGAAAGCCTTGAAAAGTGTGATTTTCACTTCATCTGTGCACCGTGCAAATCTGCGGGCTAGCATGTTCGCTCGGACTGACAATGCCCTGCGCTCTCTCTCCATATCTACATCGTCTTTCTGGTCCTCGGTCAGCAAATGTCCTAAGTATCTAAACTGATTTACCCTTTTGAGGGGAACACCGTTAAGAACTATAGGTGGAACAAAGAACGGACATTTACTTCCCGCCTTGAAGACCATGTAGTTGGTTTTACCTACATTGTACGTCAAGCCATGAGCTGCTGCATACGCCTCACATACAGCAATTAATTGACGCAATGCACTGACTGAGGGGGCCAACAGCACCATGTCATCCGCTTAACTGAGGTTATTGACAAGGACACCGTCAACAGAGCAGCCAACATGCGTGCTGCTGAGCTCCTCAATCAGAGCATTAATGTACAAACTGAAGAGCAAGGGTGAGCTTATCCCCCCTTGCCTCACCCCGCACTCCAGCCTACATGGCGCCGACAACTCGCCTGCCCACTTCACACGATTTTCCTGATTTCCGTACCAGTACTTAAACAGTGATACCAACTCCAGCGATAAGCCTACACCTTCCAGTTTACGCCAGAGGATCTCATATGAAACTGTGTCGAAAGCTTTTGAGAGATCCATAAAACAAGCATAGACTGGCGTATCCCGGTCACCTGACAGTGTGCTTCAAACTAAGAATGGCAGCTTCCGTGGACAGACCAGGCACAAAACCAAACTGTGCATCGTGGAGCTTAATATGCCTTTTTAAATACGAGTTGAGCACACTGTCAAGTACCTTTGCTACTATCGTGGCCAAGGAGATGGGCCTATAGTTAGACTTATCCGACGCATCTGCCGTCTTACACTTCACAATAGGCACCACCAAGGTTTTGATCATGTCCTGGGGCAGGTACGAGTGACTTAAGCAGACGTTATACAGCATGGCAAGTACCCGTGGTAGGTGAACGCCGGCATAGCGCAGGTGCTCGATAGAGAGACCATCGTGGCCAGGTGATTTGCCCTTCGACATCTTACATAAAGCGAACTTGACGTCCCTGGCGAGAATCAAGGTTGTTGTCTTACTGACCTTATCTGTATCGAGCAGCCCGCAGGACGGTCCCAATGGAGACTTAACTTTAAAATGGTCCTGAAAAATATTAGCTATATCTTTCGGGTTAGAAACCCCATCGACACTCACAGGAGTACCAGGCTTAGCGTTCAACTTATTGGTACACTTCCAAAAGTTTTTAAAGTCAGACTTGGCGTGGTGTGACGCTAATAAGTCCATTTTTATTTGTTCTTGGTGGTTTTGACACCACTTTAGTCTGCCCTTAAAAACCTTTCGCGTCTCAATCATGCTATTATACACAGGGCCGCTGCTTGGTTTACCGTGGGATACCCACGTATCAAAGTATAACCTGGCACTCGCGCGAGCCTCGCCCACATGTCTGTTCCAGCCTATTACCGTCTTCTTACGGCCCCTCGTACGCTTCTCGTCTCCATGAGAACAGCCGGCAGCCTGACACAATACATTTATTACATTAAAATATAATCTGTCTATGATAGCCTTATGAGTGTTATCATTACAATGGTTACCACAATATTGCACTAACTCCGCAGGAAAATCGATACTCTTTAAACCGTCGTCACATAATTTCTGATACGTACTAATCTGATCACCATTACGGTCACCCCAATGAATTTTATTAGGGGCAAAAGATGACAAAACCGTTTTTCTCTGTGTCATATTCAAATTACATTTAACAACAAGCGGGAGGTGATCAGACCAGTATACATCATATTTGACGTATGTGTCAACAACACATTGCTGCGCAGCACTCGTCACAACACAATGGTCAAACCACCGCCTGCAGCCATGAGCCTCACTTAAAAATGTGAACGTATCTGAAGATAAACCCAGTATATCTACATCGATGCACAACCAATCCTGATCCACTGAAAACTGACACAGCTCACTGTAAAATCTAGTATTAGGGTGCGCATTAAAGTCCCCGAGCATAAAAGCAGATCCAACATTATTCTCCTCAATGATGGCACTCACTAAACCTAGACAATCAGTCAGCTCCGTCAAGTTCTCAGCGCAGTCTGTAGGCATGTATACGCTAAACACGAGTAGTGACTGGTCACTTATATTAATACGCACCGCCGCCACTCGCGGATTACCGCACGCAATCACAGAAACGCACTGAAAGACTGATTTACGCCAGAGGATGGCAACTCCGCCGTACGGCCTACCTCTTAACAGGCCCGCACTGGTGTCCATCGCTGAAACTCCGGCGCTGTATGGAGATAGTTAGTCCTTGGGAAGGACATAAAATAATTTTTCGTCCAGAAATCATATCCTAAGGGGGTGAAATGGGGGATGAAAATTTGGATGGAACCCATTTACGGTATAGCGAGTTGGAGTCCTGGCGAAGCACATAGGATAGTTTTATCCCGAAAATCATCCCCTAAGGGGTTGTAATTGGGAGTGGAAATTTGTTTGTGACCCATTTTGATAGAATTTCGTATAAAGATAGTTTGAGTCCCGGAGAATGATAACGGATAGTTTTTATCTCGAAAATCATCTGGCGGGGTGAAAAATTGGATACACATTTACGGGATAGCGATAGTTGGGTGTCCTGGGGAAGGACATAATATAAGATAGTTTTTATTCCGGAGATCATCCCCTAAGGGGGTGAAATGGGGGTGAAAATTAAGATGGAACCCATTTACGGTAGAGCGATAGTTGGAAGTCCTAGGGAAGGACATAGGAGTTTTATGGGGTGAAAATTTGGATGTGATGTGACCTATTTAGATGAAATTTGATTACTTCAATTCAATTCAAATTATTTATTTCAGACTATGTCCATATCATGTTAGTAACAATAAAAACTTATAAAACTTAAGTTAACAGTTAAGAGATAGTTTGAGTGCTGGAAAAGGACATATGATAATTTTTGTCTCAGAAATCATCCCTTAAGGGGGTGGAATGGGGGGTGAAAATTAGAATAGAACCCATTTAGATGAAATTCAGTATAGAGATAGTTGGAGTTCCGGGAAAGGAAATCGCAAAGATTTTGTAACGAAATAAATCGCCTGAGAGGATGAGATGAGGGTTGAAGATTTGGATGGAACTCATTTAGTTGAAACCTGGTTAAGAGATAGTTTGAGTCCTGGGAAAGGACATATGATAGTTTTATTGTGAAAATCCTTCCCTAAGGGGTGAAAATTTAGATTTGAGTGACCCATTTAGATGAAATTTGGTTTACAGATATGATAGTGAAAATTTGGATGGAACCCATTTTCGGCTTAGCGATAGTTGGGAGTTCCGGGAAAGGACATAGGATAGTATTTATCCCGGAAATAATCTCCTAAGGGGGTGAAATGGGGGGTGAATATTTGTTTGGAGCTACTAAATATCCAACCCATTTACATAAAACTTGGTTAGAGGTAGTTAATAGGCGCGGCGTTGGTGCCTATGCATACATCTTTGTTACTCATGTGTGTATGTGTGGGTGAGTCCCTCTATCTATTCTACCTCTATGGCCATGACCAACGACTACCAATCACATAGTGATTATATATTATACTCTTTGCTACCAATGACTACGACGAGGCACCGCCAGACGACCGTAGGCTGCCAAGGAAAGTCAAAGGGAATCTTGCTAGATTCGGTACTCCGAGTGACCTTTGTTTTGTAGAGCGCCGTGAATCCATATTTGAGAAATAATGTCAGAACCACAATTTGCCTTTCCTACCAGAGGGCCTACCGCGAAAGGCATTCGAAGTTTTCTCTCTCTGTCATACCTGTGAGTTCGTATTTAAGTGCGACAGAGAGGGAAAACTTGGAATGCCGTTCGCGGTAGGCCCTCAGAGGGCCTACCGCGAAAGGCATTCGAAGTTGTCCCTCTCTGTCATACTTACGAGTTCGTACGTAAGTGCAACAGAGAGGGAAAACTTTGAATGCCGTTCGCGGTAGGCCCTCAGAGGGCTACAGTTTACGAGAAATGCGACTGGTCTTTTGACAGTTCAAATATGACGTAAAGAGTGATGTGTCTAGAGCAAATCGATTGTCATAATCATAATATCCGATTACGATTGATGGTGGCTAATAAAAGGAATCGATTGATTACAATCTACTATGTCGCTTTCGATAGATTCGTGGATCGACGTTATTCTATTTCGTATTATGGTGAAAGTAATCAAATAATACATTGATATTATTATATTCACATTTAAATATTTGATTCATACCGATTTATTTTTAAACTGACAGACCTCAATCGATTGACGAAGTGTAACAATAAAATTTACGTCATACCTGGCCATAAAGTAGGAATTACCTTGGAATTACCGCACGCTATGCGTGCGGAAAACCCCACTTCCTGGCCAGATAGAGATGTAAAATGTTGTACTTACCACGGGCGGTAATAAAGAAAGCCTCAGAGCGCATATTTATCGCCCTTGCCTTCGGCTCGGGCGTCAAATACCTGCGATGAGACATTCTTTGTTTAACCGCCCTAGGTAAGTAATGTACTATTAAAAAAAAAGTCGTATGACGTAATTGTTCGCATACTTACCGAGTTTTTAATGCTAATTTCTGCACAAATAAGCCGTGATAGTACATTACTTACCTAGGGCGGTTAAACAAAGAATGCCTCAGATCGCAGGTATTTGACGCCCGAGCCGAAGGCAAGGGCGATAAATATGCGCTTTATGGCCAGGTATGACGTAAAAAAATATGACAAAAGACCAGTCGCATTTCTCGTACATTATAATAAGCTTGTTGGGGTAAGGGCTCCTCCACACAATGGGCCATCATACAGGATTGGCGCAACCCCGCCGGATCACCTGTACCATTGTGCAGTAGGTACCATTGGTGGTATAAACGACACCGATTTATCGCACTAGTACCATTGCACAAATGGTACCAATGTATCCCATTAGTACCATTGCACAAATAATTACATGTATTGAATAATCATTTATTTCGTAATTCAGTTCAGTTCAGTTCAGTTATTTATTGGTAAAATAGATAAATTTACACGTCAACAATTTATAAAATATTTACAAGAGATAATTTAAAACATAATTTATACATTGTATATGTATTATTTAAACGTAGTGCATTACGCTTTCGACATTTTTGTCAGCACTTCATCCACAGTATAAAATGGCATGTCAGCCAATAGTTTTTTTAATTTTGAAGTGAAGGTGATGTCACTGGGCGCTTCTTTAATTTCATTTGGGATAGCGTTATATATTTTTGGTCCCATGACCCGCAAAGATTTGCTGGACTTGGTCAGCCTCCTCGCAGGTACATATAAGTGATGCCGTTTCCGACTGTTGGAATTGTGGTGTTCGGCGTTTGTGGGGAGCTTGTGCAGATGCCGTCTCACATACTTACTTACCTCTAAAATGTAGAGGCACGGCAGTGTGAGCATATAGTTTTGACGGAATAGGCTCTGAGCAGGCTGGTCTGGTGCGGATCCTGTGATTGTGCGGATTGCTCGTTTCTGGAGTCTTAGAGGTCTTTCACGGTCAGCGGCTGTTCCCCAAAGATCGATTCCGTACGTTAATATGGACTGGAAATATCCGTAGTATGTCATTTATAAGCACTGTAAAAAGATCATTTCCCATCGATGATCCTTGTGGTACTGCACAATCTCCAATGAGCTCGAGATCTGACACGGATTCCTGTACATATGTCCGTTGTTTTCGATCCTTGAGAAACGAGGCTAATATCTTTAGGAATTCATCGGTAATGCCATATTTTTCAAGTTTAGCCAGCAATAGTGAGTGGTTGACCAATTCGAAAGCTCGCGACAAATCGCAGAAGATTGCTGCCACCTGTCGCTTACCTTCGATGTGGCCCATCACAGTGGATACCACTTCGCGCGCTGCGTCTACAGTAGATCGACCGCGTTGGTACGCGTACTGCCGTTTATTCAACAAACTATTGCTGGCTAAAAATGTCATTAATCTTTTACTTATAAGCCGCTCAAATACCTTTGAGACTACAGGTATTAGGGAAATGGGCCTATAGTTTTTTAAAGCATGTTTTTCTCCCTTACCTTTGTAAATGGGTTGCACTTTTATGTGTTTGAGTGTACTTGGATATTTGCCTGAAGTAACACACTCGTTGAATAAATGGCACAGTATAGATACAACTATAGGTGGGAGATAATCAAATAATGTTGTAGACATGTCATTTATGTCTTTTGTCTGTTTGCGCTTTGTTTTCTTAATCGCTTCAATTACTTCTCCAAGTGTGAAGCGCGTCCATATAAAGTTGACAGTTGGCATTGTTAGGTATGCATTAAGATAGGTTAGCGCTCGGGCCAGGACCGGTTTCGTGTTTGCGCTATTTTTTGCATCGATGTAGAAGCGGTTCAATGCGGCGGCAGCCGTTGCGGCTCGCTCCCGGCTGCTGCAGTCGCCATTCGACCTTTGTACAAGGATGTCCAGTGCACTACTTTTGTGATCTGCGCGGCCCGTTTCCGATGAGATAACGCGCCAAAGGCTACGGCTCATATTATCTGTAGTGTTTGATATACAGTCATTTATATAGTTTTTCCTTGTACGTCTTAGTGCATCGGAGTATTTTGACTCAAGTTCAACAATATCCCTGCTAGTCACAGAAAGAACGTCGAGGCTGTTAGCACCACTGGCTAACATGCGCTTTACTCTGTGGACATCGTGACGCAAATGACGAATGTTGTCGTCTATCCAGACATTGGCGATATTTTTTAATGGATAGCGTTTTACAGGGAAATTAATGTCATAAAGGTGTTTTATTACAATAAGTACTCGTTCTAATGCTACACAGGGGCAGTTTGTTTGGCTTATTAAAATGATTTTATTCCAGTCGTGCAGTTCCAAACTTAGCTTAAAATTTAATATTTTGTTTTTTGAAAACAAACGTTTACTTACTACTGCATTCGTAGGCAAGGAAGTTATTTGACATCTGATGGTTACAATAATACCGATATGGTCGGAAATAAACATATCAATAGGCTCCACTTTGTTTATTACCGGTTTAGGTATGTTAGTGTAAACGTGATCGAGGCATGTCATCGTATTTGTTGTTGTTCTAGTCGGAAACTTTACGAGAGATCTTAGACCTGACTGTTTTAATATTTCATTTAGATTTTTGGTATGGGAGTTTTTGACCAGTAAGTTTATATTCATATCACCCATTATGATTACGTTGTGGTTTTTTATGACGGGCAAGTTTGCTAGCTCATTAAGCTTTGAGAACCACAAATCTAGGTCCCCTGTTGGAGGCCTGTAAATACATACCACGATCACGTCTAGACCCACACATTCAATAGCGCACGTCTCAAAATGCGATTCCACGGAGAGCTGGGCGACTTCTTCACGTTCTATTGTAAGTATAGGAGTCTTGGAGTAAATACAAGTACCGCCTCCTGTTCGAGTGATCCTTGTAGTATATGCGCAAAGCTTATAGTTTATTAAGTTTACACTTTTTATTTGTTCTGGTTTAAGCCAATGTTCGGTTAGGCACAGAACATCTATCTCGTCATTTGACTGTAGCTCACATTCTAATTTATTCGTTTTATTAAAAAGTCTGTTTATGTTTTGATGGACAATTGTCAAACAGTTTTCTCTAGATGTATTGTTCATTGTGAGGGTTTCAGTTCGTGCCGTCCGTGTATGCGGCGGCTGCCGGGCTAAGGTTGCTTGCGCCTCGGCGGGCGGTGTCGTCGGCGGTGGCAGAGTAGCGGCGACGGCGGCCGGTCGGCGCACGCCCTGCGCGGCCGGCGCCGATTCGAAACCACTCGCTTACTTCTGTATATGGTGGCCAGTAGTCAGCGGACATGAGGGTCTCGAACATGCTGTGGGGAGTCGTTATCGCGAACGATGCGTAGTATTGGTGCTTTAAATGTAGTTTTTCTACCGTGCATTTAGTGTTACCGCTTTTTTTGGCAATATATGACTTGATGGCTTCAGCAGTTGTATCATACTCAAAAAAGCACGCGTGGATTTTTTTAGCGCGTTCTATAGTTTTCAAATTGCTATCTGCGGGTCCAGTGCCGGTTATCGCTACGCGTTTCGGTTTACTTTTTTTGTGTGATGCTATTTTCCAATTTTTGGAATTAGACTTTTCCGTCAATTTGCTGTCGGTTTCGTTTTCATTTATATATGAATTATGCGGCGACGGTGCTAACTGTTGTGTTGACATCGTTTCTACGGCGGAGTTGGTGGTAGTGTTTAAATTGGCCGGGCCGGTCAAGTTTATGGCCGGTTCGTCAACTCTTTGTGGCGTCAATTCAATCGTCATTGTTTTTGTATCAGATTTTGTGATAGTTTTCACATTCATCGAGGGGTGGGCATTCGTTTTTGTGGCGGCGGGTAGGGAGCTGCGCCGGTTTTCGGAACATGCGGGTAGCGTGCGGCTAGCGATACTAGTCGGTTGGATCTTGTCGGTGACCTGTGGCACGGGAAGAATTTAACCCTTAAATGCATAATGATGTAGATCTACATCGTACATTTTGATGGCCCGTGGCTCAATATGCAGGTAGCCAAAATGACATATAATACTTTTTTTTTCTGATTCTGAACGCATCCACAAACTTTTGACAGTATTTTTTTTTGTAGTGACAATTTCAATCTTTGGCGCGTAAGTCTCGACACTTTTACAAAAAAATCACGCATTTAAGGGTTAAGTTTCGACGGAACCTCACTGCGCAGGGCTCCTATTTCCGGGCAGTTTGCCCTTCGGGCATCTGAAGCTACCTAACGAACCTTTGTGCAAGTGACGCCGGGTGTAATACTTGTATTTTGGGATAAATAAGTGTCATTTGTACAATCAATGGTACTGCACAATAGTACAGGTGGTCCGACGGGGACGCAACTATGCATTAGACGGAGAAAGACATACTTCCATCGCATTCCAAAGTATAACTGCGTCCCCCTCCCGCGCCATTATTGTCTAGGAGCCTGACAGACCAAGTTTTTTTTTAACAACCGGCTTGTAAAATGGTTAAAGCCTCTCACAGACTGGCACTGCAGCACGGCTATCACAAGACGGCGCGCAAGCTCTCTTGATTTTTCTCGCAGTATCAGTCTCTCTCTTATTAGAAAACTTAGAAAGAGACGTTTAGTGCGAGAAAAATCATGAGAGCTCGCACGCCGTCTTGTGATAGCCGTGCCGGCCGCGCCAGTATTACTACGTTTACACTATGCCGAAGTGAGCAGAACGGGCGTAATACCGCATTTTACGCCCATCCTGCCCACACTTCCCTGCTCACTTCGGCATAGTGTAAACTAGGCATAAGTTTCAGGGATGCCGGTTAATGTACGGCCATGATAATGTACAGCCCAATAATTCGCGTCCAATGTACATGAATTATCCCCTTGTTCCATCTAGTCATACACTTAGTTCTACATATATGACTAATAAGAAAAAAAAATCCGCTTAGTTCTACATCCATGTATGACTTCTTTGAACACGTAAAATGGTACTTTTTTGTTCTGTCTAGTCATACACCTTACACGAGATTCTAAGGCAGGTCGGTGTAGGTACGACGACGAGCGAAGCGAAGAGGAGTGTTATGAAGAACTGCGCACCTACAGCGCGCGAGCCGAGCGAGCGAAGCGAGCGTGCCGCGGTAGCGGCCGGCGAAGCGCCAGAACCGAACAAATGCAAAAAGGACAAGAAATAAAAACAATGTGGGAAATGTCCTTTTTGCATTTATTCGGTTCTGGCGCTTCGCCGGCCGCTACCGCGGCACGCTCGCTTCGCTCGCTCGGCTCGCGCGCTGTAGGGTCGCAGTTCTTCCTAACACTCCTCCTAGCTTTGCTCGTCGTCGTACCTACACCGACCTGCCTTAGAATCTCTCTGAAACTACTATGAACTTCACTCAAAAATAAATGTGGAAAATTCGGAATTTGTGAAATTAGTAATTTGGTCAATAAAGATTCAATATAAAACGGAATCTGGTAAATATAGAGCATGAACAATCCAGAAATTGGATCTCATCTCTGCAATCGTTAAATTTTCCATCGTGTAGGTGTATGACTAGACAGAACAAACAAGTACCATTTTACGTGTTCAAAGAAGTCATACATGGATTTAGAACTAAGCGGATTTTTTTTTCTTATTAGTCATACATGTAGAACTAAGTGTATGACTAGATGGAACAAGGGGAATTATCACTCTGAGCTAACTTGGTCCGGGGCAATAATTGCAAGCCAATCTTGTACGACCCAAAATAGTGGACGCGAATTATTGGGTTGTACATTATCACCCTGAGAAAACTCGGTACGGGGAAATAATTGGAAGCCACTCTTGTCCAGGCTGATAATGCACGACCCAATAATCAGAGTCCACAAAAACTGGACGCGTATTGTCTATTGGGCCTTTTCAGGCTTCAATAGGGTCCTCATTGCCCGTGTTAACTGGGCAATTTGGACATGAAACGGCCAGCCTTCCAAAGCAGATACGATTTGGTAGAGGAAATGAAATAAAATAAGTAGTAAATTAATAAGTTCATTTTAAAAACGTGTACAAATACCTTATAGCTGGTGTATGCGGTTGATATTGTAATACTAAATCCAATGTTTTATTACACCGTAAAACATCAGCAATGTCTCTTAACTTAACAATTACGCCTAAGTAACGGGCTCCCTTACGCTGCGTTCTAAACAATGCGGATCCAGTAATAAAAACAACTATTTCTCAGATTTAAAACAACGCATTTTCGTAAAACCTACCTGCTGTACTACATCACATTTCGCCTTCCATACACGAGGACAGCCTCTAGATGACTGTCGAAACGAAAAACGCAGAAAACACATTTTTTATTATACTAACTGCGTATTTAGAATGGCAGGGTGCGCAAAGCACCAAAACTAAGAGAAGCTATTTCATCAATGGCCACACTAAAGGCGGATAATTCTTACAAAATTAATTTTAAATATCTGCAATAAAAATTACGGAAACATTCAAAACAACAAGGAATGTATGGGAAACAATGAAACTATTGCGAGGTTACAACTGTCAAAACTCCTTTAGATGGTACAGTGCGACAGCACTTTTTTTAAATGAACATTGGTAAAAACACCTTATGTCTAAAAATAATAACGCCTAGAATGATAGTTTCATACGGCCGACGCGCCAAGCGCGAGGCATAAAATGGATTCATGTAGTTGTGATCAACTCGTATTTACACGCGCCAATACGCACACAAACGCACCAATAGTGTTGCCAGCGCATACACTGAAAATGGGAGTATACAATTGGTGATTGGAAAAATAAAAAAAACCGGCCAAGTGCGAGTCGGACTCATGCTATGAGAACTTAGAACTTAATGCAAATCCAGTTTCTTATTGAAAACAGTGACACCTTCTTGATAGGTAGCGAACTCTCTGAAGCTGTAGCGATTGCTAGGCTAGGCTGTCAAGGTATTTCAAAATTCGCCGTAATCATAATCATAAGACATCAGTAGCCTAGGGGTACAGACGGCGGTATTTGGATTGTATTCAAAGAAAAGTTTTAAGTATCGCAGAAGAGATGGCGCCTGTATACGCAAGCATTAAATGCCTTCTCAATTTAGTCGAGTTGCCTGTCTATCTCAGTATGTATATTGTAGTCTTTGCTGGCAACATTACGTTGTCATGCCGCTTATAGAAAATATGCAATTTTGATCACTGTTTTACGTAAAAATACGAGTTAGAGAATAATACGTACGAGTGAAATGTTATCTTAGAATTTTATCCTTCTTATCAGATGCATTGTGACACCCGTTCACTGGACAAACCGTCATTTTATTGAGCTTGACACGCGTCCTTGCAACTGATAAGCCGATCGGCGTACTTGGCCATTTATGGCCAAGTTTTGGTGGCCTCACCGTTGCGCGTGAACTGCGTCACTAGGCGTTATTATTCTAAGCCTTAGGTACACTCGACTTCGGTGCAGATTGGACAACAAAGATCTGATAACGTAGACCGTTTTTTCGGTACCACTACCACTAATATTTTACAGATTTGTTTGCCAATTATCAAACCATCTGAATCCTTGTCGCATCTGCATCCTAACTTTCCTGATGCTTCTTCGAAAACAAAAGGCACAATCCATGAAACATAGCTCAAAATCAACCTTTTGGCTCCAATTCGACGAAACAACAAATCCTTGGATGGCTTCATGCCGTTAACAAAACGTGATAGATCTTATGCTACTCGCATGAACAATTGACAGCACCATATCCATTTTACCCCCTGGGTTACGCTAAGGGTTTTATAGCAGTTAAAGGGCTGGGTGCTACTGTTGCTTGCATTCAGCGGGGTTTTCTTGTGGCGCCTTGATGAGTTTCTTGGGGCGCGGCCTTCTGGGCGCGGGCTCGTCGTCCTCGCTCTCTTCCGTCGAGCATTCCTCTTCCTCCTGTTTATTAATCACATAAGCGTTCATTATTGCGCATTTAACGGTACGGTTTAGTTTGATGCAAGAGCTTAGCTGTGACATCGAGAACATTTCCCTTTATTCCCAGTAGTCCCATGGAAGAAATTCCGTGGCGGAACTATTGAGACTTTTTTTTCCCAGTAGTTCCGTCAACGGTACTTATATAGGTAGGGAGGTTAGGTTCGTTAGGTATCTTCAAATCTGACAACGAACAAAACAGATCGTAAATAGGAGGCCCACGGAGCGGGGCTCCGTCAAACCTATTATTCTAAAAAAAAAAAAAAAAAAACTGTCGAAATACCAGGAGAGCATACATTAATAAGAGGTTCTGGTTATGAAAAGTCAACTTTCTCCTACGAGTATGTATGGTCTCCTGGTATTGCGACAGTTTTGACGCTGAGGGTCTCCTATATCTGTTCTTCTGAACATACCTGACGAATCTAACCTACCTAGTGTTGGAAGAAGCCAATGTACGGAATGGGATTATAAAATATTAGTTATTTAATTGATGCTTTGTTCCGCGGAACTATTGGGAAAAAAAGTCTCACTAGTTCCACCACGGAACTTCTTCCACGGGACTACTTGGAATAATGGGGGTTAGTCCACCTAGTTATACTATTAGTTATACAGTAACAAAAAAAAACCGAATAGTTATACTGAGCAGTATATAACTACTAGTATCCGATTATTTTGGATTGGGCTCGTCCATTTAGTTATATTTGTAAATACACAACCGCCTAGTGAAATTTATGGGTGTTTTACGATTATACAAGGATTTGGCGACGCGCCTAATAGAGGCATCGGGTGACCAGAAGGCTGGCCACTATTTCGCACAGCGTGTTAGTATCGCTATACAGCGAGGAAATACGGCCAGCCTTCTGGGCACCTTGCCTATTGACGGCGACCTAGGCCAAATTTTTTACCTTTAGGTTAAGTTTTATATTGTTGTTTTTATTAATTGCCTTGTTATACGATTAAATAAATTTTCTTTATACACATTTTATTTGATTGATTCCTTTTTCGGCTCATTCCTTTTTGGACATATTCCGTGCCGATATTTATGTTTCTAAGGTAGGTGTAGGTACGACGACGAGCGAGCGAGGAGTGTTAGGAAGAACCGCGACCCTATAGCGCGCGAGCCGAGCGATCGAAGCGAGAGTGCCGCGGTAGCGGCCGGCGAAGCGCCAGAACCGAAAATGTCTTATTTTACTTCCTCATTGGACTTTTGTACTTATCTATGTAACTTTTAGCAAAAAAATGTTCGGTCGCTCGGCTCGCGTGCTGTAGGGTCGCGTTTCTTCCTAATACTTCTCGCTTCGCTCGTCATCGTACCTACAACACCACCTGCCTTAGAGTATCTCTGAAACTACTTTAAAGTACTTTGAACCAATAAATTTCATTAGGCGATTGTGTAACGTTGTTGCGACTGATTAAAGTTTACATTTGGAGCATTGCTTTATATGGGAGCGAGTCGTGGACGCTAACCCAGAGAACGACTGGAGGCCTTCGAAATGTGGTGCTGGCGAAGGATGGAAAGGATTAGCTGGACGGAGAGAAAGACAAACGAAGAAGTTTTAAGGATGGTAGATGAGAAAAGATGTTTGCTAGGATGTATAAGAAATAGGAGAGGCAAGATGGTGGGTCACCTGATACGGCACGACAGTTTCTTCCTAAACATCCTGGAGGGTAAAATTGAAGGCAAGAGAGGCAGAGGAAGGCCTAGGCTAACATATTCTAGCCAAATAAAACATAAAGCTGATGTCGAGTCATATGAGGAAGTCAAGAGGCTGGCAATGGACAGAGAAAAGTGGCGGTTACTCCACCGACAAGAGCAAGGCTCTTAAGTAATGATGATGATGAGGCGATTGTGTATTTACGAATATAACTAAATGGATGAGCCCAATCCAAAATAATCGGATCCCTCTAGTTATACTGCTCAGTATAACTATTCGGATTTTTTTGCTCAGTGTTATATTGTATAACTAGGACCTAGTTAAACGATATAACACTTAGCAAAAAAAATACACCTGGTGGACTAACCCAATATTGGGTTTTATATAAGATTTTTTTCTAGCTTGAGTAGAATGACATGCCAAACTCACGTATATTCCGTACTGTTTTCACGGTAGAGACTAGACCTTTTATTAACTGATTTGAGATCAAGACTATATTATAAAATCAGCATAAAGTGATGAATTTTTTAAGCAATATTTGTCCCTTGGAAAAAATATGAATTTGGCTTACCAATACAAAGTGACATTCTATTATGAAGTGAAATCTATCATTCTAATCAAGCTAGTAAAAATCCTATAAAATTACATGGAACTTGGGATTGCTAGAAAATGGGAAAACGACGAGTCTTCCAAAAATGAATACTTCCGGGAAAGTTCTGCGAATAAAGGACTTATGATTATGAAACTTGTGTCTACGATATTGAAGGGCGACAATTATAGTTCGTTTGTAAAGATCCGCTAGCCATACAATTCCCAGCATTGATATCTGCCACAACAAATTTAGCGTGCATACATTTCTGTCACGACCATTTCTAGGGCCGTTAGGACATGTCAGATCTTGTCCGCTATGTTTTGATACATATTGATGCTGGTGATTGAACAACTTTGGCGACTTTGCCCAGGCCCATATAACGTTCCCTATCAAAACAAATATAACATCAATAGTTAAAGAATGTATATTACCTTCAATTATTTTCGTAAATTATGTGAATTCTGCAACCATCAGCATTCAATACACGAACGAACAGGGAACGCATGCAAAATATGAATCAAGCCAAAATAAAACACAATGTATAAAAAGCATATAATTTTTATTGTCATCTTTGCGACATCATGCCAAATCAAAAGCCATTACCAGTAAACTACCTGACGAGCTGCTACATTTGACGATATTATATATATGCTAACTTCAATAGAAAGTCACATAAATAATTAAAATATACGACTATCGACCTAGCTATTGTCAAGTCACTATTATTAAAATATATCTCTGAGAGAAGGATCACAGTGTTGCGATGTTCGAGGGTAAAATGCAGTTTGGCACTAACTAGAGATTCTGTCGCGAGAGTAAAATGCAGTTTGGCACTTACTAGAGATTCTGTCGCGAGGGTAAAATGCACTTTGGCACTAACTAGAGATTCTGTCGCGAGGCGACGGCTCCGTTCAACGGCGGAATGACACTTACAATTTCACACTCAGTAGAAAAACATAGCCTCGGTGAATCATATCACATTTAAATTTCAAAAGTACAATCAAATAATAAAATCCATAAAGAAAAATACACGCTACTCTATATTAATATTATAATAATAAATAAAAAAGAAATTATTGTATAAACTAAACTAGAAATGCAATAAAGTTATCCTAACACATGCAACAAGGAGTGCGCACGGTACGAGGCACCTCCGCGAGCTGCCAGCCGTCGCTGCTGCATATTTATCTGGTCGGGGGATAAACCATGCAGAGATCAGGCTCGCGAAATATATATCCTAATAACATCTAGCGGCGATTACTATCAATTTATTCTACCGAGCTCGTAGAGTTATGATTGACAACCTACGTCTGCTCGGCGTGAAAACTAACTAGATATGTGATAGATATGTGCATTAGGCCACACGTTATAGATTTGAGTGTATCTCGGGGCTACGCTAACACGGGGGCGGCATTCAGTCGTCCGCGTCCGAGACTTCCTCGGTCCCGGTGTCCTCGTCCAAATAAGAATCCTCCTGAAAGCAAAAACGCCGTTGGGTCCCAGCTCCTGCCCCCAGACGTAGATACCGCAAGCACCTCCACTCGCAAGATGCAAACAAAACAAACAAGGGATTTTTGGCAAGGCATGACTGTACCTTCGTCTGAACAGGGTGTGGGAGCAAAATAACACTAGTAAACTAACTACGAAAGCGTTGGAAACATGCAACCTAAATATAGAACGTATGGGAGAACTACTAGATGGCTGTAGAATTCACTATACCGTAATGACCATATATATACGTTGCATATCTTATTCAATAAGAATTAAAATTAAACTCGTTATATTCTTTAGCTACTTATGTAGGATTTTATGTGATATTAAATTATTATATTGATCGCAGCCTGAATGATGGATAAAAAGGTACAAAATGTAGCATAACCTAGATACAGGCAACTCACACATTTTATACATTTTTAATAGCATTATCAACAATTCCGTGACTAATGAAGTAGAAAATCCATAAGATTCATGAGTAACAGAATTTGCCTGTTAAAAGCAACGTAGTCAAAGGATTGACACCATTATCCGAAGATGTAATGGAAAGCATGAGTGCTATTTGCGACCTGTCGTGACGCCGTATCGTGTCAACACGGCATTCAGAAAAACCGCTCCACGTCGCGTGACACAAGAGTGCATGTATGCAACTTTTTTTGATAAAAAATAAGATTGATGGTTTTGTTAGGTATGAGAATGGCAAATGTTGTGTCAAAGAGAAATGCAGTAACCTTATGCAAGCATGGCTTGCCCGTTTGGTTATGCTGGCAGAAGGTTAGAACGATGCCTATAATTATTACGATGGCCGACATATTGATGCATCTGTGTAGTTTGACAACCATAACTCCATAACTTGTACCATTTTAGATCTAAGCTATTGTTTCCAGGTTAGATTTTCAAAGATTACAGAAACGCAGCTGCACTTTTCATCAAATCTTGGTGCTAAGCCAACAGTCGACTGTCTTCTCATCTCAGTCCACACATGTTATGTGTAACAGAGACGACAGATGTGACCCCACACCGAGCGTGGATTCATAGAGAATAGTGGCAAGCTAGTGAGTATTGGTCGTCAGTGAACGATATTGAGATGGTTTGATGTGTTATATATATATTATATGTATGTACCTCCTCCTCATAGTCGTCGTCATCGTCATCGTCAAGCCCCTCGCCCGTGTAGAGCAGCACGGCGCGCGACACCACGCGCTCGCGGATGTAGTGACCGATCTCGAAGTCAGCCGTCAGGAGCGCCTGCCAAAAGTATTATCGAACCTTAGTAAGGTCAAACATATATATTCGTATGTCGGTGGGAATCGTAAATAAGGTAAGCGTTTTCGAGGTCTCATAGTTTACTGCTGCTTCAGCACGTATATAAATAAGCACTAGTTTTAGCAGAAGAGACTGCCAGCTGACCTTTCAACTTAAGGTATAACCTGGGTCTTATTGGGAATCAAGCGAGTAGGCAACTAGTGACAGAACAGTAAAGTTATCAGCCCCACGTGCACGTCTCAATACGTCAGCCGCGACGGTTACGCGGTTGCGTGACGTCATCGCTTCCTACGGATGACGGAATGAAACCGGGCGTGCTTAATGCGAATAAGTGGTCAAGTTTCGTCACGTGATAAAGCACGGTTTTGCAGAACGTATCGAAAAACTTTCCGCAAAACCGAATAATTCAAAAAGTCCACCACCAGCTCCTAATCTGCTGTTGAAGATGGCGTCGAAGTCCCTAGCTAGGCTCCATCCATGTCGTGGGGCGCTTATCTGTATGCATTACGTAGTATGTAATGGGAATAAAGGCGTGAATGTATGTATATACATTCACGCCTTTATTCCCATATGAGGTAGGCGTCACATTAAACTTATGTTCCAGTGCCACTTTTAGCATACATGTGGATATAAAAGATCGACAAAATGTGATGTCGCAGTGATACGTTGCTAGCCCATCGCCTACAACACACAATCTGTATACTACATGTAAGAATTACTAGACATTATAACATAACATAGATTTTTTGCACAATTAATTAAGAGTGCTCTTCAAAAAAGCGCTCGCTCAGAATTCGGTATTTTGACACGCGTAGTGCGTTTGTGTGTGTAAATACTACTACCACCCACACAAACGTACCTAACCCCCACATGCACAGCGAGATCGCACCAGCCGCGGGTGCCGTCCCTTTCTAGCTATATGTAAGTGCGATCGGGATAGAACTAACCGCGGAGCTTGCCGATGCAAATATCTGTATAGCGCACCGTTGGAATTCACTCCGTGACCGATATTGATACTTGCACTAAAAAGTGGTAAGTATTACTTCGCTAACATGATGTTCTAGAACATCATGTTAGCGAAGTTAGATAACTTGAATAAAGTAAGTATTTAATTTTTGAGCACAAGTTTTCTATTTGTATTAAAATACTATGATATGACAAAGTATTTTTAGTTTCGTTTTTTTAGTATAAAATAAACTAACGAGTTTTAAAGTTGTCAGTAATAAGAATAATAATTTGTTTTACGGATATTAATAGTTTGCATGTTATCTGAGTCTTATTTATATATAGTATTGTAGTGAAATTATACCAGTAGACCCACTACTAGGAAATTACTGGGTACTTACGTATTCATTTCTTGAAGAAATTTTTTTTGTTATGGACAGTATAAAAAAACTGCCCTTCATAGAAATTACTATGTCCGTTTCTTACCAAAGGAACTGAAAATTATAAATTATACAAACACAGCTTTTTATCTAGAATACAATTAATTAATGCGTGATTTTATTCAAAAACCTAAAACCTCAGATGATAAAAAGGAATAGATATGAAACGGGGGCTTGGCGCGTGTCGGTGCGACATGGCCAAATGGGCATGTCACTGCCCACCGCATGTTAGTCGCAATTTGCCGTGAATCTGAAATGTTTTTCCACGTTTACTCAAAATGCCGAATTGTAGCGTGGTTACATGCAAAAATAGGAATGAAACTAAAACCTACATGAATGGTGGAGTCACGCACCACATGTGAGTATTAGTATTTTCACTTAAGTCAGTAAAAACTAATATTTTAATAAATAAACGCAACGCCGCATCATTTCTCGGGATCGAACTAACATATCGAACGAAAAAGCATATTTTTGTTCTATGCGTTGTACATTGAACGTTCAATACAGTAAATCACGGCGCAATGTATTAAACCACTATGGATATGGACGATGCTTGATTTTTTTAGTGGTACGGCCGCTGCTTGGCGTCGCAAACTAGAGCGGTGCCAAAGTGCAGTTACAATTTACGCGTAATCGATAAAATAGAAGTACGATATCATACTAGTTATTTTATTTCGACTACTTTCGCTGTTTTATTTTATTTAATTACTTGTTTTGGTTGGGTGCCTATCTTAAAGGTAACTAATAACATACTAATAAGATTAAAAGGCACAAAATGTTTACGGTACCTACTAATAAGATTTTCACTAAGTTGCAGTATGAACGGTAAATAGACATATTAAAATTGTATGTACAAGTATATAATTTAGTTGCAAATGGCTTCAGAACAACTTTAAATGTGATATTATTACCAATTATTTATTTTAAATGAGTATTTTTTACTTTCATTTGAAATGTGATAATTGAAGAAGAAATCTCGGTTTCTTATTACAGTTTTCCAAAGAATCCGAGTAGGTACTAAAAAAATGGATAGATGCTACTGGCAGAGGTCCTAACTGGTTTCCTGTACAGAGAAGAGTTAATGTGTTCGTAACATTTTCAAGAAAAATGTTTCCAACCACTTAATAAGAGCCGTACACTTTTCGAATATTTGACACCTCGCTTGCTTGAAACCTAGGTGTAAAATGTATGGTAACACATCTTCGCACATCTTTGGTGGATACTCGCCCTTAGCCTTAAATCTCGTAATATGAGTAATGGACATATTATTTCGCGCCAAAATGCGAGTCGGATCGGCCTGGTACCTACAGGTCAAAAATATCGATGTGACCAGAGTTTTAAATGTATGTGAACACGAACTTATAAAAAGCCGTTTATGTTACTCCTGTAGGTATTCGTCAATATTTTTTACTTTTGCGATTTATGGTAAGTTAACAACCCGTTTTATTTAAACTTGTAGCTAGAAGTTTAAATACCACCACATAAACTTACCATGTCGTCGAAGTTGTTACCCATCAATATCTTAACATAATATTAATTTTAATATCAATGTCGATAAAACATAATTTTAACGTTTGTCGCCCCCCTAGTGTAGTGCGTTTAAGCCAATCACAGCCCTTGTTTGCATGTTGCCGTAGACTCACTGGCAACGCCCGAGTCTTTGTTTTTACACGGTTCAATGTGTGTGCCTGTGGGCGCTGCGGTGGGAGAAAACTGGGGACATCGGTTTTGGTTGAAATTAAGCAGTACGGCACTTCTCCCTTTTTTTATGTTCTGAGCATAAAACCTATGTCACTTTTTAGGATTCCGTACTCAAAGAGTAAAACGGGACCCTATTACTAAGACTCCACTGTCCGTCTGTCTGTCCGTCTGTCACCAGGCTGTATCTCATGAACCGTGATAGATAGAGATTTGAAATGTGATGTATTTCTGTTGTCGCTATTTATAACAAAAAATACTAAAAAACAGAATACATCATTTTATTTTTATTTTAGTTTTTATCTGTTTCTTTTTCTTTTACAATCTTACACAAATCGACCTTGCCCCAAACTAAGCAAAGCTTGTACTATGGGTACTAGACAACGATAAACATACTTACATAGATAAATAAATACTTAAATACATAGAAAACATCCATGACTCAGGAACAAATATTTGTGCTCATCACACAAATAAATGCCCTTACCGGGATTCAAACCCGGGACCTCCAGCTTCGTAGGCAGAGTCACTACCAAGTTACTAACTAGGCTACAGGGGGTTCCTATACAACAATTTTTTTGCCGTTTAAAGATATAGATAATGGTACGGTACCCTTCGTGCGCGAGTCCGACTCGCACTTGGCCGGTTTTTAAAACATTTATTTCGAAATAAAGAGTGATACTCGGAAATGTCAAAGGGAAGGTCAATCGTCGAATCCGACTCGGCTGGGCAGCATTCGGGAAGCTACGGCACATCTTTTCGTCCAATATTCCGCAGTGTCTCAAGACGAGAGTCTTTGACCAGTGTGTGTTGCCAGTGATGACATATGGCACGGAAACGTGGTCGCTTACTAAAGGCCACATAAGAAGGCTCAAAGTCACTCAAAGGGCAATGGCTCTCCATTGCCCTTTGAGTGACTTTGAGCCTATGCTATGCTATGCTGGGAGTTTCTCTGCGCGATCGCATCAGAAATGAGGCTATCCGCAGCAGAACAAAGGTAACTGATAAAGCCCTCCGAATTGCTTAACTTAAGTGGCAGTGGGCGGGGCACATTGCACGTAGAACCGATGGCCGTTGGGGCGGAAAGGTTCTCGAGTGGCAACCACGTACCGGAAGGCACAGCGTGGGTAGGCCCCCCGCAAGGTGGACTGATGACCTGGTAAAGGTCGCGGGAGTCCGCTGGATGAGGGTGGCGCAGGACCGGCCATTGTGGCACTCTTTGGGGGAGGCCTATGTCCAGCAGTGAACGTCTTTCTGCTGATATGATGATGATGATGACTCGGAAATGTAATAAAACCACGTAAAATCTTCCTTTCCAGTGTAAACCCCCGGTGTGTGTTATTATTATATATAAACGAAAATCATTACTAAATGCAAGGTAGGATCGTGCTGTACTTAACAAACGCCATATAAGCTTGTTTTTTGAAAAGTTTTTTATTCATCTTGTTATTTTCAATAACCCTGCATATTATGTCGCTGGTTCGTGGGTACTTGTACAGACAAATCACACAAACCCAAACAAGATAGGTCTATCTATTTTAGTTAAGGAGTTCCCATGACCACCTTCCATCATCAGATCCTGGAAATCATCCATCACCAAAGTGTTTACCATGACAAAACAGATGAGCTCAAACTAGATGGGTTTATCTAGTTTAGTTTAGGAGTTCCATGACCACCTTATAGCTCCATCATCAGACTCTGGAAATCATCCAGCACCAAAGTCTTGCCGTGCCATGACCAAATAAATGAGCCCAAATTCGATGGCTTTATCTTGTTGAGTTTAGGAGTTGCTATGGCCACCTTCCGACTCCATCATCAGACCAGCTCTATGATATTATGTCACCGAAGATACGCAATTGTACCTAATTTGAAGATTTCACCCAAACTCCCATACATACATACATACTAACAAGGTGGACTGATAGTAACAAGTAAATAAATTAAATCTATCAAGTATCACGATCACTCGTACAATAATAATTGACTATAGAACGCGTAGTTTAGACAAAAGGATCCAACCCACAAGACATCACCATTGAAATTTATGACTTTTGTTTTAGGTAGAAGGTTCAATTTTAAATGTTACGTATCCGGTGGGTTTGAGCCTTTTCGCTACACTACGTCATATATGGCAGCTATGCAATTCATAACTTGTCTCGATTAGCCTCACGAATGTATCCCCAGTATAGTTTGACTCCGAGGTTGGTAACAACTATGCCTAGTCGGAGATCAAAATAATATTATTTTATCTGAAGAGTGGCCGGTTAGCTTCGTGAATAGCCACAAATAAACACACTACACGTCTGTATCGGAGGGCTATTCAGCCGGTACTGAGATATATTCCCGCGCGACGGTAAATTTATACTAGTTTTGAATAATTATTTATAAATATAAATTTTGACATAAGTTATATTTTTTGGACTGAATCTTGTTGGTACAAGCATGAACTTTAATGTTGTGTAAGATTCAATACAAAAATTATTCAACAATAATGAGAAAATCCTTGAGTTTTCAGTACGATTTTGTTGACAAATATGGTGTAATTGAGAACAGTTTACATATATATACGTGCAGAATAAGGAAAATTCGAGGCGGCTAGGCGCAATGGCAACATATTACGCTAGTGAAAATAGAAAAAAACAAGTAGGTTCTCATATAACATCATGGAGTATTAGGGGCTCAAACTTATGACTCTGCGCTCTCTTCAGAAAACTACTGTCGGTAATCGGGTATTTTCGGTTAAAGTATTCAGTTCTTCGTAAATTAGAGGCGGCTAGGACCAATATGAGGAGTTTACCTATGCAAATAAGTAATCAGGATCTAGAAAAAGCTCTCCGTTTCTTAGAATTACAACGTCAAAAATCCGTCATTCTCGCTTATTCCTGACCAAAAAACGAGCGCCCTCTTAAGTGTGTGTATATCTGAGTTGTAACTCAGAGTCTTTTCATTATATTTTCATATTATTTTCTTAATATTATTCAGTAAAACATTGTAAATTAAGATTTGCGGAGGAGCATTTGCTTATCCTAAAGCAAAGTTCTAATTTGAAGGCACTTAATAAGTACTTGATGTTTATGAATAAATAAATTAATATTAAAAAAAAAAGTAAAATTGACCTGGATGTCCGATGCTAGAGTAGAGTTGGGGTCCTCTGGCATCGCTGGCGGCGAGAAGAAGTTGAAGAACGAGTCGGCTTGCACAGACTTGGTGACCGTGCGCACGGAGCCGCGGGACTTATGTTTCTGCTTCTTCTTTATTGTCTTCACGGTCACGTTTTTGCCTTTGTTCCAGTTGATTTCGCAACCCTGCGAGATAAGACAGATTAGGAAGGGAATAGTGCGGAGATGGGGTTTGTTTCTGGAGAATTTGCCTCAGTTGGTAGTGCATGTTGTTGAACATCAACGTATTCAGATATCGGTGTAAAGTTTGTCATCATTTAAATTAAATGTTTGAAGTGTTTGAAAACAAGTTTCATGTCATGCTTAATGTCGTTTGAACAGGATCAGTAGTCGAATTAATTTGACCAAGTGTAAATAAAACCCAAAAACAGACTGTTCAAGCTTCATACCTTATAAGCATACCTGTGCTAACTCGGGGCACCTATACTAAAGTGATGTAGCAAAATATTTAAGCGACAAAAAAATTGATGTTACTGTCAACACCAGGGACTGAAAATTTTCTATGCAATCTTCTCAAACAAGTTTGGTCAACCATCTTTAATGAGATACTATTTATTAAGTTCTAAAGATCTTCCCCATTAAACATTAACAAAATTACAAATAAACATTTGACTATAACAAACCTTGCATGAATAGATTTCCGGGCCTTCAAACTCTAGTGGATTTTCCTCATCAGGTTTACACTTCATAGAGTATTCTTTAGTGAGCACCTCGTTTGTGAAATAGTCGTTGGGCGCGAAGTAAAACTCCAGTGTGAAGCCGATCGGGTCGTCGTGCATTATGACTAGAAGTAAACTTCGTATTAGTACGGGTAGAGTATACAAGTTTGTGGTGGTTGAGGAGATTGGGTTCTTCAGTTGGTGATGCATGTTTGATCGTCATGGCATTCAGGTCTTGGTGATAAGTTAGTCATCATGTACATTTTCTTATCAATAGATACAATTTAAATGTTTTATTTCAACAAATTCTTAGTTCTAAAATTCCATTACTTTAAGCACAATTAACTTTTCAATTAAGCTTTTTAACATTTTGAATTACATAGATTCATTACATAAACTATGGCCTATGTCCAGCAGTGGACGTTTTTCGGCTGATATGATTACATAAACTCGCGCCTATATTCCGAAATGGGATAGGCACTCGTTTTGATTTGTACTTTACTATGTCTATTCTTGCAACACCTATTAGTAGCTCTAGCTGTTAGAGCATGAAGCCTAATCCTTTGGCTGTTCCGAGATAAAAATACAGGCCAATAACAGTGGCTTCTAACCAAAAACGCTACTGCTAGCGGTCAAAATAGAATGGAAGTGTGTAACTAACAAGAGCTGACTTTAACAACTTAAACTATAAACAACCTATCTACATCTAGTGTTCTCAACCTAGTTAAAACATGTTAAATTTACCTTTAATATCCTGCAAGGCCTTAAGGATAGGTTCGTCATGTTCTTGCATCATTTCACACAGCATGGACACGTTTCTGAATATGGTGTACCAGAAGTCAGGCACTCCCTTCACGTTGGGGTCCATTGGGGGTCTGGAATATCAAGGCTTGTTTAAGAAACATGTTGAAACAAGTTGTAGAGGTTTGAAGAGTGTGAGGCTTCAGTTGGTGATGCATGTTTGGATCCTCATGGCATTCAGATCTTGGTGATAAGTTAGTCATCATGTACAAGTTTTTGCTAGCTAAATTCGTATTGGAACGAAATACCTTATTACTCCCAGACACTTGGCAAGAATGGCCAAACATAACTGTACTCAACAGCTCTCAGTTGCTCTTCGTGTTTCTAGGTGGGCAGACAATCTTACTTGGGATAAATTTTGTTGCAAATGGGTGGCTAGCGGCCATTTTCTATGCATGCCTCGTTGCAAAGAAACAGAAGAAGCACTACTCTTATTTATGGTCAAGATTATCAAAACTGTCAATTGGAATTGGAATTTTCTACCTTGGCAGAGATAGTTTTTCAATGGACTACTTTGATGCAATTAGGCCAATTAAAATAATCTCCAGTATAACTACCAAAACTAAAGTACAAGCTAGTCTTTTACTCATATACTACAATACTAACTCTGCCGGCTTGGTCTCCTCACTAGGTTTCTTCTTGTCGTCTCTAGAAAAATAAATGCTTCTTCTAGATAGACATTACGATATCATTGGCTACGATCACTTCGAACCCGTGTTGCGAGATCGCCTAGTAGGTATTAATAGATCTTTTCAGTTTTTTCGGTGAATGGTTTTATATCAGCCATACTCAACCTTTTTTCTACGAGGGCCGCAAAGACATTTTCCAAGGAGCCCTGGACCACAATGTAAGTTACTATGGTTTTTATACTAGGATAGCATTGTGGATGGCGGGCCAGGTTGAGTATATCTGTTCTATATACTACTAACACATCTAGAGAGACAACAATATCAACACCTTCAAAAAAATCCAGTAACTTTATACGTCCAGAGCATGCGTCAAATCCGGTAGTTGTGATTTTTTGCAGACTTGTTTATGATGTTGGCCCTTGAATTTTGACAAAGTTGCGTTCACAAACTTGGATTATTCATTGGGCTATCATAAACAAGTCTGCAAAAAATCACAACTGCCGAATTTGACGCAAACTATCTCGTACTTACAGGCGACAAGGTTACTGGATTAAAACTGATATTGACAAATCCACCTTGCTAAAACAGCACGGAGTAAATGGCAAAAAATAAAAAAAAACATTACTAACTCGGCAGGCTTGACCTCCTCGGCCGGTTTCTTGTCCTTGTCCTCCCCGTCAGTGAGCGCGGCCTGCTGCACGGCGCGCGCTAGCTCCTCCTCCTCCGTCTCGTCGCGCCACGGGTTCAGGCACTCCGAGTCTGCGGGCTCGTAGCCGCCGTTCACGATCGAGGCGCGCTGTGTGAGGACAACTTGATAAGCTGGCTTCAAAGTTAAGGGGAAGTGAGCGCTGCGCGACACCGGCGTGCTGCGGTGTGGGTGGCAGTGGCGGTGACGAGACACATTTACATATAACACTCGGTTTTAGGTATATCTAATCCAAACAGCATTAAAGTATACGTCAGAGTGCTAACTCACACAGCTACAGAGACTACAAATACATTTAATATTTCATAATAAAGTAATCCATTTCCCAAGTCTCGTCTTATTATTACACCTCGTAACGCCCCACACTTCAAGGCGACCTAGCCGGGCCTGGCAGGACATTTCATAGTGATCCTGCCAGGGCTGATGTAACAACATGACATAAGACATACATTCGGACATCAGCGACGCGCCCCGCTTACGCTCCGCCAGCATCGAGCAGCCAGGTGACAACTATGTGCAATGCCAGTAGAGAACTCAATCTATTAACCCAATTTTAGGATTAAATTTCTTGTTGAAGATCTTCATAAAACCGGGCCTTATTAACTCCTCGTATGTAAATGTCAAAATTATCGAATCAAATTATGACTTAGATGTAAAACAATAGGTTCAAACGTTTGGCACGGATACCATACCTAAGCTGAATAAGGTAGTCGAAATCAAACTAACCTTAAGTTTTACTCACGAAAATCTTGATGTTTTATACTAACAAGTTGAAGTGGAATAAGTACTCCATGCGGGTTTAAGTCCTGCCATGTAGATAATCTTTGTTTAAATACAAACTAACCTTCTCAAACAGTGGTTTGTACAGCTTCTCATATTTGCACTCCAACTGATGCACTTCGCTGTAGAACTGCGACTCGACATCCACGAACTCTTTCTGCAGCGCCCTGAGCGCTCGCACGCGCCGCCGCACGTTAGGGGGCAGGGAAGCTATCGCCTCAGCGTGGATGCGGTTGGTGATGGCTGCGAGCATCTCGTTGCGGGTCATGCCGCTGTAACAAAACGTGGAGATAAATAAGCTGCTTTGACTAAGGTAACTTAGCATTCACACGGACGCTGTACACTGTGTATGCGCTACAAGCCCGCGAGCCGGACATGAAGGGCTGATCGCTCGTATAGTGTGTGGGCGACGATGGATTTGAATATCGATTAAAGCCTGTCACAGACTGGCGCGGCCATATCCACTGGCTGCGCCAGTCGGTGACAGGCTTTAAGGTTTGTCAGTTGGTACATGGTTTACGTTAAAGACGGCTATTCAGTTTTAAGAGCAAATAGGGCCACGAGTTCATAAATCCGCTTAAAAATAGCGCGATCAACGTAAACACAGCTGTTCAACGTCTTCGAAGACACGGAAATATCCGACATAAATACGCCTTAAAATGAGAATTCCGCATAGAAACCTTTTTAACCACCGACGCAAAGCAAACGAGGTGTGTTAACAGTGTCTCTTGTCTGTCTATGGTATCGAAGCTCCTAAACAGACGGACGACCAGAGTGAGTTTTTTTTTATTGAAAGTGTTGTATATTGCCGGGGGTGTTTAAAACATTCGTTTTTTGTTCTAGGTAAAATCTGCAATCAGTCTCCAACTATGATCAGATTAGTTGAATGGATTATGGCGGGTCGTAGATTTAAGTCCAATGCCCTCAATCACTACTTTAGAATATAGTTACGTTTAAGTGTCTTAACCACATTGACATTATCAAGCAATCCAGAGGCCAATGTATTGGAGTAAAGGGTAGTTACATTTGATTTATGTACTAGTAGTACTAGCGACCCGCCCGTACGAGTTTATATGTATAATTAATACATGCATGTTTTATAGATATAAACCTTCCTCTTGAATCACTATCTATTAAAAAAAAAAAGCGGCCAAGTGCGAGTCGGACTCGCACATGAAGGGTTCCGTTAAATAAATTGCTTTTTACGATTTATGACGTATTAAAAAAAAACTACTTATTAGATCTCGTTCAAACCAATTTTCGTTGAAAGTTTGCATGGTAATGTACATCATATATTTTTTTTTAGATTTATCATCCTCTTATTTTAGAAGTTACAGGGGGGGGGGCACACACATTTTACCACTTTGGAAGTGTCTCTCGCGCATTAAAAAAAAATTATGTTAGAAACCTCAATATCATTTTTGAAGACCTATCCATAGATACCCCACACGTATGGGTTTGATGAAAAAAAAAATTGAGTTTCAGTTCTTAGTATGGAACCCCACAATTTATTGTTTTTTTTTTATATTTTCGTGTTAAAATCTTAATGCGGTTTACAGAATACCTACATCTACTTACCAAGTTTCAACAGTATAGCTCTTATAGTTTCGGAAAAAAGTGGCTGTGACATACGGACGGACAGACAGACATGACGAATCTATAAGGGTTCCGTTTTTTGCCATTTGGCTACGGAACCCTAAAAACCGCATCAAAATCCGTTACGTAGTTTTAAAGATCTAAGCATACATAGGGACAGACAGACGGCGGGAAGCGACTTTGTTTTATACTAGGTATGTAATGATTATTGTATAATTTCGAACCTTGTAGTAGCCTAGTATTAAAATTAGCCTAATCATTTAAAAGGCATTAAGCCCCCCTTTGAAAATCCAAGGTATAACATGTGATTACCATTTTCAGCGGATAATAGATTCTTCATCAATCGAAAATTAAAGCGTCCATTTATCTTTTCTACGCGCTTTCAGTTCAAGGCGAAGAGAACAATGATAGCAGAAAAACTAGCAAGGCTAGGATAGCCTACCTACTTTTATGTTCGTAGATTTCTATACAAGTGAGTAGTCACGATAGAGGTTTATTTCAAGGAACAGCTATTATTTGCGTTCTTTTGGTTTTAAATGAGTCAGTATAAACGAATAATCTGCTATTATAGCAGAAAGTTCACCATCTTTTGATATTTATGGGATAAAGGTACTGTTTCAGAACCAAAAGAGGAATTAATTCATTACGATTCCCCTTATAGTCGGTGATAAGAATAGAGGCACGACTGCACGACCTTCACCCCATCTGTTTAGTCGATGAAAGGATTTTTTAGCCAACCCATTGGCGAAATATTTCTTAATGCACTAAATTCGATATTAAATACTTTTCATCTACAGATGGCAGATCGCCTCCATTCGTATCTGACTATTATACAGTACAAGTTTCGTTTGATATTCAGACAAGAAAACACTTTCGATAAAAAAAACTAACTTAAATCGGTTCATCCGTTTCAGAGCTAAGTTGCCACAGACAGACACACATACACATGTTAAACTTTTAACACCACTCGTTTCCGTCGGTAGTTAAAAAAAACCACGAGGGAAATTATATTCCCAGTAATTCGCACCTGGCCGGGACGTTAAGTGCGGACTAGTGGGAATTTACATCCCCATATTGTACCAATATTCCTATTTGTTGCACTGCAGACAACTGGGAAAAGTCACAGTACCTAGTTCGCAGTGCCAACAGGGTGCGGACAACTGGGGCGAATAGCCCCAAATGATGGTTCATTCCATTATTTATTTCGTAACATTGCCATCATCAAAATAATTGTATAGGTAGTTAGCTGGATTGCTAATTAATCATCAATCTATAAAGATGAAGACAAGATAGTGGTTTCATTTCAATGCTACATTGAGCTTGAACTAGAGCATGAAATGATTCATCATCGGTTCAGTGACCTTCCGGTTGTAAAAAGATCGCGCATTTAAGACGAGCACTTACATCCCAATAGCATTCTTATTATGGGTTTGTTAATATTTTTTATTGTTCATGCTAATTGTATGTAGTTCTGTATAGTTTTTTTTAGGTAGCGAATTCCAATAGATGACTGACTCATAGGCTATTTCAAGGCCATTTTGCAAAGAAAAAGACGTTAATTTAGGTAGCATTTTAAGTGTACAGTTTCGGAATATTTATGGTCTTTCGAAATACATAAAATTTTAACCACGGGCAGCCATAAATGAAGCCTCAAATCCATATTTGTCACCCTTGGTTGTGTTTTGCTTTACCGCTTGTGTGTTTGCTTAACCTGTTCTAAGCCCATACTAAAGAAGTTCTATGGAGGATTTTTGCTACAAAGCGGAAAACGCTGCTACGCGCTGCAAGACAGCGCATGCGGCGCTGCTGAGTCTTGGAAAAATCACTACGCACGTGTCGTGAAGACCAGTACGTAACCAAATATCGACGTAGATATCGCGTCATGTGCAGGTTAGGTCTAGTTTATGTAAACTTAGGAATGTAAAGGTTGTGGCAGCTCTCTCCCTATTAACCTACGCTACGTTGCTACAGAGCACATAGTAAAACCTCGTATACGTTCAACCTGTAACACGTTCTGGCCACTACGCAGCGATATTATTAGGTTTTGTTACGATTCCGTCAGATGAATGTCTTGTATCAAATGTCAAATTATAAAATAATGTTTATTAGTTTTGTTATTATTGTGAGTTTGAAAACACATTTAGTTTCGAGTTGATACCGTGTTATTTATGATTAGCTGAACCCACGAGGTAGTTAACGTTCGGCGACTGTGGCGGTTCCACACGGCTTTAGGTAGTGATGTAGTAGTAAATCACTAGGGTTAAATTAGTTTAGTCAAAACGGTTTTTTTTCCAATTCCTGAGGAATGATATGGGGAGTTGAGGACAACGAATTCCAGTGATAAGGCAGATACGCGGTCATTTACAGTTACACCGTAACTATACCAACTTATAATCGTGACTAATTGCGTAATAACTTTGAAATTGGTATGATGATTGAATCCAAAATTCAGGATTTTTTTTGATATCCTCTGTACTTACTGTGACTATGAATTTGAACATTTTGATACTCTGGATTCTGAAATAGATACTAGTTTCACTAGATTACATAAATTAGGGTCCAATCCATTCTAGTTTGTAGGTATAGGAAATCTGTGCAAAGTGTATCCATAACAGCAAGGATCTAGCTAGTGAAATTTATATTATGAAATAGACAGCCCTTAGGCTGGGCTCACACAGTCTGAATAGGGATGATGACTAAGATTTTTTAACGATGCCATTCGAACCAGTTTTTGGAGAGGAACAAATGTTTGTATGGGAGCAATTACAAATAAAGAACAAATACCCAAAGATTGATCTCGCTGGCGGCAGCCATAAACGCTTCATACTAATTAACACACAGGTATGGCGTCACACCTGTTATTTGTACTAATCGTTGTATGGAAAGTCAAGTAAATTGCTGTTTCGCTCGCGAAATACTGCGTTTAGGTACAGTCAATGCCACCAATATGTATACACCACAAAGTTACAGAAATATGTATACAGACCTTATTACTACGGAAGTAAGGTTGTTGTATACATTTTTTGCAACTTTGGGTATATACATATTGGTGACCTTGACTGTACGTATAGTAGTTATTGAATTTTGTTTCTATATAAAAGCGCAAGGATTCTATTGGTAGCTTTAAATTTACTCTTGGACAATAAAAAAAATGCATATTTATTCGAAACTTTCAAGGTCCATCTCCAATATCTTTTTATGGTTTTGATTATAATTTATTCTTAATTACAATAATTTGATGGTTTACTATCCATTTAGCAACACTACGTTTTCAATTTTAACATGAGGCATCATCATGCACCGAATCATAATCTGAATCACACAAGAGCAAAAAAAGGTACAGCCTCTGGTAGAAATTGTGAGTGTTTCAGATGATTCAGTGCATGAATTCAGACTGTGTGAGCGCTTCCTTATAATTTGTTTTTAAACGAGTATTGTGATAGAATAGGGATATGGAAAAAATTATGGAATCCATATCAAAATTGATCAGGTGCCGTAGAGATCTTGATCAAATAAATAAGTAAGTATGCACTTAACATGTGCAAGAACTGTTTTGCTGTTAACAAGATGGGCCTGCTGTTAATCCATACCTATTCTTAGTTTAACCTTAGAATAATAACGCCTAGAAACGCAGTTCACACTCGCAACGGTGAGGCCACCAAAACTCGGCCCAGTACGCCGATCGGTGGAACAAAATTGGTGCGTTTGTGTGCGTATTGGCGCGTGTGAATACGAGTTGAGCACAACTACATGAATCCATTTTATGCCTCACGCTTGGCGCGTCGGCCGTATGAAACTATCCTTCTATGCGTTATTATTCTAAGCTTTTAACTAATTCGAGGCGAAACAACGTTATGTGTGCTCCGCCATAACACATAGCAGAATATTCCGCTTTGTAGCGGAAATGGCAAGTAGAGGCATGATTCACATCACACATGAGTCATTGAATGAGTTAAGAAATATTGATGTGGAAATCAGGATTTCCATCATCCCAAGCACAAGGGTTGTACCATACTTAAGCAGTCCACATTGAATAATTTTGTATGACCAACCAGTTCATTTGTCATTGATAGGTGAACATGGATTACTAAGATTTGGGAACCCCCAGACATTGGCTTATCAATAAATCCGTCATAAGAAGGAAATGCAATCTTTATCTCGCGAGATCTCGTCCAGATTTTCCGAGGTTGAGTTTCGTACAATTTTAGTACGAGATCTGGCGAAATTTAACTTTCATCTGACTGATGATGATTAAAACATATTATTATTTTGTTAAAATTATATTAGGCACTTTTAAAACCTGACCTATTTCAAGACCTGATGGTTGAATAAAAAATATACAAAAATTTTTTAAGTCTCAATATTACATATTGAAATAAAGCGGATATTATAAACAATTACACTACATGCAGTTCTTACAATTTGCATCCGTTTTCAGTGATCAACGTCTAATCTCGCGAGATTTAAGAGATCAGATCGAGACTGGTTTGTGGTCTCGCGAGATCTCGGCTCAGTCTGAAATCTCGCGAGATAGCATTCCCTAGTCATAGGTAACTATCATAAGATAAAACTCAAGACATTTCATTCCCTATAAGGCATGACTGGACTGTAAAGCTCCTTGAATAATTCCTGTCTAAATTAAGATGATTACTCATTGGATGAGTATTTGGGTCATGTGACACATTCAGTTAAATTGCTGTTAACTAGTGGGATTAAAGCATGGTTCATCATAAGCTTTATAGCATGGATCCATCCTAACCTAGTTCCAAATCTCAAGTACATCTTTTGATACCAGGGGTTAATATTCACTCTGTGGCTTTGTTTAATACTCTTAAGTCGAAGATGAGCTGTACTGCGATAATTTTATTATATTTGATGTAGGATAGGAGATAAGGTTTTTTTTTTTACAAGCGACCAATAAAGGTCGATTTATATCTACTTTTGTCTGCCACGACACGTGTCTGGTACGCTCAATGTTTGTAGATAGACCTAGGGACTATTCACATTTGGCCCTACCATCAGGTCTCTACTGAACTTTATAACAATGCCATGGAGTTTACTGTTGAGTTACTGACTGTGAGGTGCGGATGAGTCGGAATAGTTTATTGAAACAATTTTGAAATTGGAACTTTGTGACTAAAACCAAAGTTCTACATCTCATTTTTTTTTATGGGTTTTGTTTGAACTATGTAGAATAACGGTTGAAGTATAGGAAAGGGCGGCCAGTCTTAGGACTACTTCTAGTGTAGTTACACTAAAAGGAATGTTACAATATCAAGTGAAGCAAGAAACATGCCCGGCTTCTAATGTGGCAAGAGCGAGTCGATATTATAGGTTATTCGGAAGCGGACCCTGGGCTTCTTTAGGGATTTTTTAATACCATGTTGGTGGCAAACAAGCACAAGGTAGTCAGGAAAACGCTCAGAGGATAATATAATATTGTACAGTTGGGAATGGATGAAAATTTTAGAAGTACCTGATTATTTTTTGCTGATAGGAATAACCTTCCTTAGCACCAGAAAAAAGGTCGCAGACTTTTCAGCTGCATCAATTATTTTTGAAAAATACAAACAGTTTCTTCACTTACATTTTGGGTTTAGGATGGCGAATAAGACACTTTGCTTGATCCATCTCATATTACAAATCCGTGGTAAACTGACACTGGTAATGATATTGACAGCTACACAGCAGCTATATTTGTCATTGCCAGGGTCAGATATTTAAAATATTTTTTGTGATATGAGACAGATCAAGCAAAGTGTCTTATTTGCTGTCCTAAACCCAAAACATAAGTGAGGAAACTGTTTATATTTTTGAAAAATAATTGACACAGTTGAAAAGTCTGCCACTTTTGTCTGGTGCTAAGGTTATTCCTATAGCCAAAAAAATTATCAGGCACTTCTCAAATTTTCATCCCTTCCCCATTTAATGAAAATTAAATAATTTATTCGTGACAAGAAACTTAAAAAACTGTATTACTTAACTATAATATACTAAGCAGTTTGTCACGAAATGGTCTCGCCTCAGCGTATTGCTGGCTCATGAGCCAGCGCTGATCTTCCGGCGAAACCATTTGTGGGCGACATTCCCTGCTGTCCGTTTAAATAATAACATCAAACTAGTTCCAAATAAAATAATAATTAACAAATTAATACTCATTATTGGATGAGGGCCCCAGCAATACTTTTTTAACAATTTGGCAACCCTTGATTCAATTCAGAACAAAATTGACATGTTTGAACTATGTCTAATATACTGGTTTGATCTTTTTATACTATGATCATTCATGGGAAAAGATTTAGACCACTTGCACCACTATACATGTGTATGGTAGTTATTTTTAGTACCAATATCATCGATGACATCAATACCACACTTCATTGATGGCAGGATAACTAAGGTAAACGTCAGAGTGGTCGACGCTGTACTAGTATAATTATGGCATTGGGCACTCTGTCTCTCTCTATTTGAACTAATAGGATTTTTCTTCATTCGAATGTAAGCCATGTCACTTTGTCATAGAATGCCCATGAATCATGATATATACTGGTACAGCGTCGAGCACTCTGACGTTTACCTTACACACATTTTCAGCAAATGCAGTCCTAATAAAGTCACACATGAATCTGTGCAATTTACATTTCAAATCTACTTCTATACGAACATAGCACACATGCAATCTTGTTTTTCAATGAATAAAAAGAAAAAACAAGGTTCTAAAAAACGATTCAGATAACCTAAAAACATGAACTCACCTTTTCATGAGGTGCTGTGCCAGTTCACCGCCCCCGACGATTTCCTCCTCCTCGCCGGATTCCATCTCCGACGTCGCATCACCCGCACGTTCAACGGTGCCCATAGTTTCACCTAAAACATCACCTCAAGTCAAGTTTGCCGCCACGTTTTATCCAATCAATGTAATGTGCCGGCTCGAAAAACAATATATTGCCCGCCACACATGTCAATGTCAATAACTGACAAGCAATAAATAAAATAACCACTTTTACAATAAAACATACAAGCTTGTTCATCAGTTCTCATACTAGAAAACATAGTGCGCAGTACTGAAAAACCAATTTCGGTTCGCTGACCGACCACATGGCTGAAGATGTTCCACGCTGATATTAGCTGACGGAAATCGCAAATAAGATACTCACAATAGCTCACAAGTAACACAGCAAACTATGTATTCAATTCGATATCACAAAACTCCTGAATTACAATTCTTTTGAAATTTTAACGTACCTTGTTGCGGACAAAATTTGTTGGAAAAGAAAGATGGCGGTGTGAACTGTGAAATAAAATGGTTCAGCGACAGACAGCTACCGACAAAGTGAATGAGCGGATTAAGTTGAATTTGGAATGGAGTGAACGAATGAATATGGTATAGATAATTTTCCGGAAGTAACCGAAATATTATTACTTTAAGTGTCTGCTAGACGGTCGCCAACACACCCCTCCGACCGAGCGATCAAAGAGAATATAATAGTACTAACAGACGCTCGAATATGGTGCGTCGAACTGACGGACAGGTGCGGTGCGCTCGACACGCCACACCACCGTACCGCACAAAGATGGTCCAGTGCTTTTCGTGCTACCGTACAGTGATCACGTCGACATTCCTCCGGCTTTATCCAATAAAATATGCAGCTCTAAGATTTAATTTTTTTTTTTACTTCCTCTGGTGTCATGCGGGTAACCCGTTTTCCATTTTTCTTACCTAGCCTCCCAACGCGATAATATACGTAGACAATATAAGTACTTACAATTTTACATTGCCTTTGGTAAAAATAAAACTTACGACAAAAGCACATTTATAAGTGCCATTCGAGTTTTTAATCAGCTTCCGAATTAAATAATAATGTTGGGTGACGTAAAATTTAAACGTCATTTAAAAACATGGTTAAATAAGAAAGGTTTCTATTCATTAAAATATTTTTTTTAATTTTCGTCTTAAAGAAAATGATTTTATTATATACCTATTCGTTTTGTTTTCCTTAGTTTTAAGTAAATATTGTACACCCGAAATGGGTAACCGTTGGGACCTAACACTTGTATTAAATACCATCTAAGTATGTAACACGGTAAAACAATAAAGTTTTTTCTATTTCTAAAATTATTTCCAACGCTTGACTGGGGGGGGACATCTTTCTAAATCACATTTTTCTAAGTTCTAATACTTCCACAATTAATATTTTTTCCATAATATTCACGGCTTCTTGGCCTGGTGACATTGTAACGTGTGTCTCGCTCGGTGGTAGAACCGCGACTAAACCTCTGAACGGTGCGGTGGCCCGTACACATGAGCGAACTTGGTGCGGACCGCACCAAATCCTGTGCGGTGGCCCGTACACATGAGCGAACTTGGTACGGACCGCACCAAATCCTGTGGGAGAACCGAGCGCACCGTCAATAATAATAATAATGTGCGGCGGACCGCTGAACACACCATCGAATATGGTCCGGAGCAGACCAAGTTCGCGGTGCGGAGCGCACCATATTCGAGCGTCTGTTAGTACTATAACCACTACGTTCTACGAGCGACCTTGGTCCGCACCGACCGTATAGGTTGCGTGTAGGTAGACAGTTGTTTGCAGAAAAAAATCATTCTACAGCGGGCGGTGCGAACCCAGAGGGCCTACCGCGAAAGGCATTCGAAGTTTCCCCTCTCCGTCATACTTACGAGTTAGTACGTAAGTGCGACAGAGAGGGAAAACTTCGAATGCCGTTCGCGGTAGGCCCTCAGGTCACTCAGTCGGAAGGCCGTGACCGTCTAGCAGACATTTGAAGTATTAAATGGTATCGAACAATAAGTAAAAACATGTTATAATACGTTAACTACCATTTTACGAAATGTTCGTATTGTTACTCAGAGGCAACAACTAAAGTTGCCTGTTTTCTCATATATAAGCCCCTGCTAGACGGTTGCCAACACGAGGGCGGCCTTGGTCGTCACCGACCGCTGTAGTATGAAATTTAGCTACAAACAACTGTCTACACGGTCGGTGCGGACCAAGGTCGCCCGGTTGGATGGGCGTGTTGGTGACCGTCTAACAGGGGCTTAAATCTTCTTTTATCCTATGTTATATCAGTTTTACTCGTTTGTTCTATTTTGTATTTTTTTAACGTAATTCGGACATTGTCCATGTCACTCATTTCTGCGTCTATCTCTATCTTGTCTTGTCAATCCGTTGTCAATGTCAATCTCTCCAGCCAACCAGCCATAGCCAAGCTCAAAGCTAATTGTCAAAAGAAGTGAAGTTACGAGAATTATTATAAATAATTTCTACTAAAAATTGATTGTAACATGTGTTGAGTAATCCTAATTAAAAGTGAATTCCACAATGCCGCCAACGGTTCAGACCAACGAGCCGGAGCGGGACAAACGACCGCAAAGAACTGGCGAGAGGAGGTTAGTTTCCCAAACCATAACAATCCGCCGCGACGTAGGCATTTTCACGCATAACGTTATTATTTCTATTACAGATCGGAGCTTGTAACCCGCGTCAAATACTGCAACACGCTGCCGGACATACCTTTCGATTTAAAGTTCATAACTTATCCATTCCAGTCGACGCGTTTCATTCAGTACAATCCCACGTCTTTGGAGAAGAATTACCGGTACGAAGTCCTCACAGAGCATGACCTGGGTGTGCATATTGATTTGATAAATCGGGACATATACCAGGGAGATGGGAATGCGATATTGGATCCGGCTGATGAGAAGTTGTTGGAAGATGATGTGTTGACGCCACAGGACTCAAAGAGATCGCGTCATCATGCGAAGAATGTGTCGTGGCTGCGTCGCTCGGAGTATATCTCCACTGAGCAGACCAGGTTCCAGCCTCAGTCTATGGAGAAGGTCAGTTATTAGCTTAATTAATTAGAATCATACTCATTATTGGTAGATAGCCAATTGTATATTAATAACAAAACAGTGTCAAGTAATATAGAACTTTGGCATGGTAGCATAAAATATGTCCAACTTAGTAGTGATTGGAAGCAATAGACACTTAAAAATTTCATAAGTGTTCCTTTATTAATATATGAGACTAATTTTACCTTTTAGTTGGCAAACTTGTTCTTGCTGTTGCTTCTACAGATATAGTTCTGACAATCAAAGAATAAATCTGTGAAACGCGCCCTAGGTGCACATATAAATTTTCGTATTTCGAACCTAATGCTGCCCATACATAGTAAGAGAGTCTAACTTGCAATGCAGTCCTCTTGCATAAGGTTAGGCTATGTTCCTTGGATTCAGGCTGGAAACAGTGCTCGACCAATGGTTAGCACGTACCATACAGTTGTGAATAAGTGTTTAGTGCTTCACTGATGGCAGAGTGCTTCAGACATGTTAAAGAGAGAAATGAATCCAGTTTTAAATTCAATAACATGTGCATATTATTTACGCAAACGATTACAGCGAAAAAGACAACAAAAGACCTGATACAAATGTTTTAAAGGAAATCAGTTTTTTTTAATTAAATAATGGAGAAAGAATATTACCAGCTCCAAAACCGCTACCAAATACTACAGAAGCGCTTCCATATGTTATTGACGGCAATTGAGACCTTAAGCTAACTAGTTTAACCCATATAAAATATATATATATATATAAATAAATATATAAATAGTACGTACGCGCGTATGGTCGGTCGTTCCGTCAGCGCCGCACTCAACGCTTGTATATAAACACTGCGCGGCGTCAGCCAACCGGCGAGCTCGACCGATGGCCGCCGTACGCGTGACGTAGCTGTACGCGCGACGTAGCTATACGCGCGTAGCAGTCAGTCAGTGCTGCACTGTATTCTATTTTCATTGATATAGCTACGTTCAACCGATGTCAGCGCTGACCTTGGGTCGAGCACTGCTTCCAGCCTAAGAGTCAAGATTAACTTATGACCTGTGATAGGCGACTGGTAACAATTTTTCGACAAAAGTATAACATGCATATGATTCTATTTTAATTTCATGCACAAATTATATATTTAAAAGTGTATGTATGTTTATTATCCAGGTATTAACATCATCTATTATGATTATGAAGTAGGGGCCACTTATAATGTCTATCAAATTGAATTCAGTGACTTTTTAACAATATGGTTTAATTTTTAACAACACAGATATTAGTCATTTAATTATGTTTGACCTTAAATTGACATTAAATGCTACAGCTTGCTGATCACTGCTTATGACAATTTTACTGAAGAAAACACATAACCATTATTAAACATAGAATTTTATAACTTAACTATGTCCACTAACATTCACAGGTTGAAGCCAAAGTCGGTTACAATGTCAAGAAGATATTCAGCGAAGAAACCCTTTACATGGACCGCGAGAGCCAGATCAAGGCTATTGAGAAGACATTCGAAGACAACAAGTTGCCCATTGAGAAGCACTACAGCAAGCCAGGAGTTGTGCCCGTTGAGATCATGTCCGTGTACCCAGACTTCGAGATGTGGAAGTATCCGTGTGCGCAGGTCATATTCGACACGGACCCGGCACCATCTGATAAGAATGTGGCTGGACAGATTGAGGCTATGTCGCAGGCTATGATTCGGTTCGTATTAGTAAATCTTTGATTATGCTGAGATTTATATTCATTCTTCATTTCGGCTAAAGTTGCAAACAAATATTTTTTTTTTTATCATGGTTTTGCACTTTTTGATGGTAAAATTCTGAACACTTGGCCAAGAACTTTGTGCAATGTGCATTCATTGCGTCTTACATTTTTTAAGCAAAATGTGAGGAGCAAATACTCGTCGCTAACTCCTGACCACTATTTTCAATGATAAAAAATAAACTATTATATTTAAATATCAAACTAGAAAACTTCGGAAATCCCGACCGCCATTTTTGGTGTTAAAGTTGATTGTACCTCCTGTAAACTTGGTTCAGATTGAGTTAAGAGCGACTTTAGCCAACATTCAGTTTTTCTTTAGACCATAGAGAATTTGGCGACATCTTCCGACTGCCATTTTAGGTGATTCAGTTTTTTGTGCCACCTGTAAAATTGAACTCAGATTGAGTTATATTTGCAACTTTTGCCAAAATTCGGTTTTTCTTTGGACTGGAGAGTTTGGTGACTTTTTTTGTATGATTCCCAACAAACGCGTTAGCTGGAGCTGGTTAGATGCGACAATAGCCGCGCGCAGTTGTCCGCGCGGAGCCGACCGGCCGCAAATCCATTCATATATGAAATGTAACGTCTGTATTAGAGCTTCAAATTCCTTTTTACAAGCTTTATGTTAACTTGACCTGGGGGCCGATTTTTGACTTTCGAGCGCTCGAAAATTTAATAAAAATAAATACGATTGTATTCTCTAAATTGCAAGGACTTATTTTCTACTGATATAATTAAATACGAGTGGTCAATACCACTCTTTTCTAAATTTTCTATCGCTATTTCTAAATCGAATTTCATCATTTTTATCAGTTTACGAGTGAAAGAGTCGAGCGCTCGAAAGTCAAAAATCGGTCCCCTGTTCGTATATGTAAAGTAAGTTGTCCGTCAAAATTTGCAATCCATTTTTCAGTCACTTGCCGTTAGCCGATTGAGCTGAAATTTTGGGTATTAGTATAGTTTGGACGACAATTCAATATTATGGTACCATCCAGCTGATCTGATGATGGAGACAGAAGGTGGCCATGGAAATTCAGTATTTAATCGACGTAACCCCGTTGAGTTTCGGCTCGTTAGAATCGTCTCAATGAGTAGTTGATGATGGTATACAGAAAAGTACAGTCGGCAATAAAAGCTTGTACCAGAAATGTAATTTTTGACAGAGACTTATACAACTTGTAAAATGCGCACAAGCGCACTCCGGTGAGAATTGTTTGTTATACATATACATACCTGTAACAATTTGTACTACCTGCATTACAGAGGTGTGATGGACGAAAGCGGTGAACAGTTCGTGGCCTACTGCCTACCGACTGAGGACACAATACTGAAACGTCGCAGGGACGTCGTAGAAGGGACACAGTACATGGATGGGGACACTTATGAGTATAAGATGGCTAGGGAATACAACTGGAATGTCAAGAGTAAGGCCTCGAAAGGCTACGAGGAGAATTATTTCTTGGTGAGTTATTATAATAGGTAAAATAGGTTAATATTTATTTGTGACAATAACAGAATATGGATCATCAATCATCTTGATTTGAAAAATCAACACATAAGTGCCACGAAACAGTTTCATCTCAGTTAGGTGCTAGCGTAGGCCGACGCTGATCTTTCAATATTTAATTATTTATTTACTTGAGACACACCAATCCATGCAAATACCTTTCGATTTAATACAAAAAAAAAGGAAATGAAAACAATCAATTACTAGTCTAGTTATTTTTAAAACCCTTAATTATTACAGAAAGTTATTCAAATGTTTTGCTATCTGAACAATTCCATTCATATCTAACTTTACACTTGTTATTTGTGATAGAATTGAATATGACTAAAAAGTTATTCTCAAACAAAAACATTGCTATTCCGATTACTCGAAGTCAAATTTGCATTTTTCTCAGGTGGTCAGAAATGGCTCCGTATACTACAACGAGCTTGAAACCCGCGTGCGCTTATCTAAGCGCCGCGCCCGCGCCGGGGCCGCCGCGCAAGCGCTCACCCGACTCGTGGTCACACATCGCTCGCTCAGCGCCGGTGAGCACCGCATACTGAGGCTGCGAGAGAAACAGCTGGAGCCAGTACAGGTATGCTAGCATAGCAACATGGAGTATAGTCTGAAACGCAGTATGCTACAGCGAGCGATTAACCCGCGTGCGCTTATCTAAGCGCCGCGCAAGCGCTCACCCGACTCGTGGTCACACATCGCTCGCTCAGCGCCGGTGAGCACCGCATACTGAGGCTGCGAGAGAAACAGCTGGAGCCAGTACAGGTATGCTAGCATAGCAACATGGAGTATAGTCTGAAACGCAGTATGCTACAGCGAGCGATTAACCCGCGTGCGCTTATCTAAGCGCCGCGCAAGCGCTCACCCGACTCGTGGTCACACATCGCTCGCTCAGCGCCGGTGAGCACCGCATACTGAGGCTGCGAGAGAAACAGCTGGAGCCAGTACAGGTATGCTAGCATAGCAACATGGAGTATAGTCTGAAACGCAGTATGCTACAGCGAGCGATTAACCCGCGTGCGCTTATCTAAGCGCCGCGCAAGCGCTCACCCGACTCGTGGTCACACATCGCTCGCTCAGCGCCGGTGAGCACCGCATACTGAGGCTGCGAGAGAAACAGCTGGAGCCAGTACAGGTATGCTAGCATAGCAACATGGAGTATAGTCTGAAACGCAGTATGCTACAGCGAGCGATTAACCCGCGTGCGCTTATCTAAGCGCCGCGCAAGCGCTCACCCGACTCGTGGTCACACATCGCTCGCTCAGCGCCGGTGAGCACCGCATACTGAGGCTGCGAGAGAAACAGCTGGAGCCAGTACAGGTATGCTAGCATAGCAACATGGAGTATAGTCTGAAACGCAGTATGCTACAGCGAGCGATTAACCCGCGTGCGCTTATCTAAGCGCCGCGCAAGCGCTCACCCGACTCGTGGTCACACATCGCTCGCTCAGCGCCGGTGAGCACCGCATACTGAGGCTGCGAGAGAAACAGCTGGAGCCAGTACAGGTATGCTAGCATAGCAACATGGAGTATAGTCTGAAACGCAGTATGCTACAGCGATCGATTAACCCGCGTCCGCTTATCTAAGCGCCGCGCAAGCGCTCACCCGACTCGTGGTCACACATCGCTCGCTCAGCGCCGGTGAGCACCGCATACTGAGGCTGCGAGAGAAACAGCTGGAGCCAGTACAGGTATGCTAGCATAGCAACATGGAGTATAGTCTGAAACGCAGTATGCTACAGCGAGCGATTAACCCGCGTGCGCTTATCTAAGCGCCGCGCAAGCGCTCACCCGACTCGTGGTCACACATCGCTCGCTCAGCGCCGGTGAGCACCGCATACTGAGGCTGCGAGAGAAACAGCTGGAGCCAGTACAGGTATGCTAGCATAGCAACATGGAGTATAGTCTGAAACGCAGTATGCTACAGCGAGCGATTAACCCGCGTGCGCTTATCTAAGCGCCGCGCAAGCGCTCACCCGACTCGTGGTCACACATCGCTCGCTCAGCGCCGGTGAGCACCGCATACTGAGGCTGCGAGAGAAACAGCTGGAGCCAGTACAGGTATGCTAGCATAGCAACATGGAGTATAGTCTGAAACGCAGTATGCTACAGCGAGCGATTAACCCGCGTGCGCTTATCTAAGCGCCGCGCAAGCGCTCACCCGACTCGTGGTCACACATTGCTCGCTCAGCGCCGGTGAGCACCGCATACTGAGGCTGCGAGAGAAACAGCTGGAGCCAGTACAGGTATGCTAGCATAGCAACATGGAGTATAGTCTGAAACGCAGTATGCTACAGCGAGCGATTAACCCGCGTGCGCTTATCTAAGCGCCGCGCAAGCGCTCACCCGACTCGTGGTCACACATCGCTCGCTCAGCGCCGGTGAGCACCGCATACTGAGGCTGCGAGAGAAACAGCTGGAGCCAGTACAGGTATGCTAGCATAGCAACATGGAGTATAGTCTGAAACGCAGTATGCTACAGCGAGCGATTAACCCGCGTGCGCTTATCTAAGCGCCGCGCAAGCGCTCACCCGACTCGTGGTCACACATTGCTCGCTCAGCGCCGGTGAGCACCGCATACTGAGGCTGCGAGAGAAACAGCTGGAGCCAGTACAGGTATGCTAGCATAGCAACATGGAGTATAGTCTGAAACGCAGTATGCTACAGCGAGCGATAAACCCGCGTGCGCTTATCTAAGCGCCGCGCAAGCGCTCACCCGACTCGTGGTCACACATCGCTCGCTCAGCGCCGGTGAGCACCGCATACTGAGGCTGCGAGAGAAACAGCTGGAGCCAGTACAGGTATGCTAGCATAGCAACATGGAGTATAGTCTGAAACGCAGTATGCTATAGCGAGCGATTAACCCGCATGCGCTGAGATTGTTGGAGCCAGTACAGGTACATAAATACTACGCTTGTGGGCGCTTAGCGTCTACTCAGCGCTTCAGAGCGCCACATACCACATCCACAGTCTATAAACCAATACAGTCAGTCGACGAAGCCGTCTAGAGAGGGCAATCGTGCGGGTTGTGAGGGGCGGGGGGGTATAGAGCGAGCCCCATGTTACTTGTGACATGACGTTGTCAAACCCGCAAACGTCGAAGGCGTCGGTCCACTGTTACTCTTTACACTGTGCCACAGCTATCTTGCTTGCAACGCGCACTAAGAGCGCTTATAAGGCTCGTCCGCTCAGCGCCGCTGAGCATTATACTGAGGCTGCGAAAGATACAGTTGGAGCCAGTATTACAGGTACTGTTTTAGGCCAAAAGATCCTATTATATATTATATCCCTTCTAAAGCGGCTTAGGATGTAAATGGGATACTACCTTGAGTCAAAACTCTCAAGTACAGGCGGTTCATCATCATCATTTTCAGCCTGTAATCGCCCACTGATGAGCATAAGCCTCTCTTCGCGTACGCCACTTATCCCGGTCCCGTGCTAGTCTCATCCAGAAATGACCCGCGGTCTTTTTTATGTCATCAACCCATCGAGCTGGTGGACGACCAACGCTTCTTTTTCCTGCAATTGGCCACCAATCCGTTAACGTTTTGGTCCACCTACCGTCACGCTGCCTGGCAATATGTCCTGCCCAACTCCATTTGAGTTTGGTTATGACTTCGCCGACGTCACGCACCTTAGTGCGACGTCGGATCTCAATATTCCTCACTCGGTCTTGTAGCTTAATGCCGAGCATGGCGCGCTCCATGGCTCTCTGTGCTACCCGTACTTTATGCACAGTCTCCTTTGTGAGCGTCCATGTCTCAGCACCATACGTCATTGTGGGCAGGACACACTGATTATAGAGACGAGTCTTCAGGCATTGTGGAACGTCAACGGATTTGAGGATGTCATCTAACTTGTTGAATGCCGCCCAACCCAGCTGAATTCTCCTGGAAATCTCTTTGTTTTGATGTTCCTTGTCAAAGGATAGAGTATGACCAAGATAAACAGGCGGTTACGAGCGCTCAATCATCAGTTGGTGGTGACTGAGCGCACTTTGACGGCCGAGCCTAAGCGAGGCCCTGTATGTACTATGTACCATAGACTTTCCAAACAAAAATGTACAATATTATAATCGTTATTTTTATTAACAGGAAGAAGAGGACGAGGAAGAAGAAGAGGATGATGACGAAGAAGAAGAGAAACAGGAACAAAATGGAGAAAAGCAAAGGTATTGTGTAATGTCAGACAAAGAAAAAAATATAGCTTTAACCCCCGACGCAAAAAGACGGGTGTTTATAAGCCGACGTGAGCTCAGAAAACGGATTATTAAAAGTTCATAACTCTTGTTTGAATTATAATACGGCTGCCCTAAATTTAATTAGCAATCTTGAGGCCATTCTCGAGGGACAACAGCTATTGAAATCCTGAGTTTTTGACTTTAGCTCGATAGAAAAAAAATAACGAACATAGCACTCAATGGAATGCCACTTCATAGAGTCGAGTGTTTCAAGTACTTAGGTCATGTCGTTACTGCCGACCTTAAGGATAATGTCGACATCGAAAGGGAGCGAAGGGCGCTGTGCGTGCGGGCGAACATGTTGGCTCGCAGGTTTGCGCGGTGTTCGAGCGGCGTGAAGTTAACGCTTTTTAAAGCTTACTGCACGTCGCTGTACACGTGCGGCCTGTGGGCTAACTACACGCAGAGGGCGTACAGCGCCCTCCGGGTCCAGTACAACAACGCGTTCAGGGCGGTGATGGGGCTGCCTCGTTACTGTAGCGCCTCGGGCATGTGCGGCGGCGACGCACACGGCATGTTCAGGGCGGTGATGGGGCTGCCTCGTTACTGTAGCGCCTCGGGCATGTTTGCGGCGACGCACACGGCATGTTCAGGGCGGTGATGGGGCTGCCTCGTTACTGTAGCGCCTCGGGCATGTTTGCGGCGACGCACACGGCATGTTCAGGGCGGTGATGGGGCTGCCTCGTTACTGTAGCGCCTCGGGCATGTTTGCGGCGACGCACACGGCATGTTCAGGGCGGTGATGGGGCAGCCTCGTTACTGTAGCGCCTCGGGCATGTTTGCGGCGACGCACACGGCATGTTCAGGGCGGTGATGGGGCTGCCTCGTTACTGTAGCGCCTCGGGCATGTTTGCGGCGACGCACACGGCATGTTCAGGGCGGTGATGGGGCTGCCTCGTTACTGTAGCGCCTCGGGCATGTTTGCGGCGACGCACACGGCATGTTCAGGGCGGTGATGGGGCTGCCTCGTTACTGTAGCGCCTCGGGCATGTTTGCGGCGACGCACACGGCATGTTCAGGGCGGTGATGGGGCTGCCTCGTTACTGTAGCGCCTCGGGCATGTTTGCGGCGACGCACACGGCATGTTCAGGGCGGTGATGGGGCTGCCTCGTTACTGTAGCGCCTCGGGCATGTTTGCGGCGACGCACACGGCATGTTCAGGGCGGTGATGGGGCTGCCTCGTTACTGTAGCGCCTCGGGCATGTTTGCGGCGACGCACACGGCATGTTCAGGGCGGTGATGGGGCTGCCTCGTTACTGTAGCGCCTCGGGCATGTTTGCGGCGACGCACACGGCATGTTCAGGGCGGTGATGGGGCTGCCTCGTTACTGTAGCGCCTCGGGCATGTTTGCGGCGACGCACACGGCATGTTCAGGGCGGTGATGGGGCTGCCTCGTTACTGTAGCGCCTCGGGCATGTTTGCGGCGACGCACACGGCATGTTCAGGGCGGTGATGGGGCTGCCTCGTTACTGTAGCGCCTCGGGCATGTTTGCGGCGACGCACACGGCATGTTCAGGGCGGTGATGGGGCTGCCTCGTTACTGTAGCGCCTCGGGCATGTTTGCGGCGACGCACACGGCATGTTCAGGGCGGTGATGGGGCTGCCTCGTTACTGTAGCGCCTCGGGCATGTTTGCGGCGACGCACACGGCATGTTCAGGGCGGTGATGGGGCTGCCTCGTTACTGTAGCGCCTCGGGCATGTTTGCGGCGACGCACACGGCATGTTCAGGGCGGTGATGGGGCTGCCTCGTTACTGTAGCGCCTCGGGCATGTTTGCGGCGACGCACACGGCATGTTCAGGGCGGTGATGGGGCTGCCTCGTTACTGTAGCGCCTCGGGCATGTTTGCGGCGACGCACACGGCATGTTCAGGGCGGTGATGGGGCTGCCTCGTTACTGTAGCGCCTCGGGCATGTTTGCGGCGACGCACACGGCATGTTCAGGGCGGTGATGGGGCTGCCTCGTTACTGTAGCGCCTCGGGCATGTTTGCGGCGACGCACACGGCATGTTCAGGGCGGTGATGGGGCTGCCTCGTTACTGTAGCGCCTCGGGCATGTTTGCGGCGACGCACACGGCATGTTCAGGGCGGTGATGGGGCTGCCTCGTTACTGTAGCGCCTCGGGCATGTTTGCGGCGACGCACACGGCATGTTCAGGGCGGTGATGGGGCTGCCTCGTTACTGTAGCGCCTCGGGCATGTTTGCGGCGACGCACACGGCATGTTCAGGGCGGTGATGGGGCTGCCTCGTTACTGTAGCGCCTCGGGCATGTTTGCGGCGACGCACACGGCATGTTCAGGGCGGTGATGGGGCTGCCTCGTTACTGTAGCGCCTCGGGCATGTTTGCGGCGACGCACACGGCATGTTCAGGGCGGTGATGGGGCTGCCTCGTTACTGTAGCGCCTCGGGCATGTTTGCGGCGACGCACACGGCATGTTCAGGGCGGTGATGGGGCTGCCTCGTTACTGTAGCACCTCGGGCATGTTTGCGGCGACGCACACGGCATGTTCAGGGCGGTGATGGGGCTGCCTCGTTACTGTAGCGCCTCGGGCATGTTTGCGGCGACGCACACGGCATGTTCAGGGCGGTGATGGGGCTGCCTCGTTACTGTAGCGCCTCGGGCATGTGCGGCGGCGACGCACACGGCATGTTCAGGGCGGTGATGGGGCTGCCTCGTTACTGTAGCGCCTCGGGCATGTGCGGCGGCGACGCACACGGCATGTTCAGGGCGGTGATGGGGCTGCCTCGTTACTGTAGCGCCTCGGGCATGTGCGGCGGCGACGCACACGGCATGTTCAGGGCGGTGATGGGGCTGCCTCGTTACTGTAGCGCCTCGGGCATGTGCGGCGGCGACGCACACGGCATGTTCAGGGCGGTGATGGGGCTGCCTCGTTACTGTAGCGCCTCGGGCATGTGCGGCGGCGACGCACACGGCATGTTCAGGGCGGTGATGGGGCTGCCTCGTTACTGTAGCGCCTCGGGCATGTGCGGCGGCGACGCACACGGCATGTTCAGGGCGGTGATGGGGCTGCCTCGTTACTGTAGCGCCTCGGGCATGTGCGGCGGCGACGCACACGGCATGTTCAGGGCGGTGATGGGGCTGCCTCGTTACTGTAGCGCCTCGGGCATGTGCGGCGGCGACGCACACGGCATGTTCAGGGCGGTGATGGGGCTGCCTCATTACTGTAGCGCCTCGGGCATGTGCGGCGGCGACGCACACGGCATGTTCAGGGCGGTGATGGGGCTGCCTCGTTACTGTAGCGCCTCGGGCATGTGCGGCGGCGACGCACACGGCATGTTCAGGGCGGTGATGGGGCTGCCTCATTACTGTAGCGCCTCGGGCATGTGCGGCGGCGACGCACACGGCATGTTCAGGGCGGTGATGGGGCTGCCTCGTTACTGTAGCGCCTCGGGCATGTGCGGCGGCGACGCACACGGCATGTTCAGGGCGGTGATGGGGCTGCCTCGTTACTGTAGCGCCTCGGGCATGTGCGGCGGCGACGCACACGGCATGTTCAGGGCGGTGATGGGGCTGCCTCATTACTGTAGCGCCTCGGGCATGTGCGGCGGCGACGCACACGGCATGTTCAGGGCGGTGATGGGGCTGCCTCGTTACTGTAGCGCCTCGGGCATGTGCGGCGGCGACGCACACGGCATGTTCAGGGCGGTGATGGGGCTCTCGTTACTGTAGCGCCTCGGGCATGTGCGGCGGCGACGCACACGGCATGTTCAGGGCGGTGATGGGGCTGCCTCGTTACTGTAGCGCCTCGGGCATGTGCGGCGGCGACGCACACGGCATGTTTCCACAGCACCATGCGATTGCGGGCCGCGTCCCTGCTCCGGCGCGTGCGAACCAGCGCCAACACCGTCCTAGCAATGATAGCGGACAGACAAGACTGTCACTATATTATGCATTGTTGCAACAGGCATGTAAGGACTGGTGTAGGATAAGAGAATGTTAATTATGGTTGTGTGTTGTTTGACTTATATAATGAATGTTTTAATTATGTGTTATGTTATGAGCCTATATGTAGCTTGAAATAAATGGATTTTAATTTTAATTTAATTTAATAGGTCTAAAATACACTTAAAAAAATCGTAACAAATCATGCACAACAGCTAAACATATACAAATTGGTTCTAAAAATTAGCAATATTATGTCAGGGAACTTAAAAAAAAAAAAAAAAAATTAAATTAAAAAACATGATATCCGCGCTTCCGAACACGCACTTCCATCATGCACCACGAGCCTACGTCGCCATAAGTTTGACGTGTCTGTGTATCTGTGTGTCTGTCTGTGGCATCGTAACTCCTATACGAATGGACCGATTTTAATGCGATATTGTTGTCCAAAAGCTATCGTGATCTATATACAAGTCATGCGATATACATATGCTTGCAAAATTTCAGCTCAATTGGATAACGGGAAGTGACTGAAAACGGACAACTTGTTACATACTTACATATTTACATACATACGAACAGTGCAAGTTGATATAAAGCTTGTAATAAAAATAGCAGGATTTTTCCAAATATTTATTGTCAAATGATAGGAGATAGACAAGATGGGTTACTGATACCAGGCCTCAGTCATTGTGATATGGATTCTTATAATTTTGACATTGTACCTATGCAAATCTATATTTGTAATTTTAACTCGAAATAAATAAATTTAAATCAAAATCAATACGGTTAGAGGGCAGAATGTTTTGTGTTATACCATTTATTGCCCTTATTTATGATACTCTAAAAATATCTGTTAACCAATATGTGTTTTGCCCAATTCTCACACAAATGTGAAAGTGACAGATAAAAACGAAACTAATTTTAACGCCATTTCAGCGAAAACAGGTTTTTTGAATATTTCCAAATAAGGGCAAGTCTTTTGCTCTAAAATACTACACGCGCAGAAGAGTAAATCAATGACAATGTTACGATGAACATATGTTACTTGATGGACGTTCATGAATAAGGGCATATGTCTTGATATAATGCTGACCGGTTAGCCTAATGGGTAGTGCCGCTACCTAAGACGTTAGAATAACGCTGAAGGTCCTGGGTTCGAATCCCGGTAAGGGCAAATATTTGTTTCTGAGTCTTCAATGTTTTTTTCATGTATATAAGTATTTATATCTATTAAATATATCGTCGTCTCTTAAGCCTTATTAAGCTTACAATACGATTAAAATCAGTTAACGATTCTGAAGTTAGCCTCGAGTCGCCTCCCGCATACCCCGCCCGACCCCTCTGACACCTTTGCGGCGCTACTAGTAGCTAACATCAGGCCCCGTAGATTGGATGGCGTTATCACGCGATAAGTGATAGGATAAGCGCGTCGTCTCATTCTATCGAACGGTGTCAGCCAGGGACGGCAGCTCTATCCTATCACTTATCGCGTGATAAGGCCATCCATGCTACGGGGCCAGAATCGTTAACTGATTTTAATCGTATTTATTTATTTAATACTATTGTTCGATTTGTGTAAGATTGTTCCCTAATATTTATTTATTTATAAATTATCTTTACAGATCTCGTTCCCGCTCGAAATCGGGTTCAAAATCGCCGGCAGGATCAGAGCGGTCCCGGTCAGGATCGCGATCCAAATCGCGATCCAAGTCGCGATCCAAATCGCGATCCAAATCGCGATCCAAATCGCGATCCAAGTCGCGATCCAAATCGCGATCCAAGTCGCGATCCAAATCGCGATCCAAGTCGAGATCGAGGTCTCGTTCAGGCTCGGGCTCAAGAAAGTCAAGGTCGAGGTCTGGCTCGGCGCGGTCCGGCTCGGCGAGGTAAGATATAAGATTCTGTCAAGTTTCTCAGTACACATTCTTGTTGCCAACTCTAGCTCTAGTATAAGCTTTATCGATACATATACGTTTTCGAACGGGTTTGCGTTTAGTATCTATTTGTATGGCAACGCGTAGTTCCTAACAGTTACCACCAGAGGCGCTGTTCGCGTTGCCATATAAATTGAAACTAAACGCAAACGCGTTCGAAAACGTAGGTATTTTTTTTATATACACATTGCACGTAGAACCATAGGCCGTTGGGACGGAAAGATTCTGGAATGGCGACCACGTACCGGAAGGCGCGGCGCGGGTGGACTGATGACCTGGTAAAGGTCGCGGGAGTCCGGTCACTTTGTCACACTCTTTGGGGGAGGCCTATGTCCAGCAGTGGACGTCTTTCGGCTGATGTGATGATGATGATAATTCACATTACGCATTATAATTAAAATGCGTTTAGATTTCAATCCCGTTTAATCTTTAATAAGTAAACGTTTAAAATTGTTTTCTACTCCTGTACCGTTATCTGTCATTTATATAGGCTGTAGCTCAAATACAATGACATCACTAATAAGTTGTCACAAAACATGCTCTATGGCCCAAAAACGCACTGTTTAGCGTACTTTTTTGGTTCATACATTTTTCATAAAAGCACTGTTTAACTTTTTTTAAAATCGGCCGCTATATTGCAGTGGTGCCAACTTCATAAACAAATATTTCGAAATAAAAGTATTATAAATTATTTACTACAATAATAATAAATCATCATCTTTTGTGTGTTAAATTACATGTTTTATAAATTCTTGGTATTATTTATAAAAATAAACAGTTCGAATTCGGTCCGGGTCCGGATTCGGTTTGGTTCGGATGGCAAGTGCAAAAAAATTAAAAAAAAACAAACCATAAGCAACAGCTGTCACATTTTCGATTTTCCACTAAAATACAGTTCAAAATGAAAAGACGAAAGATGATAAACTATTAGTCCTAAACTATTAAGATTTTATTCGTGTTTGTGAAGACAAAAGTGTACGTTCCTTTTAAAATTGTCGAAGAAATTAATAACTGCACTCCTGAAGAAATTGTGTGAGTAGCAAAAGTACGAATAGAAAACTTGCTGACTGAAAAGTTTAACTATTCTGTAGTCTGCTATTTATTTAAAATTTGTCATAGAAAAAGTATTGTATGCAACGGTGTATAACTGGTCTAAAAAAGCTCGTGGCGTCTTTAATTGCGATGCTCGCCAAGGCTCGCATCGCAACCCACGCCGCTCGCCTTTTAAGACCCTTCTTATACAACAGTTGCATAAAATACTATATCGATTCTAACTATTTTAAGTATGTGAATTGTGGCACTACGAGTCATGCCGTGTACATACTTTAAAAATATAAGTTGGGTTGGAACTTGATAGGTTATTGACATACTCGCTGTTTTAAGATTATTGAAAATATGATTTGATTTCCTCGCATTTATAACGCGTTAACTACAATAGTTTTATTATCATTCGTGTGTAAAATACTGTGATATTAAAATGACATCCTATAGCCATTTAAAGGTGGATGAGGGCTTTTTTTTGCTTTACGACGTATTGCCGCTTCCCATAGTTTTCGTATCATCGTTTCCTTCGGAAATGAATGATGCATTCAATTACGCAGCACTGATGCATTTTATTTATTGAAATATTCTCTTCCCTATTTGATCCAGGGGACCGATTTTTGACTTTCGAGCGCTCGAAAATTAAATAAAAGTAAATGCGATTTTAGTGTCCAAATTGCAGGCACTAACTTTCTACCGATAGAATTGAATACGAGTGGTCAATACCACTCGCTTTTCAATTTTCTATCGCTATTTCAAAAGAGCATTTCGTAATTTTTGTCAGTTTTCGAGGGAAAGATTCGAGCGCTCGAAAGTCAAAAATCGGTCCCCAAGGCTTCGAAGGACTTGTCAAAAAAACTGTTTACTAATTGTGATAGTGCTGCACTCTGGCGGCAGAACATTGCAGTAATGCTCCCTATAGTTTGTTCGTACTACTCTGTCTATCTTTTTTCTTGGTCTGAGCTAATAATGTGAATATTCGACATATGCGTATGTAAATCAATGAGTATTCATAATGGTTGTGTTGTTCGTCCAGGTCTGGCTCAGGAAAATCTCGGTCGCGCTCTCCTTCCGGCTCCCGCGCGTCGTCGCGCGCCTCCTCGCGCGGCTCCCGGGCTAGCTCCAAGGCCAGTGGCAAGGTAAACTTTATACTAGACCTCTTTGGCCTAGTTCAGGGGTCGGCGAACCGCGGCTCGCGAGCCGCATGCGGCTCTTTGAAGGGTCATTTGCGGCTCTTCGAGGACCCCTCATAAAGATAGGTTCAAGGAAATTTGAGATCGAGCATGGCGTGAATGGCTTTTTACGGTACTTAAAATGAAAATGAAAAAAAAAATATGAAAAAATATTTATTTCCGTAACACACCGTGATATTTAAGTTGATTACAAGGTATCATATACTTTTTAGGGTTCCGTACTCAAAGAGTAAAACGGAACCCTATTACTAAGACTTCGCTGTCCGTCCGTCCGTACGTCCGTCCGTCCGTCCGTCCGTCTGTCTGTCACCAGGCTGTATCTCAAGAACCGTGATAGCTAGAGAGTTGAAATTTTCACAGACTATGTATTTCTGTTGCCGCTATAACAACAAATACTAAAAACAAAATAAAATATTTTTTTAAGGGGGGCTCCCATACAACAAACCTGATTTTTTTGCCGTTTTTATAGATAATGGTACGGAACCCTTCGTGCGCGAGTCCGACTCGCACTTGGCCGCTTTTTTATATTTATATTTGTTGTAAATATTTGTTTATTTGCTTTTTATAAATAAAGATATGTGTATATATGTATATATGATAAGCGTGTTAAATAATAATAATAATCATGTGTGTATAATGTCAAATCACATTTTGTTGCAAAACCAAAAATTAAAGTTCGCTTATCCAAAAGAGCCAGTCAAATAAGCGCGTATTTAGGGAAAAAATTGCTTTTTTGAATTTAGTGTACCCTGACGCCGAACATAGTTTCCTCAATAAAATCGTGTAAGTTGTGTATGTAAAATTGCATTTTCTTGCTAAACATAAAGAAAAGTATCCGTTTTAACTAATTATTGGCTGTTTGGTTTGTAATAAGTAATAGTTTCAGAAATATGATAATTCGTAGTCACTTATGTGACGAGGGACTGACAGCCTAGGGACTGACAAATGAAGATAAAATTGCACGTATCTTAATATAAAAAAATATATCCAAAACTTAAAGATGACCCAAACAACATAGCCGACAAAGCACATATAATATATAAATTATACAATAAGTAACAATATTAATTACTTATTTACTTTATAATAAATAACTCATTTATTGACTGACAAAGTGACTTATTCAACTCGTGTTTTCACCAAGCGTTGTTTATCTAAATAAACAATCATTATTGTCAAGAATCATAATAACATCATCATCCTCCTAGCGTTATTATTCCCGGTTGTGCCCCTAAAGGAGCCCGGGGTCCGCTTTGACACCTAATCCCAAGATTTGGCATAGGGACTTTTACGAAAGCAACTGCCATCTGACCTTCCAACCCAAAGGGGAAACTAGACCTTATTGGGATTAGAACCGTTTCCTCACGATGTTTTCCTTCACCGAAAAGCTAACGGTAAATATTTCGTACATAAGTTCCGAAAAACTCATTGGTACGAGCCGGGATTCGAACCCACGACCGCCGCTTGACAGCCGCATGCCTGAACCACTAGGCTACCGTAGCTTTTTCAAAAGTTATTCTTATTGTTTCCTAATCTAGTCAGAACGGCGTTTCAAAGCCCTAGCCCTATCTAATCTAACCTCAAGCCTAACCCAAACGGGGTCAATCCCCCTCCAACATCTGCCTCTGGATGCGCCTCTGTCTTCAGCCCCCCTATACTACCCAAACGGGGTCAAGCCCCCTCCAACATCTGCCTCTGGATGCGCCTCTGTCTTCAGCCCCCCTATACTACCCAAACGGGGTCAAGCCCCCTCCAACATCTGCCTCTGGATGCGCCTCTGTCTTCAGCCCCCCTATACTGTAACTTGCTCACCTCAACGCTCACCCACAATTATACCTTGACACCGCGATGCGTAGTAATTAAGCGTAGGTAGATGTCTAGTTTCGTAACGGATGACCGGCGGGGTGAGCCGCATTAACGCGTAGCGAATAACAGCCCTGACGTCTAGTGTTATTTACGAGCGAGTGCAGTCAGCGGCCAATGTAGCTACGCAGGCTTGGTACAGTCGCCGTCACATACATCGGTACACTATAGGTGTTCAAAAATATCGGCACATGCACCCTAATGCCTTGAAAATAGAGGTGTGTTCCGATGTTTGTGACGTGCTTGTTTGCTCCGATGTATGTGATGGCGACTGTACTCGAAATGATCTAAACAAGCTCCTATTTATTTATAATAAACACGAGTGCGGATCGTTTTTAACTTTTGCTACACAATAAAAAGTACATACATGAAGGGCCTCTGTCTAAGAAAACCGATGTTAGACAGTTAGAAAATTCTAACCATGCTATACCGCTCGCACGCGGTTGCTGCATAGCACGTGCTCTTTCGCTCCTTCTAAGTGTTCTAATATAACAAAGACACGGATATTGTTATCTTGTAGCTAACTGTGCTGCTTTTGCTGTGAACTGTGCTATTTATAATTCGTTCTCTTTTCAGGGCTCCAAAGCCAGTTCAAAGGCGAGTTCCCGCGCGTCCTCGCGCGCCTCCAAGCGCTCTAGTCGCGCCTCGTCGCGGGCCTCCTCGGCGGCCTCGGGCTCCAAGAAGGGCTCCCGTGCGAGCTCGCGGCGCTCCGGGTCCGGCAGCCGCAGTGGCTCTAGACGGGTAAGGACATGACTACAAGCGCTCGTCGCGGGCCTCCTCGGCGGCCTCGGGCTCCAAGAAAGGTTCCCGTGCGAGCTCGCGGCGCTCCGGGTCCGGCAGCCGCAGTGGCTCTAGACGGGTAAGGACATGACTACAAGCGCTCGTCGCGGGCCTCCTCGGCGGCCTCGGGCTCCAAGAAGGGCTCCCGTGCGAGCTCGCGGCGCTCCGGGTCCGGCAGCCGCAGTGGCTCTAGACGGGTAAGGACATGACTACAAGCGCTCGTCGCGGGCCTCCTCGGCGGCCTCGGGCTCCAAGAAAGGTTCCCGTGCGAGCTCGCGGCGCTCCGGGTCCGGCAGCCGCAGTGGCTCTAGACGGGTAAGGACATGACTACAAGCGCTCGTCGCGGGCCTCCTCGGCGGCCTCGGGCTCCAAGAAAGGTTCCCGTGCGAGCTCGCTGCGCTCCGGGTCCGGCAGCCGCAGTGGCTCTAGACGGGTAAGGGCATGACTACAAGCGCTCGTCGCGGGCCTCCTCGGCGGCCTCGGGCTCCAAGAAGGGCTCCCGTGCGAGCTCGCGGCGCTCCGGGTCCGGCAGCCGCAGTGGCTCTAGACGGGTAAGGACATGACTACAAGCGCTCGTCGCGGGCCTCCTCGGCGGCCTCGGGCTCCAAGAAAGGTTCCCGTGCGAGCTCGCGGCGCTCCGGGTCCGGCAGCCGCAGTGGCTCTAGACGGGTAAGGACATGACTACAAGCGCTCGTCGCGGGCCTCCTCGGCGGCCTCGGGCTCCAAGAAAGGTTCCCGTGCGAGCTCGCGGCGCTCCGGGTCCGGCAGCCGCAGTGGCTCTAGACGGGTAAGGACATGACTACAAGCGCTCGTCGCGGGCCTCCTCGGCGGCCTCGGGCTCCAAGAAAGGTTCCCGTGCGAGCTCGCGGCGCTCCGGATCCGGCAGCCGCAGTGGCTCTAGACGGGTAAGGACATGACTACAAGCGCTCGTCGCGGGCCTCCTCGGCGGCCTCGGGCTCCAAGAAAGGTTCCCGTGCGAGCTCGCGGCGCTCCGGGTCCGGCAGCCGCAGTGGCTCTAGACGGGTAAGGACATGACTACAAGCGCTCGTCGCGGGCCTCCTCGGCGGCCTCGGGCTCCAAGAAAGGTTCCCGTGCGAGCTCGCGGCGCTCCGGGTCCGGCAGCCGCAGTGGCTCTAGACGGGTAAGGACATGACTACAAGCGCTCGTCGCGGGCCTCCTCGGCGGCCTCGGGCTCCAAGAAGGGCTCCCGTGCGAGCTCGCGGCGCTCCGGGTCCGGCAGCCGCAGTGGCTCTAGACGGGTAAGGGCATGACTACAAGCGCTCGTCGCGGGCCTCCTCGGCGGCCTCGGGCTCCAAGAAGGGCTCCCGTGCGAGCTCGCGGCGCTCCGGGTCCGGCAGCCGCAGTGGCTCTAGACGGGTAAGGACATGACTACAAGCGCTCGTCGCGGGCCTCCTCGGCGGCCTCGGGCTCCAAGAAGGGCTCCCGTGCGAGCTCGCGACGCTCCGGGTCCGGCAGCCGCAGTGGCTCTAGACGGGTAAGGAAAGAAAAGTACAAGATAGTATGGAAAGAAAAGGCAACAGAGGCGTGATGATGTTAAATAAGTTTCTAACATTTTTTTTATGTGTTTGTTACTTTGGGGCACTTTAGAGATCAAACGCGAGGGTGGATTTTAATGATTCATACGTCAATCGATTCGTTTATTGTTGCGAGTGTCACTGAAGACTAACCCTAGGGTTCTCGGCAATCGGCTGGAGCTGGGCCTAGAATCCCACGCTGATCTATATATGGGTCATTTGCATGTTAAAATCCCATAAGGAGTGGGTCCTGGGACAATGACCCATATATAGGTCGCTGGGAGACGAAGGGTAGTAATAAAGTCGGTTTAACAATAATTAAAAAAAACCAGCCAAGTGCGAGTCGGACTCGCGCACGAAGGGTTCCGTACCATTATCAATAAAAATATTTATTTTATTTTGTTTTTTTTTTTAACTTTACTTTTTTTTTTTTTTTTTAAGAATAAATAACACTTTATTTTCTATAGTGAATACATGATAATTAACATAAGCTAAATTAAATTAAAACTACGTTAAATCTAAAAAAGGCCCTCGAGGCATTGTACCGAGGATGCTGGCGGCATTTCCTCGTTGAATTGCAATGCTGATGCGTTGCGCAAGAAAGCCGCCAGCTTTTCGGTCACCAGTTACATCAACCAGACGTTTCGCGATTTCCGCAAATAACTTATGTGCACTGGGACCCCACGGACCGAGGGTCTCGACGCCAAAGGGTACAAAGTTGTACTCTCTGCCGAGGCCACTATATTTATTACATTTTAGAAGTTCGGCGTTTTTCGCCGCTGCACCCGCTTTAGAAGAAGTCCGTTGGAGGTGGGACGGTGCTAGCGTGTCTACACAGGTAGCGTCCCATACTAGCACAGTATAAAGAACTAACCCCTCAAGAGTCAGGGTTGTCAAAAATATGTTTGGAGAGATATTAATTTATTTATAATTACATGATTCATTTTCAATCATTTCAAAAGTAGGTACCTATTCACTCAGATCTTTAAATAAATATATAAGTTTAGAAAAGGCGGCCATTTTTTATCGTTTTCAAAATCGTTATTGGTTCCGAGGGGCTTTTTAATAAGAATCCAATAATGGATTTTCAAAAAGTGGCCGCCATCTTGAAATTCTTGAAAAACAGTCCGATTTGGTTCAAAATCGATATCTAAGGGTCCGCGGGGCCTCTTAATATGAATCCGAGCTTGGATTGTAAAAAAGTTGCCGCCATCTTGAAATTCTTGAAAAACAGTCCGATTTGGTTCAAAATCGATATCTGAGGTTCCGCGGGGCCTCTTAATATGAATCCGAGCTTGGATTGTAAAAAAGTGGCCGCCATCTTGAAATTCTTGAAAAACAGTCCGATTTGTTTCAAAATCTATATCTGAGGGTCCGCGGGGCCTCGTAATATGAATCCGAGCTTGGATTGTAAAAAGGTTGCCGCCATCTTGAAATTATTGAAAAACAGTCTGATTTGGTTCAAAATCGATATCTGAGGTTCCGCGGGGCCTCCTAATATGAATCCGAGCTTGGATTATAAAAACGTTGCCACCATCTTGAAATTCATGAAATACAGTCCGATTTGGTTCAAAATCGATATCTGAGCGTCTGCGGGGCCTATTAATATGAATCCGAGCTTGGATTGTAAAAAAGTTGCCGCCATCTTGAAATTCTTTAAATACAGTCCCCCAGTAGTTTGGTTCAAAATGGATATCTGAGGGTCCGACGGGACCGAGTGCGATAAAATTCTAAAATTTAAATTTGATTTTTCCCCGATAGTAGACCTAGATCGATTTATCGCCCTCGTAAGCCTCTATGAACCAAGTCTCATAGAAATCGTTACACGCGTTTTCGAGAACGCGATTACACATAAGTATATTGTACATATCAGCCGAAAGACGTCCACTGCTGGACATAGGCCTCCCCCGAAGAGTGCAACAATGACCGTTCCTGCGCCACCCACATCCAGCGAACTCCCGCGACCTTTACCAGGTCTTCCGTTCACCTTGTCGGGGGTCTACCAACCGCCACTCGAGAACCTTTCCTACCCAACGGCCATCGGTTCTACGTGCAATGTACCCGCCCACTGCCACTTAAGCTTAGCGATTCAGATACTATATATTAATAGGTCGCGGGAGTCCGCTGGATGCGGGTGGCGCAGGAACGGTCATTGTTGCACTCTTTGGGGGAGGCCTATGTCCAGCAGTGGACGTCTTTCGGCTGATATGATGATGATGGTATGTACAATATACTTATGTGTAATCGCGTTCTCGAAAACGCGTGTAACGATTTCAATGAGACTTGGTACATAGAGGCTTACGAGGGTGATAAATCGTTCTAGGTCTACGATCGGGGAAAAATCAAATTTAAAATTTCAAGTTTTATCGCACTCGGGCCCGTCGGACCCTCAGATATCGATTTTGAACCAAATCGAACTGTTTTTCAAGAATTTAAAGATGGCGTCCACTTTTTTACAATCCAAGCTCGGATTCATATTAAGAGGCCCCGCGGACCCTCAGATATCGATTTTGAACCAAATCGGAATGTTTTTCAAGAATTTCAAGATGGCGGCAACTTTTTTACAATCCAAGCTCGGATTCATATTAAGAGGCCCCGCGGACCCTCAGATATCGATTTTGAACCAAATCAGACTGTTTTTCAAGAATTTCAAGATGGCGGCCGCTTTTTTACAATCCAAGCTCGGATTCATATTAAAAGGCCCCGCGGACCCTCAGATATCGATTTTGAACCAAATCGGACTGTTTCAAGAATTTCAAGATGGCGGCTACTTTTTTACAATCCAAGCTTGGATTCATATTAAGAGGCCTCGCGGACCCTTAGATATCGATTTTGAACCAAATCGGACTGTTTTTCAAGAATTTCAAGATGGCGGCTACTTTTTTACAATCCAAGCTCGGATTCATATTAAGAGGCCCCGCGGACCCTCAGATATCGATTTTGAATTAAATCGGACTGTTTTTCAAGAATTTCAAGATGGTGGCCACTTTTTTACAATCCAAGCTCGGATTCATATTAAAAGGCCCCGCGGACCCTCAGATATCGATTTTGAACCAAATCGGAATGTTTTTCAAGAATTTCAAGATGGCGGCAACTTTTTTACAATCCAAGCTCGGATTCATATTAAGAGGCCCCGCGGACCCTCAGATATCGATTTTGAACCAAATCGGACTGTTTTTCAAGATTTTCAAGATGGCGGCAACTTTTTTTCCGATCCAAGCTCGGATTCATATTAAGAGGCCCCGCGGACCCTCAGATATCGATTTTGAACCAAATCGGACAGTATTTCAAGAATTTCAAGATGGCGGCAATTCAATTTGAACGAAATGAGACTGTATTTAAAGAACTTCGACTTATATTAAAAGACCTCGGGCCCTCAGATATCAATTTGGAACACAATTTAAGTGACATCATAAAAAAAACACCTAAACCTTACCGATATTTAAAGTCGGTTTTATAAAAAGTCAAACTTGACACCCCTTCAGAATAGTTAGCGCAAACTCAATGAGTTTGCGCTAAACTTCCTCGTCTCCCGCTTCCCCGCGTTCCTCCCCTCTTGTAAACCCGCGTGGCCCTGAGCTTGCAGACTGTATGTAGTTAGACTGTGATACTAGCATCCGTCCCAAACTCCAAGGAATCAGAGACACACCATCAGGTCTCTTGCCATCATCTCTGACAATGCCAGGCGGCTCAAGAAGAGCAGGCACATTGATGGTGGCAAGAGACCGGCGGATTATGTCATTAAGTGTCGCATGTCTTGAAAAGCGGCCTGGGGACCGATTTTTGACTTTCGAGCGCTCGACTCTTGCACTCGAAAACGGTCATAAATGATGGAATTCTATTTTGAAATAGACATAGAAAATTTAAAAACGAGTGGTATCCACCACTCGTATTTAATTAGAACGGTAGAAAGTAAGTGCCAGCAATTTTGACACTAGAATCGTATTTACTTTTATTTAATTTTCGAGCGCTCGAAAGTCAAAAATCGGTCCCCTGCACTTTTTTGACAACAAAGTCCGTGGTGCCCCAGTCGGTCCACGTCCGTGCCACAAGGGCATACGTGTGGAGTGCATACCGTCACCCCAAGCCGCAGACCAGTCGCCTTTGTTTTTAGTATTTGTTGTTATAGCGGCAACAGAAATACATAATCTGTGAAAATGTGAACTCTCTAGCTATCATGGTTCTTGAGATACAGCCTGGTGACGGACGGACGGACGGACAGAGAAGTCTTAGTAATAGGGTCCTGTTTTACTCTTTGAGTACGGAACCCTAAAAAGGAGTTAAGTTTTATGAAAAATCTTTTGATTTCACTTGCACATGTATACGGAAATATGTATCTTATATTGTTTTTTTTTTTTTTTTTTTTAATTTATTTAGAACACAAACAAAAAAAAATATATCTTACAAATATATGTTGTTTCAGGGCTCCCGAAGTGGTTCTGCATCGAGCGCCTCCTCCAAACACAGCGGCTCCGACTAGTGCTTATTGTATTGTAACTTATAAGATATTCCTTCGAATAAAGTCTTTGACTGATCATCATGGATTTTGGTCCATGAAGACTCGTCTCATTCCTACCTGCGCTATGGGAATATACAAATTAATATCCAATGAGAAGTGGGGTACTCTTATTAAATTGAGGGCCCTTGGATGCACTGGGACCCAGTTGGATATTTTGCGCTGTTGCCCCCTCCATTGCGCGTGCGTATGAAGCTCTCTCTAAAATTTCCACAATCCAATGGGGAACTTGCATGGGACTTCAATTTCGAATGAATTGCACTCCATCGATGCGGATATACCTAGAAATATCATACAAAAGAAATAAAGAAAAAAAACGATTATATTAGTTTTATCTCACGTTAAAATGACGAAACAATTTTTTTTATTTTTTCGTTAAAATAACAACAGTTAGGTACACAGAATATTAAATTACGAATGATATTTTGTACGACAAGTATGGACTAAAACGCAAATTTTGTGGAGATAATTGCAAATTAATGACTTACTCCATAGTAAACGCGCCCAGAATATATGCTGTGACGTCATAGCATAAGCCCGTTTTCGGGGGCTGCCGGCGCGTGCAGATTTCAAATGCATATAACATCAGAAAAATAAATCATAAGAAAGTTTTAATGTTCCTGTTGTTTTAATTCTGGATTATACTTTTGATTTTAGTAATAAAATAAAAAGATGCAAGTTCCCTATTGGCGCCCACTTTTTAGGTTTAGTCCAGTGGGTAGTGAACTAGTGACCCTGTCTACGAAGCGGATGGGGTTATCCACCTAGTTACACTATTAAGCCGGGTCCGCTGCACCAATGTTTTCCATGTTTTTAAACATCTAACATGTTTTCCGTCAGGTTCGGCAAACAAATAGGGTTTTGTTTTGATTGGCAAAACATGTTTGACGTTTATAAACCACGAAAACATGGCGCAGCGGACGCGGCTTTATTTATACGATATAACAAAATGTCCAAAAAAAATCCATTAAGTTATACTGAGCCTTATTTGATTCGATTGATTTGGGCCGGATTCATCCATTTAGTTATATTCGTAAATAATCAGCCAACAACACTTATGGACATTTTTACGTTTGTACATTTATTCCTGTCGTCCACGTTCGTAACTAAGATTTCATAACTGGTTATGAATAAGGATTTTTTTTTCACTGTCTCATAACCAGAACCCTACCGATTCTACTCTAAGTCAGGTCGGTGTAGGTAAGACGACGAGCGAAGCGAGGAGAAGTGTTAGGAAGAACCCTACAGATACAGATTCAAAAAATATACAATGGCAGGCTCAAAAGTATTTTTTTACAGAAGATCGTTTGAAGTATTCTACCAAAATTCCTAATAAAAAAAAATCCTAATAAAAAAAAAAAAAATTGTTGTTTCCGCTTGTTAACTGTTTAGGTTTATTTATTTAGTATTTATTTATTTTATATTTTGTTGTTTCCGCTTGTTAACTGTTTAGGTTTATTTCATAGTTGATACCGGTTGTCGTAATGTAATGTCGTATCAGGTTAATGTAATGTCGTATCAGGAGCTCAAAACAGTGGCAGAAAGAAGAACAGAATGGCGATTACTCCACCGACAAGAGCCTGGCTCTTAAATTTATGATGATGACCGGTTGTCGGCGGTTGTGTCGGCACTTATGTTAGTTTTAAGTAAGGTCTCCACTGAAAATCAGCGCCTCAGCTTGCTGTGGCTTCATGCTGAGTGGGGATCCTATTTAACGTCCTAGTATTTGAGTCTTTTATTTTGCTTGTTCTTTTTATTGTGTAATTTTGTGGCGTTAAATAAATTTTATCCAATTCATACATAAACAGTAAACATAGCTCATTAACTAGGTGTAACCAGAGATTTTTTATTGTAGGTGCACTATATAGACGTTATGTGAGAGATAAAAGAAAAAGGCTTAGGTACCTACTTTCATACAAAATTATCACTTGCAAACGACTGCAATTACCTATCACAGAAACCATATGAATTAGGTTTCTAAATATTTTCATTAAATATACTTTTAGTTTAAATCATAATATTATCGTCAGTTAAACAGAAATCCCATAAAAACATGATCTAAACACGATACTAAACAAGGCCATGATTAGTATGAGTGCGCAGCGACGATGACGTCACGAGGTGCGATGTGGGCACCCCTCGGAGGGTTTTTCCTTGGCTGTTACATGCGCTCTCAGGGCTTTGTTATTTTATTATCGTTACCAATTTCGATCGATTTGTTAACTTTCGGGTCATTGTTAATCCATTTAGGTTCATTTTAAATTAATTTACGATAAATAACGGTAGTGTTAATAGCTGTTAATGATATCAAATTATTAGAAAAGCGCTAAAAAACGTGTAGGCAAATTTTGACTATGAGTCACAGGTTTAGTAGCGAGAATGAGATGAACTTAATTTTTTTTATAATGAAGTACGATTAAATTACTTAAATGTTGACAAGTGTTCTCTTTCTGGCACTAAACCCACACATTTTCACTCGCGAACACCGACTCATATACGTTAATTACCGTTTTAGACTAACCACTCTTATTTATGAGACTAACGACCACATTATATTTTTTTCCTCCATTGGCCATTGAAATTATGGCTTGCTAGCGGTCTCGCTTCATTGGCTATACGTTTCAATGGATTAAAACAAGATCGATACACGCTTGCCTGTTATTTCTCTAAGAAAGTAAGAACAGTTCTTGCGGCCCTCTGAGGGGTTTCCTCATACGTGCAGGAAAAAATGTGAAGCCCACAGCTGAAGGGTTATTATTTATTTATCATCTGAGTTATACCCTGAGAACTTTACGGTTTCGCTATATGAAAACACAACAATATATCGATATCAGCCATATTTTTACACCAAAAAATAGGTTGGGTAATTTGACTTGTTCATTAATAATCCACCTAAATTTAATACCGATACGGTAAAAAATAATAAAAAGTAATCTTCATAAATTCCGTAAAAATCAGGCGAAAATGGTATAAATTTTCTTTACTTTATAATTGACTACGTCTATATACTTTCTTTGGGATACGCGCATAATCCACTTATTTTTGTTAATGAATAAACCTTTCTATAGGCCAGATGAATATTATCTCAAGGTCGTACATATTTAATTAAAATGCAGTTATTTCCTGATGCATATATATTTTTGTATTCAGGTAGTAAGTCTCAACATTTGTGCATTCAAACATGTTTTCATTATAAAAATACTGATAGCATTTTTGCTTGCGGGTTAATTTTTTTTCCTAACTTCCGGTCCATATAATTATTGATTTCAATAGTAAAAGTTGTTTAAAATAACATATAAAAGCAACAAATAATTAGCCTGATATTGAATTATTTCCAAAAAAACCGTAATTTTCTCAGGGTATTATCCGAGAGACCTTGACCAAGTCCTTTGTCACATGTACAGTGAAGAGCTAAAATATGGGTGCATCATGGCCCTTCTGTCGGAGTATTAAGGTTTCGATACATATTTTTGCACTCGAGCGTGCCATTATTAAAACAACTTAAATCATATCAATACTTTTATTAGTTGGCTGTTCACTTGATTACATAACAATAAAAACAGAACACTCGATTTTGAACACAAACAAATTGTTCCCATTTGTGTTGATGTAGAAAACGTAATTTCATTATAAAGATGGAACAAAAGTATAATTATTATTCTTTATTTACGGGAATTTGAAACGGAGGTTTGGATACTGGCTCGAACAGTCGACGTCAAAACTATATGTACATGTTTGCCTTATTATAATGCAATAAGGCGCAAAAGTGTAAACATATGTTCGACAGGCATGTTTTTTATAGAATTGAACCCTGTCACATTGATATAAAGTTCAGAATCATGGTAGGAATATAATATTTCCCAATGCCATAGAAAAACTTTTAAGCTAAATTGGTGTTATCTTTGAATGTTTCTGAATTTGTGTAAAAAAATAATGTTATCTACATAGAATAACTTCCATAGAATGATCGTGATAATAAAAAAATGTTTTCAGGGTGACAGTTCATTTATAATTTACAATTAATTTTTATTTTCTTGTTATATTACTAAGTTATTTTAGATTTATTATTATTTTAAAACGTATTTAACCATTAAAAGATTATGAAGTTTAAATACCTACTAACTAAATAAAGTTTTCATTAATTTTACAATATTAGCGGTTATTATTAATTAATTAAAAACATTAGTGAATTATAAGGTTTATAAGCACAGCTCGGACAGGTCATCGCAAAAACAGATATGGAAATAGAACAAGACTCTATAGAGTCGATACTTAAGATTATGATTATTAAAGCGGATATTATTGTAATTTAACATTTGACCTTTTTAGTTGCATATCTGTCATGGTTGTGTCAAACTGGCGTTCTTGATATAGTTTTGTTGTAAGAATTTAAATTAGTAAAAATATTTACATAATGGTGAAAATAAAAACGATGAATTAATTGGATTAAGAACAACCCCGAGCTTGATGATGAAAATGTCAGGTAAGTATTGTGGACAGCATGTGACAATCGTATTAATTCAGTGCGAAGATGGAAATAATTACTCTGCGTAAGGCAAATGCTAATTATGGTAACAAAAAAAATATATACCTACATTATTACATACATATTTTTTTTAAAGATAGGTTGAATTAAAACGCTTTCTTTATCATACAGTGCCAACTTTCTGCCCCTGCATAAACAATTTACGGGAAAGATGTTTGAGTCAAACATGTCAACAGCTTAATGTTTGACGATTGCTGGGAAGACGTCATGGAAGTGTTTCGGCAGTTTCGAGTAAAAGGTTTTAATGTATTTTTAACAACTATTTAGTATTTATTAATCAGACCTGTCTAAAATGTATCTGAGAATAAATGAAGCGGCCCTGACAAAGACTGCTTACATATGTCCAAAGTTACATTTGATCAGTTTACTTTATAATTAAATGAAAATAGTGAATAAAAATTAACACAATTCATTAAATAAAAACATTGGTTTGTTTCAAAAAATGCAACGATCAGCATTAAAAAATGATGATGGAAATACCTTCACAAACACAATTATGGTGAATTTTGGGTTACCGTTATAAATGTAATTGAAAAATATAATTAAATAATACTGTACATAATGCGACTCTATTAATCTTGTTATATTACCGTGTTACGATTGTTTTGCGATGACCTGTCCGAGCTCTGTTTATAAGTTTCCCAATATTGGAGTATATTCACATAGAGTATAAAGATTTTTTTAAAGGTAACTTGACACTGCCACATATTGAATAATTTAAACTACATTAGGTACATATTGTTTATCCTCGTACCACCCACCACTTGAATCAAGTTGTTAAGAAAATAGAGTTGAATTTAATTTATTCTAAATTTTAATGAAAACGACTTTAAACGTGCTACGAAAGGTCTAAATTCCATTGAAATAGAAGGTACATTCTGTTGTACATTCGGCGGCACGAGGTATAACAATGACATTTTTGTTATGATTACAGAGATATATAGGTTACATTTTATTACATGTCATAAGAAAGAGAATATAGGTACGCTTGGTCATAACATAGTCGATTTTTAAGGAGGTAAACTTAGTCTGTAAATATTACATTAAATTAATAAAGCACCATGTTAATGTTAATAAGTATTATTTGTTTACAGGGTGAATCGCCAATAACTGGCCACGTTTCAATTACTGGCCACCTCATACTAAAAATTAACACTATTCACCTATAATAGAATTCATTTTTAATATACGGTGTTAATTACTGGCCACCCTTCAATAACTGGCCACGTTATAATAAGTTGAATTCTGTTTGTAGGGGGAACATAATTCATTTTTAATATGAGGGGGCAGTTATTGAAAGGTGGACAGTTATTGGCGATTTACCCTGAGTCAATGCAGAGTTTACACAAAACAACTTAAAAATGTCTCGTGTGCTACTAACATTTTCAATGAAATAAAATAGCAACTTATGTATATAATATATTACTATTTAGTAAAAAATAATTATCTTAAATTAGTGATGCAAAATGTATAATGTTATTTTGAAAAACGCAAAACGTGCGTATGTATTTCATATAATTCATTTCTTAATCACAGCGTAACACAGCGGACTTTCTTACGTAACGCAGCTGAATTTCTAGCGTAACATAGAAGAATTTCTGGGTAAAGTGCAATACATCCTAGCTTCTACTCAGCTCTTCCGTAACTATGTCGATGAATGAACTAGTGAAGACGGCTTTATTGTGCATAACGTAACGCAGGAGCTTCAGAACTTTAATTTTACACTAAACTATCTCGATTCAGTAGCTCGTGAAGATATGTTGAACTCTAGGTAGCATTATCCGGTATAAATAATCACGAAGTAACTGTTTTTCTGGCGCAACGCAGCTTCAGGTGTAACACCGCGGACTTTCTTACGTAACGCAGCTGAATTTCTAGCGTAACGCAGAATTTCTTGGTAAAGAGCAATACATCCTAGCTTCTACTCAGCTCTTCCGTAACAATGTCGATGTAGTAACTGGTGAAGACGGCTTTGTTGTGCATCACGTAACGCAAGAGAGTGCCCGAGATGTTGGTCAGTTCGGGAGCTAGGGCCGACAGACCGACGGGGATCTGTCTAGAGCCGCCCGCGCAGACTAGGATCATTTTCAGGAATTCTAGGACCCTTTGACCTGGAAAGAATAATAATATATTAGACTAGTTGCCAGCAAAGCTCTGCCCGGGTATTACAGATAACCCAGGCCTCAACAGCGGGGTAAAATAAGTTTCTGTCAAATTAAAACATTTTTGGTACAAGCTTTTATTTCAGACTGTACTATTCTGTATACCGTCATCAACTACTAATTGAGACGATTCTAACGCGCCTAAACTCAACGGGGTTTCGTCGGTTAAGTACTGAATTCCCTCGAAGATTAGCTCGATGACCATACATTGAATTGTCATCCAAATGTTACCTTTCCCCTGAATTTCAGCTCAATCGGTTGAAGATATCTGCTTCAAAATTGAGTTGCAAGATTCCACCCGAACAAACATAGTCACATAGTTAGGTACACACATACATTGCAAGTTAATAAAAAGCTTGTACCAAAAATTAAATTTTTGACTGAAACTTATATAATTACTAGCTTTTGCCAGCGACTTCGTCCGCGTAGAACTGGTTTATATCGTAGCTCGATACAAACTTTCACCCTCCATTTCCCTTTTAGGGGTAGACTTCCGATATAAAAACTATCCTATGTCCTTTCCCGAGACTCAAACTATTTTTATCATCATTATCATCATCATCATATCAGCCGAAAGACGTCCACTGCTGCTGGACATAAGCCTCTTCCAAAGTACCAATCCTGCGCCGCCCGCATCCAGCGGACTCCCGCGACCTTTACCAGGTCATCAGTCCACCTTGTGCCTATCAACGCCGCGCCTACTAACTACCTCTATACAAAATTTTATCTAAATGGGTTGTATAGTAGCTCCATACAAATATTCACCCCCCATTTCACCCCCTTAAGAGATGATTACCAGAATAAAAACTATCCTATGTCCTTTTCCGGAACTCAAACTATCTGTAAACCAAATTTCATCTAAATAGGTCACTCAAATCCAAATTTTCACCCCTTAGGAGAGGATTTTTGGGATAAAACTATCCTATGTCCTTCCCCAGAACTTCGAACTATCGCTATACCGTAAATGGGTTCCATCCAAATTTTCACCCTCTTAGATGATTTTTCAGGATAAACACTATGCATTGTCTTTCCCTGGGACTCCTTCTATCTCTAAGACAAATTTAAACTAAATGGGATTTATCCACATTTACATCCCTATTTCATCCCCTTGGGGGATGATTTTCGGGATTCAAACTATCCATTGTCATTCTCCGGGACTCAAACTATATCTATACCAAATTTGATCTAAACGGAGTCCATCCAAAACTTCACCCTCTTAGGGGAAGATTTACGAAATAAAAACTATCCGATGTCCTTTCCCTGAACCTAAACTACCTCTAAACAAAATTTTATCAAAATGGGTTACTTCCAAATTTTCACCTCCCCATTTTACCCCCTAAAGGGAAGATTTCCGGGATAAAACGTATTATTTGAACTTCCCGGGACTCAAATTATTTATATACCAAATTTCATCCAAATCGGTGCAGCGGTTTAAGTACCACCATACAAATTTCCACCCCCCATTTCATCCCCTTAGGGGTTGATTTCCGGGATAAAAACTACCCTATGTCCTTCCCCAGGACTCAAACTATCTCTATACCAAATTTCATCTTAATCGGTTTAGCCGTTTTCACGTTGCATCACGTCACATAAACAGACAAACAGACAAAAATTCTAAAAACTGTTGGAACGTGTTCTGTTATCGATTCTAAGAATCCCTAGCCTATTTTTTTTAAATATCTTCCATGTACAGACTTTCGACCCTCTTCAGCTTTATTATATGTATAGATAGCGTTGAACGGCAGGTCTAAGCGCCGTATGAAATGGATGTGGAAGCAGTTCTTAAAATAAAATAGTCAAAATAGTAAGACCACATTATACTCACGAACAATCTGCCTGACTTTATGCTCCGGGTCCCTCAGGGAGATGATCTGGGTCCTAATGAGTTCCTTCATGTCTGCGGTCAGGGGCGGCTGGTCCAGGGTGTCCAGGAGTTGTTCAGTCACCACTATCACTTCCTCGGCGACAGATGGCAGCACTGCTTTCAGTTGTCTGTAAAAAAGGGTAAGTTATAGTTATAGGACTTGTTAACTTAAGCTTTACTTTTGTTTTTAATTAACTTGGTAACAGTATAATGAAGAGTGACTCACGTGTCAGTGGCGGTGTCATCTATGATGATCACGATCTTCTCCTTAAGGCTCAGTTTGTGTCGCGCCGCGGCGCTCGCGTCGCCGCAAGAAGGACTCACTAGCATGAGAGACGCCACGCAGATGAGACGGTACACTTGTGTCCCTAGTTCGGCGAAGCGGGGCGCGTCTAGAGTCACCGTCTGAAACAAGATGGTGTTTGACTCAGTTGACCCCATAAATAGGAAAGCATTAAATAATACCAACTTTTGTTCTAATAATTGAGTATAAATAATGTAACACGTGTTACAAGTAACGCGGGGAGCATTGTGTTATTTATTTTTTATAACTTTATACCCTTTAGTTCGAAAGGTTTCGTGTAGCGCTCGTAGCCGAAACGGTGCGAAAACCCGTTTGTAGAGGGTTCCTGACACTGACAGTGTGAAAAAGTCATTTTCATAAAACAATAATTTGACGATCGTTTAGGCCTAGTGAGTCAACCTGCCTAAAAAGCTGAAGGTTCTGGGTTCGAATCCCGGTAAGGAACCCCGTTTATTTGTGTGATGACTGATGAGCACGAATATTTGTTTCTGAGTCTTGGATGTTTTCTATGTATCTAAGTATTTATATCTATTAAATATATCGTCGTCTAGTATCACAAGCCTTTAATGAACTTACTATGGGGCTAGTTCGATTTGTGTAAAAATTGTCCCGTAATATTTATTTATTTATTATTTATATTGTTCATTCTCACCTCCGGATAGGTGCTGGATCCCTTATCCCACTCCAGCAGCTCCATATACGCCTTGGCCAAAGTCTGCGCGGTCACATTCCTGATAATAATAGCATCTGTGACCGGTAGGCTCAATCCAGTCTTGTCTATGTGGCGTTTTAGCCACGCTCGAGTGTGCTGGAGACCGTCTGAAATGGTAAATTGAATGCCGAGCGTAATGAGGGATTCAAAGTTACAATTTTAAATGTATCTCTTAAATTACCGTCTCTTTCCTTGAACTTAGAACTGAGTTTAAGTAATTGTACTTTCATCTATCTATAATAAGATTATAAATAGAAAAACTTTGTGACATTGTAGTTTTGTATGTTAGTATGTACAGGGAAATCTCCGAAACCACTTGTCGGACATATATATTTTTTCACCAGTGTCTAGAATTGACACAGCTTATGTTTTAAGTGTTTGGGGGCGAAGCCGTGCGGGCAGCTAGTGTTTTATAAATATATCACACGCACCAAATATATACAAATTCTGTTATTAAAACTACGTCCTAAATTTAGGTACAATTGATAATTATTGAAATAGTATTTTCTTTGTATTTTACAAAACTGTACAGTCCATAAAAAATTGCGGACCGAGTGAACGCGCATAGACGCCGCCCGCGCGACTAAGGCAGCTAGTTTTACATACACCATCATAGCAATGTTACAAAATACGCCACTTTCGCCATTTTAAAGCTTTTTAAAGCTTACTGTACTACCTTCTATACAGGCAGCCTGTGGGCACATTATACATATAAACGGTATAGCGCTCTGCGCGTGCAGTTTAATAATGCGTTCAGGGTGCTGATGGGGCTGCCCAGATTCTGTAGCGCATCAGGGATGTTTGCAGAAGCGCGGGTAGACTGCTTCTACGCCACTATGCGCAAGCGAGCTACATCCCTGGTGCGCAGAGTGCGGGCTAGCTCCAACAGCATTCTGAGCATGATAGCGGACAGGATCGATGGCCTGTACATGAACAACTGCTGCATGATACATGCACGCAGAAATAAATAATAATGATAATAATGATGTTAATAATATAATGTACTAACACTAGTCTAATAAGTAATACAATTGTTACTAACACCATGATCCCATGTTGGTCGTAAATAAAGTATTTATTATTATTAGAAGTTGAAGAAGGGAAATCTTTAGTACCTATGTTTACACTTGATATCATATATTATACTACTAATAAGTCCACGGTTAAACTCGCGTATTAAATTAAATGTCACCGCCGCGAAAACACTCATCATCCTCAAGAAGAACTCCCAAAGAGTTCGAAAACATGTCGCCTATCGTGACATTAAATACGTGAGTTTAACCGTGTATTTATTAGTAATATGTCAGACGAAAGTTTAAATTCGATATTATCTATATTTACCTTCAGTGATTTTAAGCAGCTCTTCAAACTTCAGTTTCTCGTATAGCACGCTCTCTTTCTGGACGTGAGGCCGGATCATAGCGATGAGAGTGTTTGCCAGATCCAGTTTTAGGACTTCGAGGGCCTCTAGGATGGCTCGGAAAATGTCCACCTGTGAAGGTTTAGTTTTATTTATTTATTTAATTCCTTTCCTTCCCATGGAAGAAATATATATATGTATATGGAAATCCAATAGAATATGTCGAACATTATACATATCTTGGGCAAGTAATATCACCCCAGGATCTAACATAAAAAGAAGTTGATAAGTACCTGAATTGGAAACTTTTGGAAAAGATACTAGTATCTAAAAGAAATAGTGAAAAACTCCCGAATACCAACTAATCTTAAAGCGAAGGTGTTTAACACTTCGCTGCCCCAATATAGGGTTCTATGTTACATTGTCGGGGTACTTCAATTTAGACCTAGGGTCACTCTGCCAATGTTCAAATTTCAAGTTGATAAAAGTGCAACATAGAACCCCATAATATTGGGGCAGCGACTTGTATCCTCCAGAGTTTGACATATGGATGTCAAACATGGGCAATTGGGCACAAACTGAAAAACACAAAAAATCACTCCAAGTGTGTCAAAATAGCATGGAAAGGAGCATACTAAATTTAAAATTAAATTATAAAATATGATTAGTAGATATCAAACAGAAAACATAGACAGCTGATGTTGACTACACTATGAAAAAACTAAAATGGAAGTGGACTGGACACATGAGTAGAGAACAAAGAAACATGGTATCCAAGAGATGGAAAAAGGGAAAAAAGGAGACAGAAGAAAAGATGGGAAGATGAACTAAAAAGATATCGCCGGAGCCATGTGGAGAAGAGAAGCTCTGGATATAGTCAGACGGAGGACTCTGGGGGAGGCATATGCCAAAGGCAACCAGACAATGTCTGATGAAAACGGCTATCAGTAATCAGTAATTTATTTAATTCAGACTTTATAGATCTCTATTAATATACACGTTTAAACTGGAAAAATACCGAAGCACTTTGTCACACGACCAGTGGGCTTTCGTGATCAGTGCTAAATTAGACTTGTAAAATTGTAACTTGGCTGGTTGAGCCAATAATTCCAGTATCCCTTTATAGTCCGTGAGCCCGCTTCCCATTTTTAACCGACTTCAAAAAAGGAGGAGGTTCTCAATTCGGATGTATTTTTTTTCATTTTTTTTTTTAATGTTTGTTACCTCAGTACTCCGTCATTTATGAACCGATTCGTACAATTCTTTTTTTAACTGAAAGTATATGCTTCCAGATTGGTCCCATTGTTTCCGAAACCCCAGTTGGATGATGGGAACCGTGAGGAATTGAGGGAACTCCTCAAATATATTAGGCACGCGTGTAGTAATTTCGGTATTTTTTATTATAACTCGTGTATTTACACCCGGAAATCATAAATTTGGTGAAGTGGAAGTGATGATGAAGACCACAGATGGCTTGTGGAACTTCTCAATGATGTACTTCAAATTATATAAGTACGTCACAGATTCTGATATTATTCCGTTGAAATGGCAAACAATGAAGTGCCAAAGGTAATTCTGAGATCCTTGAGGAATCGACGGAAGTCCTCAAATATTATCGGCCCACATACAGCGATTTGGTTTATTGGTCTGAAAATCAACGCTTTTGTTCTCGGAAATCAGTCCATGTGGTAAATTGGAAAAAAAAATGTGGAAATGTTAATGTGGCTTGGCGGAGTACTGAATTGAAGTCGGTTAAAACTTTGTTTTGAAAGTAAATTATATTAGGTATACAACACGATAAAATGCATGGCAGCAGGTCGAGAGTTGTGCTGAACAAGAATCAGAAGATTATCGCACCTAAAATTGGCCGAAAGTATGAAAAATCCTTCACTTCCGATCATCGTTTAGCCCTTTAATCGCAGAGAGAGTAAACCTAAGTATTTCAGTCCTAAAATAGCCGTAAGTACTTGGAACACGGTTCCAAAGGTTAACTAAAACATTGGCACCGTCAAGTTGTTTTCCGTGTTGTTATGAGATGTATTGGGAGTATTGGAGTATATTGGGAGCGAGCTTACGGACTTCCATAATCAAGAGTTAAGTGACGCAATAAACTTATTTAGGTCGCTGGTTGCCATCAGGTCACTTTTCAAATCTGTGACATTATTAATTTAAACCAGATCATAAGTTTCATTCACACTTTCAACCCCATTTTCAATGGGTCGTCTGCTACGCAGGTTAGTGTACACTGTAGTAACAATGTTGGATGCATTTTGTTTATCTTATACATTAACGACCTACCGAAACTATTAAATACTATTAATATCAAATCCTTCCTATATGCAGACGATATTTCAATTATATTTCCTAGCATAAACACAGATGAAGTTACAAATAACCTGAATATTATATTTGATACAATTTTACCTTGGCTTGAAGATCACAATCGGAACCTAAATTTGCAAAAAACTAACATAATACAGTTTAGACCCCACCAGAGAACAGCGTTAAATATTAACTATTCCTACCAAAATAACAAATTAGAAACTGCCAACACCTGTCCACTGCTTGGTTTAAACATCGACGAACATATAAGCTGGAAAGTCCACATTGATAAAATATCGATAAAATTATCTAGATTTGCTTATGCCCTGAGACAAATATTGATAAATACCAACTTGAAAACTGCTATATGTGCCTACCATGCTTTTGCCCAATCATGGTTGCAATATGGAATTATGTTGTGGGGCAGTAGTGCAAATGCCAAACATCTATTTTTATTGCAGAAAAGATGCGTAAGAGTTCTCAGCAACATAAGAAATGAAGAGAGTTGCAGACCACACTTCTGTAGATTAAAAATTCTTACCCTCACATCTCTGCACATATTGGAAACGTGCAAATTTGTCCATAAATATCCTAGTCTGTATCCCAAACCGGAAAACTTCAACTCTCATGCACACAACTTACGTCATCGCAATAAAATAATTCAAGCAGTTCCCGCCAAACTAACAATGTTCAGTAAAGGCCCTTACGCAATGTCTATTAGAATCTACAATAAAATCCCGCAGCTTATAAGAAACGAAGTTACATATAACACTTTTGTTAATAAACTTAAAACTTACCTCCTAACTGAATGCCCATACTCGCTACAGGAGTTCATGGGGCAATATTTTTTTACAATTTAATAGATGGTGCAAATCAAGTAGGTATGTTGTTATCTAATGTGCAGATTTTATATAAATATAACAATATGTTGATTTTTTAAAAATATATGTATGTTTAGGTTAGTTTAGTATTTAATTATTATAATATATATAATATTATAAAGTATTAGTAGGGTCCATGTCTGTACTGATTAATTTTAAGAACATCCTGTAAATACCATGGTTGCAGCAAATAAATGAATATGAATATGAATGTTGAGGGACAATCTGTTGCTCGCGTCTGTTAAATATGTGATGTGGACGTACTTATATAAATAAATAAATACCACAACCCTGCACGTGTCCCCTGGGTGGTGCTAAATGAGTGACAACACTTTCGGCAAAATAGGCGCTCCTACAAAAATATCACATGGATATCCGCCTATTCTACAGATCGCCAATCCAAAAAAAAAAAACATCATCATTATCATCATATCAGCCGAAAGACGTCCACTGCTGGACATAGGCCTCCCCCAAAGAGTGCCACAATGGCCGGTCCCGCGCCACCCGCATCCAGCGGACTCCTGCGACCTTTACCAGGTCATCAGTCCACCTTGCGGGGGGCCTACCCACGCCGCGCCTTCCGGTACGTGGTCGCCACTCGAGAACCCAACGGCCATCGGCTCTACGTGCAATGTGCCCCGCCCACTGCCACTTAAGTTTAGCAATTCGGAGGGCTATATCGGTTACCTTGGTTCTGCTGCGGATAGCCTCATATCTGATGCGATCGCGCAGAGAAACTCCCAGCATAGCCCTCTCCATTGCCCTTTGAGTGACTTTGAGCCTTCTTATAAGGCCCATAAAATAAATAAGTAAATATAAATAAGTAAGAATGTTTCTTAGGAAACTTCTAACAAGACCGAATTACAAAAAAAGCAATTGTTGATTGACCCACGTAATAAAGTAAACCTTACCGTATCAGTCATAGTGGTGATATTCTGTATCATCTCATCTCTGGCTGGGGCCGCCAGCTTGGCCATAAGGTCGATGACAAACTTGGCGTATTTATCGAAATCTAGACTGCTGTTCTCAGCCTGTTGCTTTATAAAGTCTGAGTCTAGAACCTCCTCGATCATGTCGCGGATCCGAGTGTGGCGCGGGAGTAGAATGGAGAATAAACCCTGGGGAATGTAATGTATTTCGTATAAGAGTATAATAATAAGGAGTAAGAGATGCATGTTGGTAAAATGTAATAAAAAGCAGCAGATCTTAAGACCGTTTAGACATATGACTATTTTCAGACGACTATTGCAGCGCGTCGGGAATGTTCGCCGACGCAGCCGTGGACGATTTTTACGCAATGACTCGCAAGAAGTCGGCGTCCAATATAATATAAGACGTGTGCGGGGGAGCGGCAACAGTATCTTGCAGATGGTCGCCGAGAGGCTAGACTCTGGCGTCCTGTCGCGCTTCATAGATCTGCACGTCAGGGGGGATAGATGAAGCGCGGGAGGAGCCCTGTTAGTTAGTTTTAGTGTTTTATTTATTTTTTTATCTATTTCATGTGTCTAACATAGTAGTTTAAGGCATTTGTTACTAACAAAATATTGAACCAGTTTTCTGAATTAAATGATTTTATTTTTATTTAAATCTCACCGCCAGTGACCAGCAAACCGACACTTTAGTCGTTTACACGGTGCCTATTCAGTAAAAAAAGGCGCAGGGGCAGCGAGAAACGCGGGCGGAGGTCACTGGCGCCGAAAAATAGACTCGTGTTCTATTCCGTGTCAGCGCTGGCATGCCGCGAAAAAATGGCGCCGAAAGTGTTTATACGGTGCTTTTTTAGGCGCCGTACCGTAATTTAGGCGGCTGTAAATAGTCTTCTGCTAAATCGACCTTCGCATTGGCTAACAGGCTGGACTGTTCTCACACATGTGAGTTCCTAGTATTATTACATTTTTATTTTTATTGCAGACCGAAATAATTCTTATCACATTAATAATATAAATGTGATGTTTTTTATAAATTGTATAATGTTTTTAATTTTATCTTAATCCATGTACTTTGCCTATTTTATTCCTTTTCATATTTTAAATGTTGATGCCTATTCTAAAATTTTGAATAATTTAAATGATCTGACATTATTTTTAAAAGATGATTATGTTTGTGTTTAACTTTTTATTTTCCTTTTATGAACTGAATCATTGTATCATGTCTTTTAAAATTATTATTAGTTTACTTTTCATGTGTATTTTAAGAATAGGTTAAGTCAACATGTTACTAATCGATGGAGCTTGTTCTGAAATAAATATTTTCATTAATTCAATGCAGAGAGCATTTTGGGACATTAGGATGAGCATGTGCCATGTAAGTTTTTAAAATAACTATTGTTTTAGGTAGCCTTTTACTGATGTATGTCTTGTTTTGTTTCAATAAATAAATTCAATTATGAAAGTCACCCGACCATATGGCATGTCCTCAGAGCATAGAATACTAGAGAGAGGACAAGCCGCCGGCGGCCGTGTCGCAGCTGTATGCTCAATGGGCATACACTGCCATACTGTGCACGCGTGCTGATCGCAGAGAATATTACGTTTTTTCCCAAAATGCCTGATATGATGCGCGTTTATTGTCAAATAAGCGTGTAGGTATACAAGTGTGTGTGTGTTTTAGATGTGTGCGTGCTTTGTCTTGTCAATTACTTGGGCGTTGTGTGGGTTAATGTACTTGCGACAGGCTCACTCTATACAAATCGGCCGCCATGTCCGATCTCCTTATATTCATACATCTGTGGGCATGTCAAATGGAGCATGTCAGACGTATTAATGACAAACGCAATAACTTATCATTAAATAATAATAAATAAATAATAAATTAGTACTGCCCTCCTAAGGCGCTATCTCAAAGTAATTTGTCATTGTAAAGTTATGTCCATACGTCGCTATGGCGGGGGCAATGACAAATCAGATACCACATATAACATATAACATAATGTATATTTGGTACAAATACTAAGCATCTAAGAAGATCTTCACATCTGGAGAGTTTTCGCTAGAAAAGGTCTATAAAAATTATCTTCTACTAATTAAACGCTTACCTACTTACAAGACAAAACGTCTACTTAAATATTAAGACAGCAATGTGTAATTTTTATTAATGTGTGTTTTTGACGTGATAACGTCTTATAAATCGATGAACACCGGCAGCACACACGAAAAAGTATGACTCATTGTCCCGATCCGCCTGAGCCGAGCGTTCGTCTTTATGTCGTTATCACGTAAAATTATCGTACGTAAACCGACTTTATAGACAACCAATTTTTTCACTTGTATTTTATTTGGATTTCGTAGATTATAAAGATTTTATCTAAATTATCTACAGTCAATTTGCGGCTTCTACTAACTGGAACCGGAAAATAATCTTCGTCAAAAATAAATTAAAGTAAAGCTGGACTAGTCACTTTATAACCATGATATAATGGCGCTACAAACAATTTACATATGGCAATAATGTGCACAAGTCACGCTCGAGTTAGCATCTCTAAAAAAATAACTAACCCGCGGAATTGAGAACCTCCTCCTTTTTAGAAGTCGGTTACAAATATGTAAATTACTTCCACTAAAAATCCATAAAATGGTGTGGGTTAAAAAGTAACTTGTCTGAATTTGTAGTGAATATTCACAGTAAGTATCGATATAATAAATAAATAATAATAAATATTATGGGACAATCTTACACAAATCAACCTAGGCCCACGGTAACTTGTAAGGAAATATCTTTCGCTGCACTAAATCTCGAGCGAGCGAGAGAACGAATTACATCGTGTGAGCGAGAAAGCGGAGACAATGAAGACCTGGCAGATAACGTAGTTCTATCCCTTTCTTTTTCGTTGTTCAGTACGTAAGTTTAAAGAGATCGGATGTGTAGAAAACGTTCAATTTATTAGGGCCTATCTGCCTTACTCATTAATCTGTGGTCATTACTAATAAATGACAATGTCAAATAGGAAAAGTGACTAATGAGTTTGCATTGCGACTGCATAGTTAATCTATTTAAGTATGTATTGGACTCCAGTCAAGTATGGAGGTTCAATATTAGAAATCGTCGGGTGACAAGCAAAACTCACTAAGTAACAAATACCTACTTAAATCAAAGGTCGTATCTCGATAACGACTACGTACCGAGATACGAGGTTTTGAAGAGCAGTGACAGTTTTGGTAGTGACTTTTGCTTGTCACCCGACGAAATAATGTTCATAATTTTTTAACTCGTAGGCATAAATGTTCCTCAAAATGAGATTCACGTCTGTTATTGCTTGATTGTCATAATCTTAGGTTACTGTCAAATGGTTTTTGTCCCCGCGATAACGACGGATGGTTTGAGGTAGATTTTAAATTACATGTTCCAATGATATTTCATTTTGAGATAGCACCATTTGACTTAGGCGGGCAGAGTTGACCTATCTATATGCAGTAAGGTTCACACTTTGTTGCCATTGGTGCATTACCTGTTTCACATCCTCTAGTAGCACAAGTGCCTGCTTGTAGGAAGGAGGGTCTGAGTTGAGTTGCTCTCTGAGTATATCAAAGTATGCTCTGTGCATTGTCTCTTTCACCAGTTTTTGATAGCTGTAAAAAAAAAAAACTGTTCATCGCAATTAGATGCGTCTATTACGACCTCACATTTATATGTTGGTATAACAACTTGTCTGTCTTTTAATAACACATTAAGAATTTCAGGCTCTACAATACAATTATGCAGTGAATGGTCATGAGTTATTCTTGTCTTCACTTCAATGTCTGTGTTCTGGAAATATTATTTTGCTGATTTCGCACACTTCATACGTATTAAGTCCTTCTGATTGGTCAAGGGCAATCAAAATGGATTCACTTCTTATTGATTTTCAATACATATGTACATGTTGACGCACTTGAGTGTAGAACATGTTTTATGTTTTATTTAATATAAGTATAGCATTTCTTCATCAATAGTCTGTACTGTAAAACAGTGTTTTTCAACCTTTTTCATGGTGCGACCCCCCTCGAGTAAGAACCCCTGGGGGTCGCGACCCAAAGGTTGAAAAACACTGCTGTAATAGATGGACTTTCCAGAAACTTGCTAAACTTACCTATTATCTGGTGGCTCAAACGGTTCCAACTTAAAGTCAGTGTCAACAGCAATCTCATGAGCTAGCGCCATATTCTGCATGCCATGTGCGGCTTTCATGATGTCATCCAATGTCACAAAGCTCGGCGGGGAGGCTCCAGTGATGGTAGAGCCGCGCACTCGGAACTGGATAGGCTCATTAGCATAGTAGCTATGGGCACTGGAAATTAAAATCAGTGTTTTGATAAAGATGATCTGAACTTAGATGAAATTCAAAGATTTTTTCTTCAAGCAGAAGATTAATTAGTAGTAGTAGTGAATTCTTGATTGCACAAAAACGAACATTTTCAAATATGTAGAATCCCGCTTAACAATATCTTTCAGTTAACTTCTAATAAGGATTTAATAAGAATGAATGCTTCAATTCGTATTCTTCAACCATATGATGCTATAAAACATTCGTTGTTTATAAAATATTCTACAAATTTCTGCTTGTAAGAATAAATTATTGAATAATCAATGTTTAAAAAGTTAACAAACAATGAGTTTATTGTAAAATAATATAAACACATAAGGAAATTAAATACAACTCTGTTGAATAATATTGAGGCCAAAAGAAGTTTTAATTATATAACAAAGGATCACATAACATCGGAAACAAAGGCTGCAAATGATGCAAGTGGATTACCTTGGTCCAGTAGGCACAGGTTGTGAGGAACTTTTAGACTCGTCTTTATTGGGGTCCTGAGACCCCGAACTACTCGAGCCCTCGCGTTCACTCATCACGGGAAACTAAAGCAAACTAACTGCACCGCACTAACTCCCAAATAAGGGCAACTTACTCAAGGCACTCACTCGAAAACTCATATCATCTCAAGCCTATATTGACTCATAACAAAACATAACCTAACCTAACAAAAAGTAAATAATCTAATAAAATACAGCCCCTAAACTTTAAACGAATTTTACTCATCGATAGCTTAGTTACAGAAGTGGATATTTTTATGTTATTATACGTGAATTATTGAATTTATTTTACATATGTTTTCGTTTACTTGTCAATTTAGATGTAATTTTTTTCTGATCTGTACTCTATGGTCCGAATTAAAATTGCTTCGGATTCTAGGGAATTATGCAGTTTCCAATAAAGGCGCACTAGACGATCCTGCCTGATTTCAAAGTTATTAACCCTTAATCAAACGGAACACTTTTTATGAGATTTTTGAAAGCTAAGAATGGTTTTTAGGTAACTTAGGTGCGTAGATTACGAAAATACATATAAAAAAAAATTAAGTGGTGGGGAAAGGGGGTTTTGCGGTGAGAAATAATTTCCCGTTATCCGTCACGGTATAGCAAAATGTTTAGATGGGGCAGCCCAGATTCTGTAGCGCATCAGGGATGTTTGCAGAAGCGCGGGTAGACTGCTTCTACGCCACTATGCGCAAGCGAGCTACATCCCTGGTGCGCAGAGTGCGGGCTAGCTCCAACAGCATTCTAATCATGATAGCGGACAGGATCGCTGGCCTGTACTTGAACAACTGCTGCATGATACATGCACGCAGAAATAAATAATAATGATAATATTATGTACTAACACTAGTTTTAAGTAAGTAAAGTCCCTGGGCGACCAAGCTCAGCTCGGGTGAAAATATGGAGAAAACGATTTTTCCCAGACATGAGACCTAGCTAGATCGATTTCTCGCCCCCGTAATCCCCTATAATCCAAATTTCATCGAAATCATATAGGACAATTGTTACTAACACCATGATCCCATGTTGGTCGTAAATAAAGTAAAGTATTTATTAATGAAGTGGGAAATAGTCTCCCATTGCCAGATACCGTTACGAACTTTTTACTAGTTAAGTAGTAGCTCCCCCGGCTTTGCTTGGAATTCAAGTGATTTTTAGTAACAGTAAAAAAAATGTTTTAGTTTCTTTTTAGTAAGTGGTTTTCGTATTTTTTTCTTATCCATTTCTCTTTACTAGAAAAAAATGAAAAAAATAAAAAGAAAATCAAAGAAATAAATAAAAGAAAAAAAAGAAAACAAAAAGAAGGCACACCTTTTATTTTGTATAACAGATAAACGGGCGTATATTTTTATATATGGAAACAAATTAAAATTTAAGTGGACAACAAACACTGGGAAATAATTTCCCACTTACTAAAACCTTAAAATCTTGACTAAATCATATCGTTACCCAATTATTTTCAAAGAAAACACAAGGAAAATAAGTCTAGTTTATGATAGTATTCAGAGGGCCTATAGTAGACGGCAAACTTCGTGCGCAAATGATCTTGCCTGCGCAAAGGCGAATTGTATGTGCGAGCTGCCCCCCCCCCCACTTCGTCCCGCATGTTCAAGTTGTTTGCCGGGAACTGTACCGCGAAAGGCATTCGAAGTTTCCCCTCTCTGTCATACTTACGAGTTCGTACGTAAGTGCGAAAGAGAGGGTAAACTTCGAATGCCGTTCGCGGTAGCCCCTCAGTGTATGCACATACCAGATTTTTTTTGGCGACATAGATTTTTTTGACAAATGGCGGCCATAAGAAAAGTGTTGCCGTTTTTCAAATTCAAAATGTTACAAAGATTTTAAATCTGTGTGGTTGGTATCGCTGAGTGTTGCCATTAAAAGATAAAAAATAATTCGTAAATTGCAATGAAGTGGGAAATCATTTCCCGTTATTTGGTTAAGGGCTGATCACTTTCTTTTTCTCTCTCAGACCTTGACCGTGTGTGGCTGTAGAATAAGGTTTTTTTTACACGTCTGTGTGTTATACTTACGTATGTATGAGGGAGTCGACTTGTTTCGAGCGTGCTGGAGAATCTTAATTATTTTATTTATCACGCTGAATAAAAAGATGCCTACATTTTGCAATACTACTTAACTTATTTAATGGTACCTACTTACGAAGCAATAGTATATATCGCCACGCAGCTGGCTTATTGCTCTTGAGGACTCTTGGTACAACTTTCAGTACCCTTATTGTGAGATACAATCGTAACCTAACGTTACGTAACTAATACGAGATCGAATAAAAGCGCTTCGAATATATTTCGATCTCGCTACGGTATTCTTCGATTCGACCCGGCAAACTTGTAACTCACACTGCCGTTGCATTACGAAACCAACTGCAAAACGTTAGGCACTTTGCGTTTAGTTTTCGATGCGTAATTTAACGTTCGATTCGTACTACCAATCGGTAGTGTGAGACATTTTGAATCGGAGAATACCGTCGCGACTGTAGTTTACTATTTCACTTGCAAAATGGACGTGATATCGTATTATTCCGTCAAGAGTTACCGTAGATCCGATCGAAATCTATCTCAAATTAAAGAACTTATAAAAATAAGGGTTTTGAATTGACAACATATGTCCGCAAAATTCGGATTGTCGCGTATTTTGTATTTAAAAATGCAAGTAAATGGCCCCCGCGCCGCCATATTGTATCGACAGTCGACACTGTCGACGTCGCGATGCGAGTATTCTGTAATGTCATAACCGACAAACGTTTAAATTAAAACGATAAATGCTAGCACAGTCTAACTACATACAGTCTGCAAGCTCAGGGCCACGCGGGTTTACGAGAGGGGAGGAACGCGGGGAAGCGGGAGACGAGGAAGTTTAGCGCAAACTCAATGAGTTTGCGCTAAACTAGTGAGGCCCCGCGGACCCTCAGATATCGATTTTGAACCAAATCGGACTGTTTTTCAAGAATTTCAAGATGGCGGCAATTTTTTTACGATCCAAGCTCGGATTCATATTAAGAGGCCCCGCGGACCCTCAGATATCGATTTTGAACCAAATCGGAGTGTTTTTTAAGAATTTCAAGATGGCGGCCACTTTTTTACAATCCAAGCTCGGATTCATATTAAGAGGCCCCGCGGACCCTCAGATATCGATTTTGAACCAAATCGGACTGTTTTTCAAGAATTTCAAGATGGCGGCCACTTTTTTACAATCCAAGCTCGGATTTATATTAAGAGGCCCCGCGGACCCTCAGATATCGATTTTGAACCAAATCGGACTGTTTTTCAAGAATTTCAAGATGCTGGCAACTTTTTTACAATCCAAGCTCGGATTCATATTAAGAGGCCCCGCGGACCCTCAGATATCGATTTTGAACCAAATCGGAGTGTTTTTTAAGAATTTCAAGATGGCGGCCACTTTTTTACAATCCAAGCTCGGATTCATATTAAGAGGCCCCGCGGACCCTCAGATATCGATTTTGAACCAAATCGGACTGTTTTTCAAGAATTTCAAGATGGCGGCCACTTTTTTACAATCCAAGCTCGGATTTATATTAAGAGGCCCCGCGGACCCTCAGATATCGATTTTGAACCAAATCGGACTGTTTTTCAAGAATTTCAAGATGGCGGCAACTTTTTTACGATCCAAGCTCGGATTCATATTAAGAGGCCCCGCGGACCATCAGATATCGATTTTGAACCAAATCGGACTGTTTTTCAAGAATTTCAAGATGGCGGCCACTTTTTTACAATCCAAGCTCGGATTCATATTAAGAGGCCCCGCGGACCCTCAGATATCGATTTTGAACCAAATCGGACTGTTTTTCAAGAATTTCAAGATGGTGGCCACTTTTTGAAAATCCAATATTGGATGTTTATTAAAAAGCCCCTCGGAAGCAATAACGATTTTGAAAAAGAAAAAATGGCCGCCTTTTTGAAACTTCTATATTTCTATTTAAAGATCTGAGTGAATAGGTACGTACGTTTGAAATGATTGAAAATGAATCAAGTAATTATAAATAAATTAATATCTCTCCAAACATATTTTTGACAACCCTGACTCTTGAGCGGTTACGCTAAGCGCGTGCGTAAATTCGTAGATGAATGAAGCTTGCCTACTGGTTGTAGTTCTTTATACTGTGATGCTAGTGATATAAGGTTGAATATTGGAAAATCGTGAACGAACGTGAAGTCGATTGCGAATTAAGTAATGTATAAGTGCCTCACGTTACAGTTTGGATTTTTAGTTCTATGAGTGACCACCAGGGGCGGTGTATAGACTTTTTATACTAAATCTTGACGATAGGCGGTAGCGTCGATAGTAGACGCGACTCACTTCAATCCCACGCTAAGGGTGCAGATGTTAAATGATGATATTGATGATGTTTACTCCCAGGTTTCCTTCACCATACAGCTTTGATGCACAGATGTTACGAGAAACACATTCATTCGAGGCAGAATTCGAAGCTGCGATCTCCCGTTTGACTCTTAGTCCTGAACTCGGCTACTACCTCAAGAAAATTAGCTCAAAATTTTGCAAAATTAATGGAGAACTTTTATCTATTAGGATATGTAGGTTATAGAGCAAAGTTAAAAGCTCTAAAATGGATAGAGCTATACCTCCTCGTATGATACTTAGTACCGTTTCGGGGTAAATTTTTAGAGGTTTTTTAGGGTTCCGTACCTCAAAAGGAAAAACGGAACACTTATACGATCACTCGTGTGTCTGTTGTCTGTCCATCCGTCTGATACAGCCAAATTTCTCCGAAACTACCGGACCGATTGAGTTGAAAGGTACAAATATGTAAATCGGTAACCCAAACACGAACGTGTAACGAAAACAAATGAACTTTAAACATGGTTGCCACTTTTGGAGGGGGGGGGGGGGGGGCGGTAAATTAAAATAAAAGTTTTGAACTATATCGTGTGATATATTAAATGAAAGGGTACATTATAAAGATCTCATTAATATTTATTTAAGGAAATATGCGAAAATTGACCATTTCCTCGGCTCCCCCTTATCTCCTATAGTACAGGGAAAAAATACAGAAATTAGTTCTTTACCTATAGATTGCAGGAAAAACTATAAAAGTTATAATATTTAAAGTAACACCGTTTAACCAGTACGAATATTTATAGTTCGCTGAATAACCAAATGATTTAAAATTTAACAAAAGCATAGAAACGGTAAATGGAAGAGTTTAGAAATAAATTATACCTTTTTAAAAATAATATTTTCTATTATTTACTTCAGTCATACATATTTTGGCGATAAAGTGCGAAGTTTTTGAGAAAACTAAACATACAGCTGAAAAAATACAAAAATTATTAAAAACGTTCGTCTTTGGTGGCAGATTGCGCTGAAACTATAAGCTATATCGCTTTTGTATGTATTTAAGGTTTATAGTAAATTTATCAAGGATTACTTCGTTGTTACCCATTTTTTATTTATCGTGTACGGTTTTCTTTTAAAATGGAAAATACTGCGCTCGGGGACACTTTCAAGGTGAAGCTCGCCCCGGAGGGGAGGGGAGAGTAGATAAAATGTAACTTTGCTCTATAACCTACATATCCTAATAGATAAAAGTTCTCCATTAATTTTGCCAAATTTTCCATACATTTGAATCTAGTTTTATTGAACTATACTACCGCCGCGTTATGTCCCCATTGATGTTTTAATAGCTTCCTATTATAAATATCCATACCTACTAATATTATAAATCCGAAAGTGTCTGCCTGTCTGTCTGTTACCTCTTCATGCTTAAACCGCTGAACCAATTTACATGAAATTTGGTATGGAGATAGGATATGTGGAATGGGATGGTATAGGGAAGGACAAAGGATAGTTTTTATCCCGGAAATCCTCCCCTGAGGGGTTGAAGTGGGAGGTGAAAAGTTTGTATGGAGCTACGACTAAAACGAGTTCCACGCGGACGTCACGGGCAGAAGCTACTTAGTTATCTTTATCTCTGCAGCTGACTGTACTTATTAACCGACTTCAAAAAAGGAGGAGGTTATAATGTTCCACTGTATGTATTTTTTTTTAATGTATGTTCGCCGATTTTTCCGTCAGTTGTTGACCGATTTTCAAAATTCTTTTTTTATTTGAAAGAGTATACTCCCGAGGTGGTCCCATTGTCACCAATTTAGAATCTGATGATTGGATCCCAGGGAAATTGAGGGCAACCCTCAAATTTTATAGGCACGCGTGTGGTGATTTCAGTATTTTCTATTATAATTCGTGTATTTACCCTCGGAAACCGCAATTTTGGTGAAGTGGAACTGATGATGAAGACCACAGATGACTTAAAGAACTCCTCACAGATGTAATGTATGTTCGCCGATTTCTCCGTCAATTTTCGACCGATTTCCAAAATTCTTTTTTTTATCGTAAGAGTATACTCCTGATGTGGTCTCATTGTTACCAAGTCAGGATCTGATGATGGAATCCCAGGGAAATTGAGGGCAACCCTCAAATTTTATTGGCACGCGTGTAGTGATTTCGGATTTTCTATTATAACTCGTGTATTTACCCTTTGAAATCGTAATTTTGGTGAAGTGGAACTGATGATGAAGACCACAGATGTCTTATGGAACTCTTCAAACATGTAAAGTACGTCAAAGATTCTGACATGATTCTGTTGAAGTAGCAACTAATGAAGTGGTTCTGAGATTCTTGAGGAATCGACGGAACTCCTCAAATATTATCAGCCGACATATAGCGACTTGGGTTTTTTCTGTAATAATCAACGCATTTGCTCTCGGAAAGCAGTAAATGTGGTAAATTGGAAAGGAAATGTGGAAATTTTCATATACTTACTATGTGGCTTGGCGAAGTAGGTACTGAATTGAAATCGGCTTAAACTTTGTTTTTAAAGTAAATTATGCTTTAAATAAGTTTAGAGTGGATAGGTCCGGTCCCAAACCAACTTTTAGTAATACTCGTACCTTGCATTTTTACTCTTCATCCGCCGCGGCTGCCAATAAGCCGGTAATCAACAACTCCAAGACGCCTTTGAGCGAAACTTTTTAAAACCTTGGCGCGTAACAGAAAATTCTAGACTAAAAATTAAACAGCCGTTGCGGACTCAAGGATGCAATCTAACTTCAGACAGAGCCAACTAATTTACCTACGCAAACGTAGCCGTCGGCGATGTGGATTGCTTTTTCTCAACTACTGGACTCCATTTTAACTTGAGAAATTCACCTTTGCCTTTGCTTGGTTCGTAATGGGTTATTTTTAAAGTTTCGCTCATAGTCATCACCCATAGTCATCACCTATAAATTATGGGTGATGACTATGAGCGATAGTTTTAATTTTATGATGTTGTCTTGGAAAACAAGAACTTGATATCTTGTTTTCAAACTTCTTGGCGGTTTTTTTAGTGGAACGTTTTCAACTTGCTTTTGCCATACTCTTACACCAGGCCCAAAAAGTTAGCTTGTGCAAATTGGGCATATTATGGTCCTTACGGATTTTAGTAAAGGGACACAGAAAATAATCTTTAATTAGAAAAAAGACACGTGTTATAATTATAAAACAATACACTCTGCATCCGTCAAGGACAATAAAGTATAGCCTAGGTATGAAATGAAATGAAATTTTATTATGTACGTGGGAAATGGGTACAATTTGCAGTTATAGTTGCAGTAGATCTGGTTGGCTCACCACACCCTACCTTTTCAGGTGTACATACATCTAATTACACATATCAAAATAAATTATATGTCAAGAAAAAGTTGATAATACATTTAAAAGGAATCATTTAAAAAGTCATTGATATTATAATAACATTTATACATTAAGCATTTTCTTAACAAGATTTTTAAATAAGTTTATCTTGTTACACTTAAAACTATCAGGTATCTTATTATAAATTGTGATGCACATCATATAGCAATTCTTGGAGGTAAGTGCTAATCTAGCTGCAGGTTTATGTAGCTTATGTTTATATTGTGCTCGAACGTTACGGGTACTCATCTGCTGTGCTTCTATAAACTGGGTTTTGTACTTATGAACAAAAACAGCTACCTCCAAGATATAGAGACACGGGAAGGTAAGTATGCCATTATCGATAAAGAACGGCCGGCATGATTCCCTTCGACCAATTCCAAAAATTGCTCTTATACAACGTTTCTGTGCTAATAGCACTTGGTCTTTATCAGAACAATTATTGTCTATATATAGTATTGCCTGAGAAAAAAACGCCAGCGTGCTAGTCGCCCTGATTAGATTTCTTAATGTTTCCCTTGGAAAAGTGTAAACATTACTATCATTTATCACAATATTTTTGACAAGTTACAATAAACTAAAAGAACTAGCCACATATTTTTTTGAAGAAACCATGATTTAAAAGCAAGAAGTTTATTTCGCTAGTAAATTGCCCGACTTGCAAACTATGTTTCTTGGGTAAACATCTGAGTCTATTAAACATTTTCATAACTTTGCTCTCGGAGTTTAAATTAAAATCTCCTGTTAAATATTTATTTTATGATTACCTCCGTAAGGTAGGATCCTCGGATCCATGCAATAATGATATCGGAGGGCAAGTAAATGTATGGTAAACATGATTTACTGTTCACACAGCCCAGCCCGATATCGGAGTCGTTGTCGGACGGATCCCACACTGACAGTAACTGTTTGGTGTGAACAGGCTCTTATAGGGGTAAAGTTGATTTGGGAGTAGGTAGGTCACGGCTGAATGTCATCTCAACTCTTTTAATTCATTTGTAAGGTCTCTTTTGCTCACAACGCGCTGCGTTAAAAATGAGAGTCTATTGCTGTTAACACAACGAATCTTCAAATCAGCAACGCGAGTCATCTTCGGGCGTCGCAAGCGTCAATAAGCTATGGTGCCTGCTTACCGTCAGGCTTACTCAAAGGCCAAACTATGTATGCCATACGATTAAAAAAAAATCGTCAGGCGTATACGCGTTGCCGACCCTATAAACAAGATTTAAACATTTAAATACACTTCTTCCTTAAACAACCCCAATACTGTAGTCCCTCGGTGTATTGATCTCATTGTAGCATTTACAGGAGGGCCAATCCATGAGACAATCCAACATTGGCGTCGTCTAAATGGAGACAATCCACTACTCTCTGTGGATTGTCTCCATTTAGCCGACGCCAATGTTGGATTAGCTTACTGGATTGTCTCATGGATTGGCCCGTGTAATAGGTACATTTTCATAAGAAAGAAAATAAATAAAGAAAGATACATTTATTGACTAACACACAGGACACACATATTAAACAAAGAAAAACAGTAAAAAATACATAAAACATGGAACAAGTGTGTAACAAGTAAGTAGGTAATAAGTGTATAATTATTCATAGGTACCTACATACAATCACGCTCATTTTTCGGAGGGGTAAGCAGTGATCACCGGTTTTCACTTGCTACGATCTTAACAAACCTTTTTTTGCTTCATTCACTTTCATGACATTCTTGACGACCTCTGTAGCCTAGTTAGTAGTGAGCCTACGAAGCCGGAGGTTCGGGGTTTGAATCCCAGTTAGGGCATTTTTTTGTGTGATGAGCGACATTTGTTCCGGAGTCATGTTTGTTCGATGAGCGATATTTGTTCTAGGACCCACAGTACCTACAAGCTTTGCTTAGTTTGGGACTTGGTCGATTTGTGTAAGATTGTCCCCAAATATTTATTTTATTTATTTATTTTATTCTTCATACTTTCTCAGCGGCTTAGGGTCGACTCGACCTGACCTTTCTTTAGGATTTCTCCGATTTGGTCGGAAAAAGTTCGACGAGTTCGTCCCATTCCAACTGCACTTTTCACTTTTTTTTATAAATAATCACTCTTGTCTTATACGTAAACATTAAGTTAGGTACTCACAAACAAAGATAAATTGAAAAGACGCTGCGAAAACCTAACAAACCAGGACAGGATCACTCAGGGAATGTAAATATCTGATTGAATTCAGTTAGGTTACGTTCGTTTTAATTCCCTCTTTCGTTTGAGGTAAAATCTTCATCGAATTCCAAATGATTGAAATAACAAACGATTCAAAGAATATCAGTAGGTAGGTACTACTTATAAAATCTAGTAATGAAATCTTCCAAAAACGGTATCTTCGCAAAATTCATTTACATACCCTCGTATGCAAGTCACCGATATCTCTCACTGAAAACAAAACTGTACCTTATCAAACTCACACAATTTGAGACTCAAACAACACGTGTTAAAGTTCAAAATCGATTAGGAATGTTACACTTAAGGCATTGTAGTTTTAAGAGTGAAATGTATGCGAGTCAAAATCTACGAGTTCTCTCGAACCGATTAGAAATGTAGATGGGCCGCACCCGCACTAGCAAAAAGTTCGCTAAGGAAGCGAGGCGTTTAGCATAGCAATTAACTGTGTGATATGGTGGATTAACTGGGAGGAAGATTAGGTTTTGCCTGCTGAAGACACTTTGTACTACACACGTTTAATAGTACATTATTGCCGTGGCCGGGAAGGAGGCAATTGCAGGCTGAGTATTTTGTTTAAACGGACGAGCTTGCGAGAAATTTGATCTGGCCTTAAACTATACACTTTACCTTCCAATATGTAGCGAGTTATTTTCACTTTGCGGGCCATTTTTGAGAAAATATATATATATACTTTTTAGTACAGAGGGGTAATCACGTAACGTTCCGAACACGCGTCGGTACAATTTAACTGTCAATTTTCCATATAAAAACGCGGCCAAGTGCGAGTTGGACTCGCACATGAAGGGTTCCGTTAAATAAATTGCAGTTTACGATTTATGACGTATTAAAAAAAAAAATACTTACCAGATCTCGTTCAAACCAATTTTCGGTGAAAGTTTGCATAGTAATGTACATCATATATTTTTTTGAGTTTTATCATTCTCTTATTTTAGAAGTTACAGGGGGGGGACACACACATTTTACCACTTTGGAAGTGTCTCTCGCGCAAACTATTCAGTTTAGAAAAAAATGATCTTAAAAACCTCAATATCATTTTTGAAGACCTATCCAATGATACCCCACACGTATGGGTTTGATGAAAAAAAAAAATTTTAGTTTTTTTGTGTAAAAATCTTAATGTAGTTCACATAATACATCTACATACCAAGTTTCAACAGTATAGCTCTTATGGTTTCGGAAAAGAATGGCTGTGACATACGGACGGACAGACAGACAGACATACGGACGGACATGACGAATCTATAAGGGTTCCGTTTTTTGCCATTTGGCTACGGAACCCTAAAAAGTGACATTTAGACCTAGATACCTGACGCGCGTACAATGCGTTACGTGATCGACCTATACTGGACACATTTTAGAATGGCGGGATAGTCAAAAAGGTGTCCAGCTGGTCGATCACGTAACGCATTGTACAAACGTTAGGTAGATTTAACGTCAAATTTTATATGGAAAAGTGACAGTTGGATTGTACTAACGCGCGTTCGGAACGTTACGTGATTACCCCCCTGTACTACTATTACTGTATATTTAGCTACGGTAGCCCAGTGGTTCAGGCATGCGGCTGTCAAGCGGCGGTCGTGGGTTCGAATCCCGGCTCGTACCAATGAGTTTTTCGGAACTTATGTACGAAATATTTACCGTTAGCTTTTCGGTGAAGGAAAACATCGTGAGGAAACCGGTCTTATCCCAATAAGGTCTAGTTTTCCCTCTGGGTTGGAAGGTCAAATGGCAGTCGCTTTCGTAAAATTAGTGCCTATGCCAAATCTTGGGATTAGGTGTATAAGCGGACCCCAGGCTCCTTTAGGGGCACAACCGGGAATAACGCTAGGAGGATGAGACTACTATTACTGTATATGTACTAGTACTGTTGCAAAAAAAGGCACGCGTCCGACCACACAATCGTATTGTTTCACTTGAATGGTATTTTTTTGAAGATGCGTAGATCAGCTCAGTTTAAATAATTTCAACTATACCTAATGTGATGACAGGACCACAACTGAGCGAATGTCTGTAGGTACAACATACATTCACGTCCTCCTCATCTTAGAGCTCGGTAGCATCTTGAATCAGGTCAGGGTCCATACGGCTACCACTTACCATGAATTGGCGTAGGAATTCGTTTTACCTAATACATCTAACCTTTAACCTAGAAGGGAAACCAGACCTTCTTGCGATGAGGCGTGCGTGCGATCCACAGATGTATGAATATAAGGAGATCGAACATGGCGGCCGATTAGTATAGAGTGAGCCTGTCGCAAGTACATTAACCCACACAACGCCCAAGTAATTGACAAGACAAAGCACGCACACATCTAAAACACACACTTGTATACCTACACGCTTATTTGACAACTAGCTGTTGCCCGCGACTTCGTCCGCGTAGAACTTTTTATCGTCTTAGAAAATGATTTCTCTCAATACAAAATTTGAACCCTCTTTTAGGGGATAATTAAAAAAAAAGTTGATGTTCATTTTCTAGTTTGTGAACAAACAGTCTAAAACCAAAGTTAAAAATCTCATACTTTAAAAATGCCTTGAAATACTCAAACATTGAACCAATTTAAACACTCTTAGGGGATGAATTTGGAAAAACTCTGAAATCAGTTTTGTAGTCTTTTAACGTACATAATAAGACCGAAGTTAAAAATCTCTTACTCACACTTTAAAATTTTATTGCTCGCCATTTAAAATTTGAACCCCCTTTTAAACCCCCTTAGAGGTTGAATTTTTCTAATCGCTGAAAGAACTTTTTTCGTAAACTTTTAAGTCTCTAGCTCAAAAAAAGTGTTGCCCATACAAAGCTTTCTTAACCCCCTTAGGGGTGGAATTTTCTAAAACTCTGAAAGTACTTTATTATTAATTTTAATAAGTAACATTTTGAATAGTTTTAAGTCTAGTAAAAAAAAAAGTTTTTCCCACACAACACTGGCTACCCTTCTTAAGGATCTTAAGGATCCCCTTAGGGATGGAGTTTTCTAAAACGCTGAAAGTTCTTTTTTAGTATTCTAATAAGTAATCTTTTTGCAAAGTTTTAAGTCTAACTCAAAAAAAAGTGTTGCCCATGCAAAGCTTGCTCTCCTTTTTAACCCTATTAGGGGTGGAATTTTCTAAAACGATTTGTGTTCTTTTTTTGTATTTTAATAAGTAATCTTTCTACAAAGTTTCAAGTCTCTAACTCAAAAAACATAAACTTTCCCTGATAAAAACTTTGCACCCCTTTTTATCCCCCTTAGGGATAGATTTTTTCAAAACGCTGAAAGTCTTTTTTTTTTGTATTTTTATAAGTAATCTTTCTACAAAGTTTTAAGTGTCTAGCTCAGAAAAAGTGTTCCCCATACAAACCTTGCACCCTTTTTTAACCCCCTTAGGGAATGATTTTTGTAAAACGCCGAATGTAGTATTTTTCATGTTCTAATAAGTAATTTTTCGTCAAAATTTTAAGTCTCTATTAAAAAAAATATGTTTTTCCCATACAAACTTTGCACCCTATTTTACCCCCTTAGGGGTGAAATTTTCCAAAACGCTGAAACTACTTTCTTTGTATTTAAATAATCTTTCTACAAAGTTTTAGGACTCTAGCTAAAAAAAATAGTTTCCCACATACAAACTTTGCACCCCTATTTTAGCCCCCTATTTTTAGGGGTAGAATTTTCTAAAACGCTGAAAGTACTTAATTTGTATTCTGATGACTAATCTTTCTACAAAGTTTTAAGTCTCTATTTAAAAAAAATATTGTTTCCCCCATACAAAATTTGCACCCCTATTTTACCCCCTTAGGGGTAGATTTTTTTTAAACACTGAATCTAGGTACTTTATTTGTATTCTAATGAATAATTTCTCTACAAAGTTTTAAGTCTCTATTTAAAAAAAAGTAGTTTTTCCCATACAAACTTTGCACTCTATTTTACCCCTTTAGGGGTAGAATTTTCTAAAACCCTGAAAGTTCTTTATTTGTATTCTAATGACTGATCTTTCTATAAAGTTTTAAGTCTCTATTTAAAAAAAAAATATTTCCCCCATACAAACCTTGCAGCCCATTTTACCCCCGTAGGGGTGGAATTTTCCAAAACGCTGAAAGTGTTTCATTTGTATTCTAATAACTAATTTTTCTACAAAGTTTAAGTCTATAGCTCAAAAAAAAAGGTTCTCCCATACAAACTTTGCACCCCCATTTTACCCCCTTAGGGGTAGAATTTTCAAAAATCCCTTTTTATCCCTAGCCCACGTTATAAAAGCAACATACTGTGCAAAAATCAACTCTCTAATATTAGTAGTTTCGGCTGTGCGTTGATGAGTGAGTGAGTGAGTGATTGAGTGAATAAGTCAGTCAGGACATAGGCATTTATTATGTATAAATAGATAGAAGATAATGAAACTCCCATTCAAATATCTCAAAAAATTATGAAGCTACATCCGTTTTAATGTCGCTTGTTAGAGTGAGAAAACGATGAGGGACTGTGACGTCTATATACTCGAGCGTCATAGTAAAAAACAATCGTTTCATATGAAGGTGCGTTTTGCGGAAAAGGGACAGAACATACCCCCTCTTAAAACTTTGGACTCTTATAACTTAATCATTACCTATATAACCTCTTGCTTTGTTTTTTTCTCCATTTGACTATATTTATTTTAAATTCTTCTTCGAGAAAATACATTATGATTATTTACCATATTTTCGATTCCTGAGCTATAACCACGAACTTCGGAATTCGAAAATATTCGGGTATCTCTATCTCTATCGCACTAACCATACTCGAGTGACAGGGATGCAAATATATGAACATTGAGTATCGGTTTTCGTGGTAGCGCCGCAGGTACTTTGGCTGAATGCGCCGAGCGCGTGCCATTGTCATTCAAAAAAAACAAATTCGTGTTAATTATATTGTTCAAATTTGTTGATTTCATTTATTGAAATTACGACATAAAACGACATTTGCGCATATAAGTTCTCATATCAGAATCGAATATTTTTTTATGGTTTATATTTTAGCATTTGTCTCGTAAAGGTCTATCGTAGACGGGATTTAAATTATTAATAAGTGAAAGGCAAAGCAATTCCGCCATTTTAACGAAAATTTGACGGTTCTTATAGCTGACAGTTGGAGCAGCGTTTGATTTCAATAAAGATAAATGAAAAATTAAATGAAGTCGTATATTTCGGAAAATTAATTAACTGTCGCAGTCGGATAAAAACTATCCTAAGTTGCAGCTAGAATAATAATGTACCTATATAAAATGTTTCATATTTTTCCGTTCATGGGATGCTGAGAACATTCGAACCGCGCAAAGCTTAGTTTCAAACTGGCTGATTCTTTTTTTAATTTAGAGATTTATTATAAGTGGAGATGGAGATAAACGCGCATCATATCAGGCATTTTGGGAAAAAACGTAATATTCTCTGCGATCAGCACGCATGCACAGTATGGCAGTGTATGCCCATTGAGCATACAGCTGCGACACGGCCGCCGGCGGCTTGTCCTCTCTCTAGTATTCTATGCTCTGAGGTGCGATCGTTAACAGCGTGGACACTGGGCAGCTTGGCTGGTAGGTAAACGTCTCAATGCCTAATAGTTGACATCTATTATTATTTCTTAACCTCTTTTGTTATGAGTTAAGATTGAACGTGTCAATAATTGGACCACTGTCAAACACTGGGACGCATATGTGTACTACATCTTCCAACATTAAATACTTAGGTACCTACTGAAAAAACAACAAACGGACTCGTATAAATTAAACTCCAAAACAAATGGAGCCTGGGCGTGTCGCTATCTATAAACACATACTCGACAATATCCGGGTTAAAGTTAAATTAACATCTGGCTATCCGTTTTATCATACGTTTTAATCGGTTAAAATAATTTAACTTTTAATCCGGCCGCAGATTGGGCCAAGCCTTTGGTTTAACTTTATTGTTGGATTATTCGTGAGGGTAGTTTTTGATAGGAATCGAGTCTTTGTTTTCCGTAAACTGTTACTCGTTTATTTCGATTTATAGGGATTAAGTATATAATTAGGTAAAAAAACTTAATCAAGGCCCCTTTGAATGTATTTATGGGGACTGTTCGAATAGGTATTTGTTTTATTTGTGTTAGGTACACGTTTTAAATAGTATGTACCTAATGTGTATTTGTACAGACATCAAGCTGATTAAACAATCACAACTACATACAGGAGGGGCCTTTTGAAGTATTTTACAAGCTTTCTATTAACTTGCAATATATGTACCTAACTAACTATGTAATGTAATGTAAGTAGGTTTGTTCGGGTGGAATCTTGCAACTCAATTTTCAAGCAGATACGAGTATCTTCAACCGATTGAGCTGAAATTGTGGGTAAAGGTATAGTTTGGATGACAATTCAATATTATGGTACCATCGAGCTGATCTGATGATGAAGACAGAAGGTGGCCATGGGAATTCAGTATCTACTCAAACGACGTAACCCCGTTGAGTTTGAGCTCGTTAGAATCGTGTTAATGAGTAGTTGATGACGGTATACAGAAAAGTACAGTCAGAAACTTATTACCTATACTTACCGCGTATATTATTTTAATTTGCCCGAGACTTCGTACGAGTAAAACTTGGTATTCGAACTCCCATTATAACTTCCAACATCCATTTCACTATAAGAGTGGATAGAGTATCTTGATGCTCCACAAAATCCAGAAGGACAGCTACCTATCTATATTCGCATTTAATTCAAAACCAAATGACTTGCAGGTGAATCATGACTACGAGCAATTTCCGCTAGGTACAGTCGACGCCAAAAATATGTAAACATGTTTTTGGCGTCGACTGTACATACAGTCACCAGCATTAATATCTGACATAACAAAGCCGGCAGAAATATATGACTGGTCTAATCGCCTCGTCGTCGTGAAAGTCGTGTCAGATGTTTATGCCACCAGAGCACATGACCAGAAAAGTCCTAGACATGACTGTTGCACCCCAGGGGCGAGGTAGACCCCGGTTAACCTGGATGGCAGTAGTGAGAAAAGACATGGAAGCGGGAAATTTAAGACCAGAGACGACCCAGGACCGACCAGCCTGGCGACGCATGATTAGAAGGGCCGACCCCAAGTAAATGGGAAGGAGCCAGGCAAAAGAAGGCTGTACAAAGCGGATAAATACCTACTGCTAGGTACGTGATGTGTCGTAAGTACACGGAGCGTTGCTTGGACATGGAATTTTACATTTTCACTGCCAGTACCCCGGCCAGCGGGCGCCTACGCCGTAGCTGCTATTTAGTAAGGAAACTACGTGATCGGCTACGAGCGAATGGCGTAGCGATTCCTGGCAGTGAATGTGGCAAGGAATTGCTACGCGCTTTGCTCCGTAGTCGGCTACGGGTACGGCATGATCCAAGCATCTACAGCGTAGGTACCCGCTAGGCAGGTTGCTGCCAGCGAATTTGTTAAAATAATTTACTTTATTTACACCGGCCAAGTGCGAGTCGGACTCGCGCACGAAGGGTTCCGTACCATTATCTATAAAAAAATTTATTGTATTCTGTGTTTTGAGTATATGTTGTTATAGCGGCAACAGAAATATATATATCATCTGTGAAAATTTCAGCTGCAACTATCACGGTATCAGTGAGATACAGCCTGGTGACAGACAGACGGACGGACGGACGGACGGATGGACAGCGGAGTCTTAGTAATAGGGTCCCGTTTTTCTCTTTGAGTACGGAACCCTAAAAAACAAAGTTTTAACCGACTTCAATTCAGTACTCCGCCAAGCCACATGAATATTACCACATTTCTTTTGCAATTTACCACATGAACTGATTTCCGAGAGCAAATGCGTTGATTATTAGAGAAAAAAACCAAATCACTGTATGTGAGCCGAAAATATTTGAGGACTCCCGTCGATTCATCAAGGATCTCAGAATTACCCTTGGCACTTCATTGTTTGCTATTTCAACGCAATCATATCAGAATCTGTGACATATTTTTATAGTTTGAAGTAGGTACATCATTGAGAAGTTCCACAAGCCATCTGTGGTCTTCATCATCACTTCCACCATCACTAAATTTATGATTTCCGGGTGTAAATACACGAGTTATAATAGAACATACCGAAATTAATACACGCTCGCCTAATATATTTGAGGAGTTCCCTCAATTCCTCATGGTTCCCATCATCCAACTGGGGTTTTGGAAACAATGGGACCAATCTGGACGCATATACTTTCAATTAAAAAAAAATTGTACGAATCAGTTCATAAATGACGGAGTTCTGAGGTAACAAACATAAAAAAAAAACATCCGAATCGGGAACCTCCTCCTTTTTTTTGAAGACGGTTAATAAAATGATATCCAATATTTTGTGTTAGTAAAACTTTATTGTTCTTCGCAACAAACTAATTGATACCTAAGGGTTTATTCGCCAAACGTTTTGGATTGATATTTATTTATGTTTTAGTCCTGAGCGCTCGCTTTAACACGCGCTCAGCTAGCCTGACGTAGAGTAAATGTGTCGCTTAACTTCAAACTCAGATAAATCCACTCTAACCACTTCCGAGATAATTGAAAATAAGTGATAATAAGCTTAATTCGGTGATTTGAAAGGCAGTTTTTTTTTATTATGGCTAAAGCTTTAAATAAAACCATCCTGTTCGGTAAATTCAGCATTAAAACCATCCATTCTTTACAAAAAAACAAAAATAGATTGGATTTACCTTCATTTGATATAACCGATTGTAATTTATCTATCTTTGAAAAAACTCAGTGTGGATTTGTATAATTTTGATTTAACAGACCTGGATTTATCTAGATTTGAAAAAAATACGATTAGAAATTGTCAGCCATGTTGAACAAACTTCTTTCGCTGATTGGCTTGGATGGACTTACCTACATTTGAAAAAAACTGTCATATGGATTAATCTGATTTTGATAAAATATTATGATTTTAAACTTTTTTTTTTTTTTTTTTTTTACTAAAAGATATTTTATTAAAGAATAATATCACAATAACAGATAATAAAAACTTAAAACTAAATAAAAATAATGAAAATAACTATTAAGTATAAATATGATCCAAGACTAAATTTCCCCACCCCGCATCGCACCCGGCTCAAAGGTCCCCATGATGCCCGCAGCATTACCCCGCTGAACGGCGATGGAGACCTGCTGAATCAAGTACGACCCGGAGCGGGGGTCACACCCTCTCGTGTAAGCGCCGGCCTAACTCTAAAATGTATTTAAATGTATTTTTCTCAAAAACCAGTCAAAATTATACTAAACCGATTAAATTATAACAAAACTAGTTTTTTATCCTTTTATTTCATAATCATACAAAATGACAGAATTGGATTTACCCGAGTTTGAAGTTAAGCAACTCAAATATACGAGTAGGTAGAGGTACCGACCAGTCCCAACAAATACTTACACGTTTTATTTCAGTACAATTCGTTAAGGTGGAGATGCAGCGTGCACTTTCCATAGACACGTTTTTCGGACTACATAGCTTAACCCTAAACTTGGCATTGTATCTTTTAATGCACAATTTTTTTTCTCCCATTATACATTCCTTTTTTAGGGTTCTGTACCCAAAGGGTAAAACGAGACCCTATTACTAAGACTCCGCTGTCTGTCTGTCAACAGGCTGTATCTCATGAACCGTGATAGTTAGACCGTTGAAATTTTCACAGATGATGTATTTCTGTTGCCGCTATAACAATAAATACTAAAATACAGAATAAAATTAATATTAAAGGGGGCTCCCATACAACAAACTTTTATAGATAATGGTACGGAACCCTTCGTGCGTGCCGGTTATTTCTGGAATGATTTTTAGCGCTCTATAGAGCACACAAACGGAAACACAAAAACACAGCGCAAACGAGGCTTGAACGTACGATTTTTTATTTTTTTTGCTAGGTTTAGAGTTTTACGAAACAATGCTACGTTATTATTGTTTAATCTAGTCAATCTCATCACATGATAACCTTTGATCCAGTTAAAAATTGTGCTGTTGTGTACAAACATATTGGGATATTGTATTTTTACTTGCAATGTATGTACCTAACTATCTATATATCTATTTAACTATGTTTGTTTGAGTGGAATCTTGCAACTTTATGAAGCTGATGTTTCAACCGATTGAGCTGAAATTTTGAATATAGGTATAGTTTGGATGACAATTTAATATTATGATACCATCGAGCTGATGTGATCTGATTATGGAGAAAGAAGGTGGCCATGGGAATTCAGTACTTAACCGAAGTAACCCCGTTGAGTTTGGGCTCGTTAGAATCGTCTCAATTACTAGTTGATGACGGTATACAGAAAAGTACAGTCGGCAATAAAAGCTTGTACCAAAATTTCATTTTTGACAGAAACTTATTTATTTGCACTGAATCACGCGCTTTTTCCATTTACCCAATTTATCCCATTCTGGTCAAAAAAAAATCTTATTCATAGCTATTTTACGATTTTTTTTACTACCACCTACTGGGGCTTTTTGCCACTCAAACCATCTTCAAACTGTGGCCTAATAAACTGTCTATTCGTAGACGCTATCCAGCACCTCTCAGCGAAGCTTGGCATCCACCATTTCCTAAACTGGTCGTAACTAGTTCTCCCCATAAGCTGAGGCGTTTCAGCCAACTTTTTGCACAAGACACACGCGTCGAGAGGCGTGGAAGCCCTGATTTGGTAGTGGTTACGCCATTTGAAGAACTCGTAGTATTTCTCTTTGTGTTTGATACTTTCGTGCATTTTTCTGGCTGTTTCTGGTATGCCGAGTTTCAGGGCCTCTATGTAGGAGTTTGGTGGCAAATATCTGTAAAAAAGTTTAAATGAAATTAATGTTTATAAAATTACATCTGCCTACGCAGTCGAACAACCTCTTCATTTATTTTGTTTATATATTTTTTAACCTCCGACGCAAAAAGAGGGGTGTTATAAGTTTGACGTGTCTGTGTGTCTGTCTGTGGCATCGTAGCTCCTAAACGAATGGACCGATTTGAAGGCGGCTTTTTTATCCGAAAGTTGATGTAATCGAGATGGTTCTTAGCTACGTTTTAACTAAATCAGTTTAGCCGTTTTTGAGATATTGAACTTTGAATTGAAAATTTCGGTGGGTTTTCAACTTTTTCAAGTCGTAGTTATTTATACTACGCCGTTGGTTGACATGCGTACGGTTTGCCTAAACAAACATCATAGCCTATGGACGCTTGTGATACGTTAGAAGAATCACAAGTGCGTTGCCGGCCCTTTATTGATTTAACGATTCGTTGTGTTAATTCATTTAATAACACAATAAATTTAATCTACATTTCATGGTAACAACCTTCTAAAGTAATATAGTCTCATATTAGTAAAAAAAAACAAAGTTCGCCCCCGTATTCCTCGCGGGGTCTTTAGATCCAAAAACCAAAGATTGTATACAGCGTGGAACGGAACGACGGACCTTCCCGAAAGAGGGAGATTAGATTAAGCGTTAGTCATCATCATCATCATCATATCAGCCGAAAGACGTCCACTGCTGGACATAGGCCTCCCCCAAAGAGTGCCACAATGGCCGGTCCTGCGCCACCCGCATCCAGCGGACTCCTGCGTTAGCACGTACGTAAAAACAATAAGAATTTTTTTTTTGACGCGATTTTTTTTTCCATTTGTTTGGAGCAGGTCGCCCCAGTCGGCCAACGCTCCATAGAAAAGTAAAAAAAATCGCGTCAAAAAATTTTTGTTTTTGTTTTTACGTACGTACTAACGCTTAATAATCCCCCTCTTGCAGGAAGGTCCGTCGTTCCGTTCTACGCTGTATAAAAAAAAGCTAGAGAACGCGGCAATAAACCAGCCGTATCAATTTGAATCATAAAAACGTGAATTGTACTCACTGGTTATACATAGCCCCACCATAGACAACTGGCACCGCATTATTCTTATAACCCCTCAAGACAACATCAGTCACAAAGTCATGATCTATGGAATCCTCCAAAGCCAAAAAGAAGAAGTACTGATTCTTCAATCTCCAATTGCAAGCTCCGAACGACCTTCTTTTACACTGTTTCGTCCCACAATTCCCAAAAACGTCTAAAGTGAGATTGTATTTATCCATTTCTTTCCGTAGTCTAGCTATGAATGCTTCTCGATTGCTATGTGACTTGCATTGGTCTAAGATGGTGAGTGCCGCTTTGTACTTCGTGTTTAGAACCGATTTGATCTTGGAATCGATCGGGTCCATGTGTTGTGGCCAGTGGAAATGAGAGCCGAGCTCTTCTGAACGGTTGTTGAAGATGGAGATGAATTTGTAGGGTACTGTGGAATCGTGTCTAGAAGAAATAAAATAAAAACATCAAAAAGTGGCAATAATCAGTTCTACGGTCATAGTTAATTCGCGTGTGCTGATGTGTGGCCGAAGGGTGTCCTGTTTCGGCGGTTCCGGCGGGGCAACCTACCGAATTCCACACCAGACTTGACGACGCAACGGAGCCACGCTGTTTCGTCGCCTAAATAATAATTCGTTTTTAATTTTATAATTGGGAATGGATGAAAATTTTATAAGTGCCTGATTATTTTTTTGGTGATAGGAATAACCTTCCTTAGCACTAGAAAAAAGTTGCAGACTTTTCAGCTGCGTCAAGGAAAGTGTCTCATTCGCCGTCCTAAACCCAAACCGTAAGTGAGGAAACTGTTTATATTTTTCAAAATTGACGCAGCTGAATAGTCTGCACCTTTTTTCTGGTGCTAAGGAAGGTTTTCCTAACACCAAAAAAAAAAACAGTCACTTCTAAAATTGACATCCATTCCCCATTTTATGTATTTACTGTGTTTGTAACTATGGACCTTAGATGCCTGAGATAAATGGTTTATTATTATTATTTATCTTAGTTGGCTGGTTGGCTTTAGTCTAGTTGGTAGTGACCCTGCCTACGAAGCAAGACGTCCTGGGTTCGAAACCCAGTAAGGGGATGTATTTGTCTGATGAGCACGAATATTTGTTCCTGACTCATGGGCGTTTTCTATGTATTTAA